>CAJNDT010005933.1:110000-287500 GCA_905221615.1 Symbiodinium sp. CCMP2592
AACATACCGGCAACCCTGGAAGAATCAAGGAGTTCTCGGGAACCTGAAACTGAAAGGTTCTCAAGGAATGGAAGGGAAATGGCCGGGCAAACCCCCGATTGTTCTACTGCAGACGCTGACCGGAAGCCGGATGAGTTCCATTGTCTAATTTGAATAAGTAGCATGGGTCATTCGAAACAGCTTAAGCTGCAAACGCTCCAACAATATGAGTACGTCATCCTTATATATAAATGCCCGAACCCCTCTTCGAACTCGGACCCACAACTGCAATCCAACGCGCCCAGATGCCATCCTCTGAGATGGCGGCGCAAGACACGGGGCCTCGGACAATCTACTCCGAGAGAGAATTTCCGGACCAGGTGAAAGTAGGAGCCTCAACCGTTTGAATTGTGTTTTCGGGTGGGGTACGGTTTAGGATACTTGATTCCGAACCCCCAAGGAACCATTTCTAAAGATTGAAGCCCCAATGCCCGATATTTCAGGGTTTGCCCGCGCTCTGCAGGATATGATTGCGAGTCAGGTTTGCAATCTTTGCCAGAAAGCACATGCACGACAAGGCGCGACAGATCCTCTACTGCTAGGTGAGAGCAAAATTTCGGTGAACCTTGGGTTGTCTCCCCTCTGGCTGAGCATCTTTCCTCTAGCGCTAGCCGTCGTGATTGCGGAGACGGATGGACCGCTTTGTGAACTTTTCTCTATGTGTGGTGTGGGAATTCCCCCCACAAACCGACTTCGACCCCAAGAGAGCCCTACCCTAAACCCTAAACCAAGAGAGCGCCAGGGGGAGTGGGCGCACCTCGATGACCACGGAGCACTTTGGAGCTGGCATACTTCGGATCTTTGAGGACACGCTCGAAGTCGAAGTCGGAAACTGAACAGGAAAGGAGTTCAGGCGGGGCGCCTTTCTTGGTTGAGAGTTGCTGTGTCCGCGAAGCGAAATCAGGATCAATCGCAGGAACAACTCAGAAAGACGAATCACAAAACACATAAATACATACATACATATATATATATATATAACTCTATATATATATATATAACTCTCTCTCTATATAAATATATATGATACTCTCTATATAAAATACTATATATGTATGTAATACTATATACATAAATATCATATATATATATATACACACACATAGTGACCAATAAAAGCATCCTGGTTTCAGACAGTTTGAAGACCTCCATTGTTCACAAGCAGGGATGCAAACCTCTCCAATTGACCTCAAGGACAGTTGTAGTAGTAGTAGTAGTAGTAGTAGCAGCAGCAGCAGCAGCAGCAGTAGTAGTAGGAGTAGGAGTAGGAGTAGGAGTAGGAGGAGGAGGAGGAGGAGGATTGTTGGCAATCTGTCGGAGGGTTCATCCAGCCACGCTTCCACACATCGCACGCATTGCGCAAGCAGCTCTGGAGGAGGCAGCTGCAGATGAGTTCTACAGCTACTCAGCTTTACTGGCTTCACTGATATACCAGTTTAACGCCCCCGCTCCCCGCTCTGCATCTGCACAAACCAGAAGTCCAGGATATCCTGTGAACAACCCCCCCCCCCCCGCCCCTCTGCAAGGAAGAGAATCCCTCTGAACCGTTCAACTTACCACCCTCCCCACCCCCTACGTAACTTGGGTACAATCAATGAAACGCTGGTTTCGGGGCCGTGGTCTGCCTCCCTTCTGCCCGAGTGATAAGCCCTAACCCAAAGGGTCCTACAAGTAGGCAGTGTTATGGGGGATACTGCCCAAAATTATAATGGTAATTCCTATCATAGAAACCCTACATTCTACTATTTGGATAGTTGTCAAAGTTGGGGTCCCTTTTTGGGCACCCAAAATATTAGGTGCCGTATTATAATAAGGACCCAAAAAGGGACCATCATTTTGACAACCACCCATTTCGGTACCTTGGACCCTTTGGGCAATAAAGCCACGAGAAAGGCCGGCCTTTTCCACTCGGCAGCTCCCAGACGCGCACGGTGCCGTCACGGGAGGCCGATAAACAGCGCTGACAGTTGCCTTGGAGGTTTTGGGGTATAGGGGCCTTACTAGTTAGGATAGGGTTCTGGGGTACATCACATAAGTATAATTGGGAGGACTCGACCTCTGTACTGGGGTTTCGGGAGACTGGGAGCTTTAGACCAGCAGGAAGGATCATCAACCATAAGCTGAGACGCCAGAGTCTGCACATGCCAAGCTCGAGATCCCGTCCGTGTGCTCCTGAAAACGGAACCGGACTAACAGAGATCTCCAAGAACTGGATGATCAATCGAGGTAAAGAAGCAAGATTGTAACAGAAACGGAGCGGCCACTAAACGTTCAATGTCACCCCGGGAAGACATACTTCGCAGGAGCTTTGAACCGGGTCAGTCGTTCCCTGCTCGCCTTCGGATCACCCAGCGCGGCGGGGCCGAGAACTCTGCATGCATCTATGACGTGTTTTGGTACAGTGTGGAAGTGCCTTGTCAGCCTGTCTTCGTCCAGTTACGAGTCTAGACAGGTTGGCTCTTCCCATACCCTGTTCACGGAAAGTCGCAGCTGAAGAAACAGCCAAGAAGGCGACAGTGTTGAGCCGTCTGAGATGCTACGGGCGTAAATTCCCGCAAACCGTCCCGGATCCTAGGCTTGAGACATCAACCCTAAACCCCAAACCTACGTGCCTTGAGTGTGGCAACCAGCTTCAGCTGCTCGATCTTCTGCATTGCTCGGTGTGCACATGCAAAAAAGCATTCCAAGATGTCCCTCGATCATAAATTGCGGGTTCTTACTGTTTTTAAACTAGGTCCATGGGATGTTATACTATATTGACTAAGGAACTTTGAGGATTGGTATTGCTACATGTAGTGGCTGCTGTGTTACTGCAAGTCTGGGCTGACTTGCCCTTTAATGTAAAGATTGCCCGTTCCATTCTGCAGGAACCATTCCAAGTGCGACAAAAGGGCTCAGGGTTTGGATGATTTAGGGTTCTGACTCGTTGTGAGGAAGAACCCGTTTTGCTACTGCTCTTGAGGACTACGTAGCCAGATCCGCTCGACCTCTCTCTAATCACGACCGAGGCCCATGCACATGCTGGACATGCCACCGTCAGTGAGGCAAACCCCTAAAGCCTAAACCCTAAACCCCGAAGGCTCGACCCCTCCATGTCTCTGATTGTTTTGGCGATGCGCTGCCTTCTCACAAGCTCGAGGCTCTTGGGCCTTGAGCCAAAACACGGTTGTGGAGGGGCTCTGAAAACTATGAACTCTTGCAATCACGTTGAAAAATCGGTATATAAGGAGAACGACAGTTGCATAGGGCGGCATTCTTGGGTTTTGCGCCGGCTTTAGAATTTTGTGATTAAGGCCAGAGCTGCGGTAGGTTTAAAAAAAGTAACGAGCATTGCTGCATATTACTGCCTGGGCCTGCGATGTACAGCTTCTGATTTGACCCGGAAGGAAACCACGCATGAGACCTCGGCGGCCCCACCCTAAACCATAAATCCTAAACCCTAAATCACTCCTAAATCCTAAACCCGAGGCCCGAAACCCCTAAACCTCTTAGTGGTCTGAGCCTGAAGCCAGGATTGCAGAAACCGGTGGCCTTGTAGCTGCATTGTAGCTGGGATCCTGGCTGCGCAGTCGTTGCCGATGCCGAACCCAGGTCACCTCAATAATCGTCATGGCAACAAAGCCAGGAATTTGAAACGCACAGACAATTATCATTATCTATGAAGAATATTAACATTCCATAAAAATGAAAGCAGTAGTAGCAGAAAGAATAATACTGATGGAAATTATGATATGCACTACGAAAGACCAGTAACAGTAATAAACATAACAAAAAACTTGAACACAACATCACGAAAGCAAAGAATGGCTAGTAGACATATGAATAATATGTATTTGTGATATCAGCAATAATTCGTAACAGTAGGCGATATCAATAGAAATCGTAGTTATAGTAATGGCAGTAGTCATAGTAATCATGCTTGCTTTCCACGGGTTTGGAAGAATTCCCGCGGCTTCTCCACAGTGGAAGCCGCAGTCGTCTGGGCTGGGTGTGGAGGGTCCAGGAAAACCTCGAAGCAGCATGCCATGCATCATGCCGATTCTAGAAGGCTCCCAAGCAGAAGCACATGTAGGACCAAGTCTAAAACACTAGTGCGATGCGCAATTGAAATCTGCCCTTGTTACATTTAGGTCGTGAAATTAAATGGTCAGCTACCAGCCATGCTCACGATTCGTTCTTCTGTGAGTTGGGCATGCGAGCCTGTTGCATGCGCGTAGCAAAAAGGCCATCCGGGAACAGTCATGACATCACATACCCTAAATCGTAAACCCCTAACCTCAGTAATCCGCACCCCTAGACCCCTAGAGCGCCACACCCTAAACCTGAATCACTTTGCAAAGTTCTTTTCTCTGCCCTCTGCCGGCGCCAGCAATGCAGCCAAGGCCGCCTTGGACTCGATGCTTGCATTCACGGGCTGGTTATTGGTCTTCGGAAAAGTCAGCCGGTTATAACAAACCATGATGTACTAGAAAACGCAAGAATGCGCAGTTTAATATACTATAATGTGCGATAATATGCTCCTGACCTAGTGCTTCTCGTTGATGGTTTCACGAGGAGTGCGCAACTTTGCAGGTTGACAGAATCAGGATTCGGGCTGAATTCAAAACAGAAAAGGTGAGGACCTTGATTCCCTGAAGCCTTGCAACTGGCAACGTCAAGCAGCGGTCGGTAGCTTCCTGCCTCAAGCTGGCAGGGTTGAAATTACAGCCTAAGTCAGCACCCTTGCTCCGCCAAACTGCTTCGAAGCCGTTCTCGTCCGAAGCAGAAGCAGCCTCAATGACACAGGCATCGTGGGCTGAAGGGATGTAATGTAGATTGTGTTCACGCACTCACACGCCGTTCCAGGCGGGGTGTAGTGTTTCGACTTCTCACACTCGCACAAGGCAAGCAAGGCTCCACATAATCCATAGGATGTCCACTACAAACTTGCAAAGTCAGTGCTGCGTGCCATGCAGAAAAATCAAAAGATATGCGCCAAGCACATAGCATCTGGCCTATATCATGTATCACGCACTACAATTTAGTCTTTCTTTGACAAACAACTCAGACTCAGCCATCTTGCATTCGTCGAACACACAAGCTTGCATTCATGATGACATGCAGAAGTTAAGTTAACACTCGATGGAAGCCAAATCCGCCGCTGCTCCAATGAATTCCTGAAGTCCTGAAATCCCAACAGTTGCTTGGAACTCCATGAACTCGTGAATTCAAAAGTTCAAGCATTACCAGACCACGACCCCGTGTCCGTTGCCCGCTTTGGGCGTCCCTCTCTGACCGAAGCGGCAAGCATACATCACTCGGATGCATGCTATCGAAACAAACAGCGGTTGCAGCGCGGCATGCAGGGTACTAGAACAGCGAGTTTTCTGAAGCCCTGTCTGAGTAGACTCCCTGGATTCACGAATTCCCAACTTGGGATGGATTTCGTCATCTTCCCGACAGCTGCTGTAAGCCGTGGCACGCAGGAACCCACCCCCGTCATAGCAGGGAGGGTTGGTCACCCGGTTTGCGCCGCCGGGAACAACATGCAACCTAAACACAGAGCAACAACAACAGCATCAAATCTCTCTCACACACACACACAAAAAAAAACATCCACACCCCTTTTTGTTTTGGCGGCGTGGTGTCACACGCCACTTGAGTGAGCCACCCCGCCAGTGGCCGAGCCCGGGAATCCTGAAGATACAACCACCCAAACACTACGTCAGCGCACATCATGACTTCCCGAAACCATATACTCTAAACGAGTAATTACCGAACTCGGCAGCCCGTCCCGGCTACGAATCGTACGAACAGGCCTACGAGGGGGAAACAACATGTTGCACTACGTCTTATGTTCCGTTTTTGCTTCGGCGCTCACACTCGGACAATCCAGGCGAAGCATGTGGTTCAAGGCCTGTCGAGTGAGGCTGCATCTACATGCTGTCTTGAAGTTGTGTGACAACGAAGCTTTCGAATAAAAGCTGCGAGCGAACACAATTTCCCCCTGGGGTAAGGTTCACGCATGAACCCACCAAAAAGGAACCAGGACCAAAACAAATAGATTCACAGATTCACATTTGGTTACCAGTACCCCGAACCCCCTAATGGGGGTGAAGACACGTAAGTCTTCACCCACCTTGATATCCCGCTCTTCTGCACATGCTTTCGCCTCCACCAGGCGCTGCTGCTGGGCCGTCAGCTCTTCCTTCTTCAGCCCCCTTTGTTCGTTCCGACCCTTCATGCCACAAGGCCAGCACAAGTGGGTGGTGCTGCGTTCGGAGACGAATCGCCACAGGTTGCTCAATTGAGGCACTGCTACTCCGACCGGTCGATCTCCTCGTTGGCCTTCGTGGTATGCTTCTGCTTGCTCTCGCGTGCCACGACCTTCTCGGCCCGGCTTTCTGGCTCTGTAATGCCAACAGGGACCACGACCCGATGTGGGACCCGAGTCCAAAATACGGTTACTTTCTCGTGCCGTAAACAGCTGCTTCTAAGCACTGCCCGTGATAGCCTGGTAAACTTTGCGCCCGATCCTTTCCTCAACGTCAACAGCGTTGGCATCCTTTGTGCCCGTGCGAATTAGAACTGGTATGGCGTTCAACTGGCATTCCTCCACGCCCCTGAGATAGGCACGTTGCGGAACCACCTCCAAAATGCAGAATGAAACTGCACGTCGCTCAGAGCGAGTACTCTGGCAGTTCTTTCAGTCTTGTCTTGGCTGCGTCATTGGCCTTCTTTTTGGAGTCATATTGTTTGTCGGAAAACTAATCACTCCTCCAAGTCTTGGAACAAAAATTGTAGCGTTCGCCAGTGCGAGCTCGATGTGCCTATCTAAGTCGAGGCTCAACCATGCCCGGTCACAAAATGGCCTGAAGCTTACGCTTCGGGGTGCCACTTGCCACCATGATTCCAGCAGCACAAGCTAAAACTACCCCCTTTGAACCGACCAGGTAGTGTTTAAGGGGTTGAGGCTCGAGGGCTTAGAGGATGAGGGTTCAACAACGAAGGCTGAAGATGTTGATTGGGACACACACCCACACACACACACACCGACACCGTCTTGCAGTCAACTTGCAGTGCTGCTAGCTGTTTAAGTCGTTGATATGCCATGGTTTGCCATCTCTAGGCGCTATTTTTGGTTGGATGGAATAGCGCTAGCGGCATAACTCAACCCGAGATCCCGAGAAACCTTCTCTCGCGCTGCTCGTGGGGATGATGCGGCCCAGCGCCGTAGCCAGGGGGCCTCAAATGGTTCCTTGTTTTGTTGTCGGGTAGATGAAGTAGCCGTTTGTTGGGAGCACAAGATGAAGCTTCCTTCTTCAGCATTTTAGCACGGCAAGTAGGCAGGTTCAAGAGGTAGACCCAGTACCTACTGTTTGTGCCATGATGTTCCGGTCAGGAGAAAACACTCTCGCGCTTCAAGCTATCGTCACTCCAAGCCGCGGCTGCCTCCAATCGCGAACCTGAGTACACAAGGAAACTGCCTAACACAGTACGCGTTGAGCCCGGTGCTGAAACCCAAAGCCAGAAGAGCCAAACCAAGTTTGTCCAGAGCCAGGCGTGCACAGCTCTGCACTTGCGTGGTTAGTTGCTGCTCGACGGAGATCTCTGTTGACTAGCCTTGCAACCTGTTGGGCCCGAATGCTGAAACTAAGGTCGTCGAATTTGCATTGAGGGAACGCTCAATATCATGTAGCGACTGGGTCTTCGGAGTCCGACTGCCCACAAGCCATCACACGTTGAGGCGCCACTTCATCTTCACGACAGACTGCATTCGATAGGCCTGCTGCATGCTCTAGAACAATTACTGGAGCAAGCAATCCATGAATCAAGAAGCATCTCGCAGATGGCGCAGCAGCGCTGCAGCGTTGCACCAATGTCAGGAGCCTTGGTTACGGTCTGGGTGTACAAAGCCTGGTCTAGCCAGCGTTGGCCAAGTACGCCAAAGTGCGGACATAGCATCATTAGAAAGAAGTCGATGCATGTATGTATGTAGGTAGGTAGGCAGATAGGCAGGTAGGCATCTGTGCGTATGTGTGTGTGTGTGTGTATGTGCATGTATGTATGTATGTATATGTGTGTGTGTATGCATGAATGTAAACACACATACAGCACGGGGTAATTACCAGGCTCGCCAACTTACATCCCTCTGTGGTGGGTCTTTGTGCAACCTGAAAGAGAATGTGCCGATCGAGTTGCCAGCGCGGTCTGCTCGGCTCAGGGTACACGCACACATGTACATATATATATATATATATAGATATGTGTATATGTATTATAGTTATATGTACGTATATATATATATATATATGTATATATGTATATGTATATATGTATATATAAGTATATATATTATATATATATATATATATATATATATATGTATATATATATATGTATATATGATATATGATATATATATAATATATATATGTATATATGTATATATGTATATGTCTGTGTATGTATAACTGTATACATGTATAGATGTGTATATGTATATGTATATGAATATGTATGTACATATATATATATATATCATATCTTATATATTACAACATACATACTATATCGTATATATGTATACGATGGAATGATTTTTAGGGTTCCGGACTCCAGGGCACGATGCACCTATCCAGACCAAAAATACATGTCGTGCCCCGAGGCAACAAAGCGATGCTGTCTGCATCGGACTCACGTGCAAGGCTGCTGGCGATGCCATACTCACCGAAGCCAAAACCCTAAACCACAAAATCCTTAACCTGAACTTTAACATCGAAATTTCCAAAGATACCGGGAGGCTCCGAACGTAGCTGTTCCAAGTAGGCTGCGTGCTGGCGGTCCTTGGGCAAAGGACTGGCAAAGGTATGCAGCACATTGATCTGGGATGTACCGGGGCACAGGTTATGGCTTTTGGACTTCCATCAAGCACGACCGCGGCAGTAGGAAACCACACAGTGCACTACTCCACCTCCAACCCTCAGCATCCACTGGCATTGCACCTCGATCCCTCACAAACTCGATGGCTCCTGCCGTGCCCTCGCCTACGCTGACCTGAAGCTTCAAACTGATCGGGATGCAGGACCGAAGTGCTCTAAGATGGGCTTCGGTTCACCCCATCAAAAGTGCAGCTGGCGAGCGGATTTGACATCAGCTGTCGGTGCAAGGCCTGGCGATTCGCTGCTCCGAGATTTGCGGGAGCTTCATCTTCGGAGGAACATGTTTCTATGTATCTTACCTTTGGTTAGTAGGGAATGGAGGAATGGGGTACAAGTATAACTACCAGTACTACCATTCTTCCATTCCCTACTAACCAAAGGTAAGGTATGCATAGTGGCATAGTACCAGGGGACATATTACATTGTCATACCTCTTTCTTTAATTCCACATGCCTTTCTGTGGTGCAGAAACACTTTCTTCGCCGAAAGGGGTGGAACCTGTAGGAGCTTATATAGGGGCCTCAACTATTAGAATAGGGCTTCGGGGCCCATTATACTATAATTCTAAGGAACCCCCCAATTCTAAGGAACCCCCCAAATAATATAGGTAAATTATTTAGGCCCCTATAGTACACCCCACAACATGACTGTGAGCTGCAAGTTGAGGTTGGTTCCTTCGCGTATTTTTCCTCGGCAGCTAGAGCCTCTTCTCGTAAGCATCGTCTGGCAGTGGGCAAAACGCCAAGATGCTCGCCCCTTGAACATGCAATCTGGCCTACCTAGTCTCCTTTAACTTTTTACCCATTCTTTATCCCCATAGCAACGCACGCACATTGCAGCACACAAGCGTCAAGAAGGCTGTCTGGCATCAGCACAGGGGTTGTGGCCTGGCGGCGCTCCGGCAGCTGTTGCCGCTTCGGCTGTGGCCGGAAGCGATGCAGTACTGCCGCCTGGCAAAACTTGATATATACAAGCTTTCGGATTTGGGTCATGGCGCTTGTCAGGGTCCTTTTTGTCTGTTGCGCTTTGCTGGTGAGAGCATTTATGCTCTGCGGCTTCGCTTATAGTTCGTCCTTCAGTATCACAACACACTGGGCAAGAATGGCCTGGGTCCCAGGTACAAACTTCGGAGCTGTCAACTTTGTGACTTGCATGACATTCATGAATCACTGCAGTCTTGCCGCTCTGTCTCGGAAATATCTCTCTTCCTGTCTTGAAGGCAGTGCTGGTTCGACACGCGCACGGGCTTGTGCCAATGAGTATCCCGAATGCAGAATGGCACCTATTACTGCAACAAAAGGGGCAGGTTGCAAGTCGGGAGGCACATGTTCCCACTTGCTCAACCCGACCTTGAGATACGAAATCCACAGCATCGCATGCAGCACTGAGGATCAGCTCGATGTCTGCGGTGGCCTCATCATGCCAGCTCTACTACAATGCAGGCTGCGTGCTCAAACCAGCACTTAGTGACTCAGTCTCTGCAGTCTTGACAAAAACATATGGCAGGGATGAATCGTTAGTCTGTGTTTTGCCAAAAAGATGCAGCCAAACTAGTGGGCTGATGAATATGTTCGGGAAGTCGTCATCGATTTAGGCATGCGGCAGTGTCATCATGGTCAGCATCCCCGTTGAGTCATGATCATCGCCATCTGAACAATCATCAATATCATCTCAACCCGAATGCCACCACATCGCCGTCACCTCTCATCACCATGACTCTACAAAATCTGGCTTGCTACGCAACCCTAGACGCAATACCCGCAAGCCCTACCATCACCATCATCACCGTCATGCTTGAAATGCAGGTGACAGCTCATGCTCATACAAGCCGCCTTGAAAAGCAGTTCTTCTGCCTCCAACATCTGCCACAAAGCCTGTGCGGCCTGCAAATTGACGAGCGATGCAAATCCCTCGGTACCGACGGTTCCAGGCATGGGCTTAGACAAGACTTGGGAGTTTCCGAAAATAGGGGATCCTTATATAGTACCCACAATAGTAGGATCCTTATTATAAGGACCCCCAAATAGGGTACCCCCATTTTCGGAAACTCCCATTTCAGCTTTGAGACCTGAAATTTGAGGCTGGTTGAGAGCGTCATGGTGCTTTGGATACTTTGTCAATGGGACATGCCATGCTGGATGGGCCAGGCTCCTACCCGCGACTTCACACACCACGGCTTGCAGAAGAAAACAGTCTTCCTGACGAATGGTCCTGCCTGAATTCGCACCTTCAAGTTCTGTGCGGAGGATACCTGGGCCCATACTCTAGGGGCCTTAATAAATAAAATGGGGTTCAGGGTATATTTTTGCTATACTTATCATAAGGATTCCCCAAAATAGTACCGGGTAATTGCTAAGGCTCCTATATTCCCTCCCCCCCATAAGAAGCCCGAGCAGTCTGGAAGATTGGGAACCATTTGAAGTGACAAGTTGTCTTGCCGTCGCAAGAGGAAGTGCGCAGAAGACGAGCTCACTACGAATCAGATCCGGAGGTCCGAGTCTGCGTGGGTTCAGGGTTGACAGGGTGGTTGTCAAAATTATGGCCCCTTTTTAGGTACCCCAAATATTAGGTGCCGTATTATGATAAGGACCGAGACAGGGACCCTAATTTTGACAACCACCCACACACATGACTGGCTCAGACGTGGTTCTGAGGCAGTATAGTGCAACGAAAAGGGCAAAACAAGGCCAATTGCAGATTTCGCAGGCATCGCACCATTCTCGAATCGGATCACAGACGAGTGGCTTGTTGGCACAAAGGCGGCAGCAGGGTGTCAATCACGGATCGTGCTTCCTCCTGGTGCAAGCCCATGAATTGGACGACAAGGCCGAATGCAAACTCGCAAGAAACTGGCGGGTCTACTCTCCGGAAAGTTATGCACATGCACGCATGGCTCAGGCTCAATTCAATCACAAGTAACAATTCAAGTACTTGGTGGGTGACCCAAGACTGAAGCACGGCCAGGCACCACGGCCAAAATGCTGGCGCCAATCCAGTGTCCACTACCCCAGAAGTGCCTGCGAATCCCCACTGCATTGATTGCACTGGTGCCCCGAAGCTCTGCAGCGAAAACAAGCTGCAGGCCAAGCGTCTAAAGTTGCACCGATGTTTGGCAATCTAAGTATAGGTTTGGCTTTCGAGAAAACCAAGAAATGAGGGGGGAGAGAGAGAGAGAGAGAGAGAGAGAGAGAGAGAGAGAGAGAGAGGGAGAGAGAAAGAGAGAGAAAAACAAAAAAAGGAGAGAGCGAGAGGAAAGTGGGAGCGCAGGCGAGTCGGGAGAAAGCAAAGCAACGGAACGATGAACTTTAAAACCCGTCCTGGTGGGAGGCGACTGCTGCGCAGCATAGCAACTGCCCCGCCGAGCGACATGCATTCCACTGGCATTTCGCAGGAGCCCTGTCAGTGGTCTCACTCCAGGGCCAGGGGCTGTTTAGACACCCAGGCCACCGGGCCCTAATCAAAATGAAACGGCCCGATAACTCGACGCCAAAAGCGCGGAGATCTGGTGCTCATGGACAATCGGGCTTGAGGGAAGCCACACGACCCCGCCACGCATCTCCGCCCTGAATCGCCCTGCCACACCATCAAGTCTGAAAGCCCACATTTCGACCTGTGGATATGCCGTGATCGGCCCCTCGAAAACTTATCTTCCTGATCCAGTGTGGCGGCCTTTGCACTCCCTCCACCAAGAGCTCGGCGAAGGTACCGTGGACGGCAGAGTCGAAGGACTCGAACACCCTCGGCACATCCGAAGTGGGATCACGGTCAGGAGGTTTAGGGTTTATGTAGGGTTTGGGGGCTATGGTACGTGGGTATGTTGTTTTTGCCTCTGGCATCGCCAGGACGAGATTCGCACGACAGGAACGGCCTACATCCTTTTGCCCCAGCTGACTCATCGCCCTGTTCGTGTGGCAGTACGGTTTAAGATGTTTCGTGCTTTCGAATAGACAGCGACCAGCCGGTGCGCAGTCTTGCAACTTACAGGTCTACCGGGGAACTTCACTGCTGCAGTTTTATGGAGCTCCGATGCACTACTCGACGGTCTGGCCATGACTATCCATGACTTGTCATTGATCCCACCACTCTGCGTGATAGCCTGTCTGGACAGGGCACAGAATCTTGCTGTAGATGCTGCTTTGCCTGCCCTGTCTACGTGCTTTGGCGAGATTGGACGAGCTTGCGCTTCGGGGCTGGTCATTTGCATGCACGGAAGGAAGATCTACTATGACCATGCCAGACCTTGGCCCGTATTGTTGCTGATACCCCCGGCCCGTCGTAGACTAGTACAGATTTCCCTGGACCCTAGGCCCCTTAGCGGCCAGGGTCCTGAACTCTCACTGCAGCAGAGGCTCTCCGCAACTACACCAGTGGCTCTGAGGGCCGAAGCACGGACCTGCTGGATGCTTCGGTTTCTGCGTCTTCGGGTCTTCGGGGCCTTCGGTTTGTTCCAACTTTTTTTTCTTTCCTACCAAACAAGGCTTTGGAACAAACTTGCTAACTTGGGTTTCGATGCCAACGACAGGCATGTCGAAGATCGGATGGCGACAACACTCCTTCAGCTAAGCGGAAAGGTCTTCAACTTGTCAACTCCCACAGGCAACATGGCATCTGCAGTGGCCTTGTCCGAGGTGTCACTGCAAAGCTTCGCCACAGCAGCAGCCACCTACCCCGCACATGTGCGAGTGCAGCGAAAACTCACACCTCTTCTAGGAAAGCTGTAAATTAGTCTGCGTGCAGGGCAGCCACCCAGTGAGTGACACCGAATCTCTTCCAACCCCAGTGTTTTGAGCTAGCGTGAACCCCCGTCCAAGCATCCACATCCCTGTGACTATCACAGCAACCCCTATCGAAACTCCTCGTCAACGAAAAAAACCAACCCAAGCAAGTTTGGGGGTGTTGATGATTCCTGGAAGCGCGATCGTACAAACTCCTGCCTTGACCATTTGCGCACCATGATCTGACAATCCACCTGTTCCTGTGCGAGCTGTGTCGATTTGTGCTTTGATGGTTTCGGGAGGCTGAACACATATGCAACACAACAGCTCGTGTTGCCGACAGCATAAGGATCTTTCTGAGTCGTGGCGCTGATCAATGCAAGCAGTGGCTGATGCCCGGTCATGCGATGCGGATCGAGGGTGTCTTTTATGTGAAGGTGGTTGAAGACTTGCGGGCAAGCAGCCCCCCGAAAAGCGAAAAGTCTGCCCAAAGATGTTTCAAACTCATACCCCGTGCTGCTTGCCGCGAACTGGAATGTCAAAATCAGCTTTGAGTCGGGCAAACTTGCTGAAAAGCCCTCCTTCAGTCTGACAGATTATGTCTCCCTCTCTCTTTATCTCTTCGTCTCTTTGTCTCTCTCTCTCTCTCTCTCTATCTCTCTGTCTCTCTCTCTCTCTCTCTCTCTGCATGTCTCTTGTTGCCTTCCCTTGTCTTTCTCTGTGTTGCAATGTGCCTGTCTCTATTTTCGACCGTATGGCTCATAACTTTCAGTATCATTCTGATTTCTCGACACTTCCGGCGTGTCGTGTTGCTCGTTGAATTGCTGATGATCCTAGACAACATGAATAAACTCGGCGAGGCCCGAGGCCACATGGTCAGTATGAATTGGGCTGACAAAATCAGAATACCGTATATACCATAACATACGCCAAGTTGATGTGTTGCGTTGGATCCCCTGGGCCGATAATTCAATGGTCTCAAGTGCTCTGCAGGCCTTCACGTCGGCTCCGGACAGCACCCGCAAAACTGGCAAGTGCAGCTGCTGCAGCCGAGCGAACCTGGTGTGTGAGGTTCAGACCGTTCCCCTTGCGATAAACTCCATGGAGCGATTTTTGGATTGGGAGCGCGCGGTTAGTACGACTAGCAGCGATGAGCAAGGTTTACCAATTGTGACAGCAGTGCATCGTCTGTCGAACCTTGTGGCACTGGTACATCTGACATTATGAACAGCTCAGCAACAGCAATACATCGGGGCAACCTAACCCTGCACCGAGTAGCATCGCCAGCCGCGTCACTGGCCAAATGGAGCACAAGCAGAACCACCTCGCTGCCTTCGTCCGATGACCTGAATAACAAACAGTGCAAACAGTGGCTGCTGTTGACACTACAGTCGGCCTTGCACATCGGGTAAAGGTTCCTGAAAAGCTGAAGCGCTTTCAAGGATCAAATTCCCAGGCCTTCGAAAGGCAAATCTGGAGGTCCACATCGGCTGAATTTCTAGCCCGCAAGATCCCTCAAAACAGCAACCCTATGGCCTGTATGCTCTGAGAATGCTTGGACCCTGTTTTTGCGCAACTTGCCAAGCTGATCTAGTGCCAAGCCAAATTAGCCAAGCATCTCTGAGGATGCCTCGGTGTTGCTCTAAGATGGGGGGGGGGCGTCCAAACGAGCCATGGGTCTTGGGACTTTGTGATGGCATTTTTAGCTTTGGCTTGGGGGTGTTGGGGCTTTAGTGTCGTATGTGACTTTCTGATCACTGCGGCCCCTGAACCATGAGAGTTTCCCTTTCGCATGTCATGATGCTAAGTCCAAGACAGACAAAGACCGTTCCGGTGCCTTCTGTTCGGATTTCGATACTCGCAGCTCGGACACGGACTTTCGAGTAGCATCCGTGATATGACATGTGTAGCCACGAAATGAGTGTTCTGTTTTGGTCAGAACAGGTTTGCGGCTCATACGGGTGCATCCCTGATGTGAGCTGCAACAAACAGCTCACCTAAAGCTCCTAATCGTTCCACACGCCATGCTGACGATACTGCGCTCACAATACTTCCGTCAGAGATACACTGATACACGTACCGTCTGATGCGGTAGGAAGATTGAGCTTCCAGGATCCCGCAATCACACAAGCTGAGCCCCAAACCTTTAATCCTGATTAGAAGTAGTTGCGGCTTAATGACAGTGATAACAATAGTAATGTTAGTAGGGACAGTAATCACACAACTACTGAGGTAGTACTGGTATAAACAAGAGTAAGAATGAGTAATATCACGATTAAGTGCTAGAACTACATGTTTACTTTTGGTTATTATCTTGGTTCTTATTCCTACTATTACTGTAACCTTAAATTTCAGACATCCTTATTCTTGTTACCACTGTGCCCTAAATCAGACATACGCAGCGCACCTGGGGAAGATGCGGTGCCAGCGCAGCCAGCGCCTGGCCAGGGTGAGCTGCGGACTGTCCTTGAAGCTCCGAAGTGTAACGGTTTAGGGTTTAGGGGTTTAGGTTCAGGGTATCATGGGGAACTAAAGGTTAACCTTTTTGGGTATATAGGGGTTATATAGGGACTATACCCTAGGAGGTGAAGCTCCGAACCGTAATGGTTTTTTACACTCACACTCGGACTAAGCCTGGCAAGGTCTGTAGCGATACTGGTCTCTCATTTACACGGCTCTTCGGTAACGGTTTAGGGTTTACGCTCTCACGACTCGGACGTGCCAGGCGAGGTTCTCGGTGCGAGGTCGGCGTGAAACACATTCGTTGGCTGTCTACGCCCTTCACACCAGTACAGCAGGGAATGCCCCAACAGTCCCAACACCACCATGCTAAAACCAAATCCAACAGAAGGAAGCACTCAGTAGGGTCTACATGGGGTGTGCAGCTGAGTCGGTTTCACTCCGCGTTCATACTGCCATCGTGCGACCAGGTGCCACTCCACATACATACCCCCGCAGCAATAAAGCGATCAACACCGCAACTTCCTTGTCGCACGATCTGATCATCCGCAAACTCTGAGCAGGGGCTAACCCACAATAAACGGTTTAGGGTTTCGACTCACACACTCGCACAAGGCAGGCATGGATTCAGGGTTTAGGGTGGACCGTATCCTGGATTCACTCGCCCACATCACATCGTCAGTAATAGGTGACAGTACTTTGAAAAAGTGCACACGAATACTCTTAATCGTAATACAAGATCGAAAAAGATCTCCTGCCTTCTTCAATTCTCAGACTGCGAAACAGGACCTGCAGAATGCCAAAAAGGCATCTATTGAAAGTAGGGGTACCAGAATTCACAGACACTTCTAAGCCTTATAGCCTTATAGTATAGAGTCTAGAGGATCGAGACCTTCCAAAAACCCTTAATTCAGGAATTTACCAGGATTCCTTAAAGGGATCTATAAGGGGGTCTTTGACCTTATGACACTATATATAAGGCTTACCAAGGGTCCCCGGGCCTGGACAGCAGATGTCCGCACCGAAGCGTTGGCATCCTCAGGTCTCGAAGAGGGTCGGAGCAGTTGAGTAGTTCATTGTTGGAATAGGTTTAAATTTTTACATGTTTATTCCTTGTTGGGTTTAAGTACCCATAAAAATGTAAAATGTTACCCAACTATGACAAAGTTGACAGGACTGAGCCTGGTATGGGGCTTGGGTTCCGGCGATCACACTCGGACAATCCAGGCGAGGCATGCGGTTCGAGGTCTGCTGAGTGAAACTACAGCTAGAGAGTGCAACGATATCTTTAAGATGGGCCCATATAGTGAGAGACGTATTCCATGATACCGGTGTTCACTCCTCCCCTGAAGTCCACGGACCTGCATCATCCTGAAATGTTTCAGTGGACTTCAGGCACTACAAACGGCAGACCGCAAAGGGAGGGTTTCAGGCTCAAGTAACAACCCGACGTGATTTAAAGCCGGGCCGACTTGGGTAAGGCTGCGATCTGTGTGCGCAATCTTTCCGGTTACACTGACTGATTGAGGTCCGCCCTAAAGGGTACAGGTGCCGAAAGTAAGAATACACGTCTAATGACTGGGAAAGTCCTGGGAACATAGGGCCGACCTCTAAAACGCAAGTATGCATGAATGCGTGTTGCAGAAAGTCTTTGTCAACCACACCCCTTGTTGCAAAGCCAAGATTACGGGTTTGGTTCAAGTTTTAGCGAATCTCGACATATAGAACCTCGACACTAGCCCTGTTTATATCCTTGCATCAAGTGATTACCCCTACCCTGCCTTTGGAAACCCTACGGGTGGCAAAGGGCGGTGGGGTGTTTGCCGGATCATCTCGAGACCATCCTGGACTACCCAGCTATGGCATGGTAGGTTTACTGCCTGTATAGGGATATTGCTTCAAAGCCGGAAGATTCTCATCCACATGTCCAGCACCCCGAAACACATGGACAAGAAGTCTTCCAACTTTGTAGTCCCGAACTAGCTTACCAAACAGAAACCCATCCAATTTCCGAGTGCGCTCGGGACAATATGAAGGGAAAGGGAGCATTCCTGGCTTTCTGGCCATCCCTTTTTCAAGGGTGCGCGAATAGATCCGCTGAGGGGGGGGGGGGAGGGGCGGAAAGGACAACGCCAGAAGCAATCAAAGTTGAAAGATGATTAAGAGTGTTTGAGATCTTGCCGCGCGTGCCGGGGAGCCTCCTAGTAGCACAAGCGCAAAGTCGGAAGATCCGATTCCGGACCAACCATTCCGCATCAGATCCCAAATCCTAAGCCCCCGACCCTGACAACGAAACAAACACATTAGGGCAACGTGCTTCGCAACAACCCGGCTGCGATATCAACTGCTGCACTTCAAGCCAGTGGAAAGATTAGGGCTTCCGGTTCAGGGTTCCGGGAGCTGTTCATCGGCAGGCATTTGCATCATCTAATAATTCGACAAAGCTAAGAAATTCCTCCCGAAACTCCGAACCAGTACTGGCCAGGCATCGCCGAGGCCCAGCCGCAGCGACATCATTGCACTGGTTAGCAGAGCAGGCCTGTTGGGTCCAGGGCTCGCAGCTTGAGGGTATTTTTTCCCTCTCGCATGTTAAGTGCCGTTATAAGTAGGGTGACTTGTATAGTTATAAGGCCTATTAGGGGACTTATAACCCTACTTGGGTTGGATTGATCACCGAAACCAGACAGCCCTGGACTCGCAGGAAATAGGTTTCAAGAAACGACACGAAGCATTGTCGCCTGGGCTTCCTGACTTTAAAGTACCTCCAAAGGACCATGCTTCGCTCGATTGCATTGCTTCCCTAGGTTGGCCCTTTAAAGCCTCTGAAACATATTCGTAAATAGGGTCCTGTTAAGCCAAATAAGGGAAATCTAAAATGTCCCAAAGGCCTACCTAGTTCCTGCCTCTCGCATCAGTAAATCGATTTGGAAAACTGATGAAAGCATCCCCCGGTGACTGCTCGGTAATGGTTCTGTGCTGTGCTTCGTCGGGAAGGCGATCGTTTGCATAGCCGCATCACAGCATCAGCCACTTTTTATAACTGCCTGTTAAGGTACTATTCTTCATGAATGCTTGGCAGTAGCAGTAGCAGCCGCTGGGGCAGGCACAGAAGCAGTAGCAGTAGCCACAGCAGGATCAGCAGGAGGAGGCGGAGGAGGATCGGGAGCGGGAGCAGGAGCACACATTGTCGTAGCAGTAGAAGCAGCGGCAGCAGCAATAGCAGCAGCAGTGGTAGCGCTGGTGGTGCCGGTGCCGGTAATGGCGGTGGTGCTGGTGTGCTGGTGGTGGGTGGTGGGTGGTGGGCGGTGGGCGGTGGGCGGGGGGCGGTGGGCGGCGGGCGGTGGGTGGTGAGTGGTGGTGGTGGTGGTGGTGCTGCTGCTGCTGCTGCTGCTGGTGCTGGGTGCCGGTGGTGGGTGGGTGGGTGGGTGGTGGGTGGTGGGTGGTGGCTCTGGTGCTGGTGCTGGTCGTGGTGGCGGCGGCGGCTGTGGTAGAACTTGAGCATACAATCCTGTAAGCATGAGAAGAGGAGTGGGCACGAGGGGCAAATCCTGCATCATGAGCATCGCTATCACATCTTAATCATTATCACGATCATCACCATGCCCTTTAAGCTGGCTTACGAAAGAGCGTCGCGGCAAATCCGGCTGGGAGGGATGAAGAGACCAACAATGGAAACGCCTCCCAGACTTGCACGATGGTGGCTGTGGCACTGCAGCAAAACAAAACAGGGCACCGCAAAATGCGAGAACTCAAACGAACTCAACGACAACATGCGAGGAAAGGAAAAGGGAGGTGTAGGTCACGTGGCTGACCGTGCCTCAGCATCCCATCGCATGCTGCAGCATTGCGCAGAACGGTCTGCAAGGCACCTTCATTTGCTTGGCTTCTTTGCCACAATCTCACTGGCCCCTCCCATCTGCAGAATTCGAGGATGCATAGTAGTTCACGCTTGAGGAGCACGGTTTCGGGGTATACCGTTTCGGCATTGCATTAAACATCCCCTAAACTGCAGCAGCTGGCACTGACAGCGGCCGCCCTCACGGAGGAGTTCGACTCCGCAGGGGCTGTGCACGAGAGACCCACGTGGCGGACCAGCCTGGGCCACGGGTTCAGGGCTTTTACGCTTAGACTCGGACAAGAACAGGCAAGGTCTGAAGACAGGACGAGGTCTAAAGCTCCGGACTCCGATTCCCTCTTAAGTGCTGCTCTAAAGTGAGGTACGGTAGAACGAAACACCACAGTACAACAAACGATACTCATCTCGGCGGCTCAGCCGACAAACGAACAACCTAAACCCATACTGACCTAGGAGCTTAGGGGATGGAATGGAGCCTTTTTAGTCTGTCTTGTTGCCCTTTTTCCCACCTGCTGTTAGTCAGCTCACTGGCCCAAAACCCCAGGAAATAAAAGTTGAAACTTTCAGAATCGACTACCTTGTAAGAACCCCAAAAGTTGAAAAGTTGAGTTTACAGCCAATGAGTCAGTAAAACTCCCCACCCAGAAAGTATAGGGTCGAAGGTTGTTGGCTTGGAGCTGTGGCACAACTTATTGCAAGGGTATTGGAAGGTGTAAGGGTTGCTTTCCGCCCCACGTGCATAACTGCAGAAAACATTTTGTGAAAGGCCAGCGAAAGATCAAGACCACACTCTTGCAAGCTTTTGACAAAAGTGTCTCAGAAGTTCTGTGGATTGTTGGAGAGTTCAGCCACATATATACGTCTACTTGGAAGACGAACCGGATTCCAGAATCTCGACTTTGCACGTCAGAATAATAAAAGAATCCAATCTTTCCATGGAGCCATATACCGTGAAAACCGGAGCCAAAAAGCCTCAATGCTAACACTGCTAACAGTCCAAAGGCACCGGTCACACCAATCTGCCGAGAAGGGATGGCCTCCTCCTCCTGTCTTCAGGCATCACATCTCGAGTTTGGGATTTGGGGTACCCAGAGACTCCAATATCCCCTAAATAAGGAATATTACTTATGTCATATTAGGGATCCTACTATAATTTAAGTTATATTCCTTAATTAAGGGATATTGGAGTCTCTGGGTATAGGCTTTACTGTTTGTTCGATCTTCGCGCAAGTATACGCTCTGAAAACTCGGACAATCCAGATGAGGTCTCATGGGTTTTAATGCCCAACAGACTGACTTCGTACGACATATCTCAACGTGACGAGGTATTGTCGCGAGAGTGCTTTAGCCTGCAAATGATCAAGGACCCCTACACCCCAAACCCGAAACCCCTACACCCCAAAACCCATCTCAAGCCCGAACCTAAATCAGATAAACCCCGCGTTCCTTAGGACATGCCACTGGGCCTCACCAGAATCATTATGAATGGGTTCAGAGTGAAACTAAAGTTTAGGGCTTAATATAGGGGCCTTGCTAATTATTTTAATAGGGTTTTGGGGTACAAAATACCATAATTATCATAAGGAGCCCCCGGAATAGTACAGGCATTTTAAGGCCTCTATATAAGGCATGGTCTGACACCCACACTCGGACAAAGCCAAGCAAGGAACGTTAAGGAACGTTTCGGGTTGGGACTCTGGAAGCAGGTGTCTCCTAACCCCTAAACCCTAAAACCCCTTTTTACACCTGGACTACGCATATGCCAGGAACTGAGGGGCCGACCCTAAAACCCCTTTTTCAGCACGGATTGAGGTGCCGGCCAGCGCCCACGAAACTCGTAGCCCTAAAACCCCTAAACCCTAAACCCCCCTCTCTCTCTCTCTCTCTCTCTCTCTCTTCCCAGGCATTCAAAACGTCATGCCCTAAACCCTAAACCCTTTTTAAGCACGGACTTGGAGTGTATGCCGGCAGCGAAGCTCCCTGGCAGAGCCTTCCTCAGTCACCTTAGGAGACCTCGGGGATGCACATGTGAGCAACGCAAGAACGAAGAGAATCACTGACGAGTGATGCATACTACAAGGGATGACTTATCTTATCGAGGATTTTGCAATCTTCACTGGAGACGTACTCAAACAAAAGGGCTTTGTTGTGTCGCGACCACATGTGTCGCTGCAAGGGCGCAAGCAGAGCAACTGCATCCTGTAAATCACTGGAAAGGAACAACTGCAGCACCCAGGCATCTGAAAGCATGGAGATATACTGAATGCCAACCTCCCAAGCATCCATGACGTCCTGAAGGCTGCGAAGCGAAGGCATGTAATCACCCACAACATAATATACCCAACCCTGTTCAGAATGAAGGGTGTGAAAAACCCAGCCAAGATGTGTATACTGAGCATAAATGCACTGTAACCAGCCGAGTTGTAAAGAAAAAGGTCGCCTGATGGAGCTGTAGGTGTTATGATGCTGGAAGCCGAAGCTGCCCTGATATCGCTGGCACACCATGTGTGCTTTACTCGCCCAATCTCGGCGATCCTGAGCCCAATGTTGCAATTGTTGGACAGTGGGACTACTAGCGGAATCATAGAGTGCCTGAGCAGTTTTGAGCAACCAATTAAAGGAGCTGCTCCACGGTGCGCCAACATGCTGCTGAAGTGTGCACGCCGTCATCGCTGCCAGAGCCACATCGTGCTCGCCCTTACGAAGTATATGACCCAGATAACACCATTTTCTCTTAACCCAAGAACTAACCCACCTCCATCTGTCATCACTAAGCACTGTGGAGCGAACCGCGCGTCGACGGACCCTGACGAGCGAGTAGGCCAGATCTTGCGACAAAGAAGCTGGGATATATAACTTGAACGTCTGTATGCAATACATGCACTGCCACGTGTCGATCTGCTCTGTATGCTTGACCAGAGGGAAGACGAGTGGGGCAAACCACAACCAAGTACTTGCAACGTAAGTGCGTAACATATACAAACCAGTTTTGACTGACTGCCAAGATAAGCGCCGTAAAAAAGGAGACATCTTGTCATGAGCGGAATGTATACTTTGTTGTGCTTGCTTGATGAGGGAAGCTGAGTGATCATCGTGGGCAAGCCACTTCTTGAGGTATTGCAATTTCGTGGACCACTGGAGTTGTCGGAGCACGGAGTGTTCAGGCAGCGTGCTCTGGCCTTCCAGCAAGAAAGAGTGAGACGCCATCAGATGTGTCTTCTCGACATTGATGGTTAGTCCGAGGCTCTTAAGCGCATCTTGCAACTGTGCATACATCGCATCCGCCACATGCCAGTCCGGTAGGCAAATGAGTATGTCGTCAATGTAGAGGACGCCATATGTAGGATGAAGGGAAGGCGGCATGGTCTGATGCCAACGCTGAAAGAGCCTGTGAATTTGCCTAGCCAGCACACAACTGAAGACCCAGGAGCTGTGGGAACCCCCTTGCTGCACACCAGATGTTTGCTCAACGCTCCACTGCTGATCCATGTACTGGAATTGCAGGTGTGAGTGCTTCATGACCTGAAACATTCTAAGGGCTTCCCACCGGCAATGCGGGCCTACTTCGTCATGAAGGAAGGCGCCCACTTGGGAGAGAGCAAGGGAATCGAATGCAGCGGAAACGTCCAAGCTTATCCATACTGAGGATTTGTTCCACTTCGTCTCTCGGTCTACCATGTGATGGGCCATCGACAGTGCATCCAAGGTTTGATGTCCTGGGCGCCCAGCAAATTGACATGAGTAGTTAGGCACTGTAGGTTGCATTCTAGCTGTAAGAAGACCCATGAACAACTTGTTGAGCACCTCCATCAGATTTATTGGCCTCAAATCACGAGCACGGGCTACCTGGGGACACTTTTCTATGAGGGCCACGTATGTTTTGAAGTAGTCGGTTGGGGGCTCACCATCACGTAGCAGTATGTTCATGTGATGACGGACGATGGCAAGACCGTCAGGCAGCTGAACAAGTGCACGAATGAACTCTGCCGAAACCCCACTCATGCCACTCGTCTTGCCGCGCTTCAACTTGCTGACCGACTTCAAGATCTCGGAATCGTCAAACGACTTACAGGGCTCAGCAGAGGATGCAGTGCCCGCAAGACGAGCTTCCCAAGCGGAGACAGCATCCAGCTCAGCAGGCTTGGCCGAAAGGAGCTCTTCCATTCTCTCTTGCACTTGCTGAGCAGCTGCCTGTTTACCACCACTAGCTTGGACGAACTTGTGGTGCGAGGGCTTAGGCTTGGATCTGTTGTGTAAATATGCAACAGCAGCTCCATCTCCGGCCGAAGCTCTTCGCGTGAGACCTTGCAGCCACAAACTGCGTGCCTCACGTCTTCGGCTCAAAATTTGCTTTGCAAGGCGTGTCTTGTCCGCAGGATCGGTGGCGTAGTGTCGCTGTTTGCAAAGTTCCTTAAGGTCACGGGGGTCCTTGTACTTCAGGGAAGGCATAGGAACAGTACAAGAATCGTTAATACTTCGAATAACCTCCCATTGCTGTTTGGCCGATTGTTGTCGAAAGAACTCCTGATCAATATCTACTTTGTCCAGTTTGTTGGTGGCTATAACCCATTTGTTGCATCTGTTTCGTCTGCGAGGTCGGGGCTGACGGACGCCTTTGGAGCAAAGCAGAAAAAGCTTCAGCTGAACTAGGTCATGGTCACTGCCAACTTCTTTGGCGGGGACTGCGTGGTGTTGAAGCTCTGGCTCCGCGTGCATGTGTTCTCCCTCAAGAGCATGGCGATTGAAAAAGAAATAATCAAGCATCCTGTGACTAAGCCTGCCATGCCAAGTGGGTGTAGCAGGGTGGAAGCACTTGTATGACAATGAACTGCACATGGAGCTCAGTGTCGCAAACCGACTGTCCTCAACATCGGCATTCCAGTCCCCAGCAAGACTGCAAGGAAGGTGCTGAAATGATCGAAGGAACAACTCAAGATCTAGGACCGACTGCTCGTAGTACTGCTCGGCATTGTCACGATGTGGCATATGAACACCAACCAAGATGCGCTCCGTATGCTGTACATCCACAAACCTAACCGCAATCCATCTTGTGCCCAAGTAGGTTTGTAGAATACGATCCACAACCAACTTATCAAGCACAATCACCTGACCCAGGTAGCTTTGTGTGTCTACAGAGCCCAAAATAAAACTGTCATGCAAATCCGACTCACTGGAAACATAGAACTGCTGCAACTGACCTGGAACGTCCGTGGTGACAAGTTCGCCCAAACCACCAACTTCCTGAAGACAAAGAAAATCACAACCAAACCCAACAGTAGTCATCCAATCACCTAGGTGCTCCAAGCCCTTTCCTTGCAGGTTCCAAGTACCAAATTCCAGCATAAACACCGATTGGCTCGTGAGGCCAGCCTGAGTTCAGATGGTTGCTTCGTGAAGTTTCGGTTCGATCATGTTGATGGGTTGAGCCGTGTCTGCCTCGAGCACCGACAGGTTGACGACGAGCTTGGCCGTCTCACCCTGATCTCCCTGGTACGTGATCGTGGTGTAACGCTCATGCGGCTGCATGTTCAGCTGATGGACCGTTGCTGCTAGCACGCGTCGTTCCTTCAGCCAAATAAGCTGTCGACTCCAGTCTACATCATCAGAGCTGATCTGCGTGGGGTTCGTTGTCTTCAAGTCACAAACAGACTGTAGCTTGTGCCATGCATACCGAGTGGCCTTATTCTTCATCCTGGTCTCCAGCGGCCTGGAAGGGCTGAGCCATAGCGCCTCTCCCCCGGCAGGGGTGATGCTCTTTGCATACTTCTGCTGTAGTTCGTAGAAGCGGGTTCTTGCCTCCGATGGTGGCAGCGGTGGCAGGTAAGCATGGCTTGTGCTCGCCCTTTTGCCATAGATGACGAGCTTCTGGACGGTGACCTCTGTCATGCGCCTGAGCACCTCCCAGCTATCATCCTCAATCGTGCGACGGGCAGTGTCCTTGGGCCATCCTCCCAGAACTATGTGATTGAAGTCTGTCTCATCACTGCCAAATCTGACGAAAGGAGTTGTGGGCCTGAAGAAGGAGGAAGTGGAAGGAGCAGCATACGCCGAACCTGCCAAGCCGGGTGGCTTGCCCACTGGCCCAGCAGACTGTGCTGAATCCACCTGCCCGTTTTGCAGCGCCTTGACGTCCTTCCTCATGTCATCCAGCTGCTGTTGTAACACGGCGGCTCTCTCATCCGACTGCTTCACTATCTCTGCCATCCTCTGCTGGTTGCGTCTATCCACATCTCCAATTTGGTCCTGAAGGGCACTGGTGTTGACGGCGATCCTGTTCACTTGCTCTGTCAAGGAATTCGTGAGGGCAAGGGCCCACGAGGGTGCAGTCTCCATCTCCTTCTTTGCCAAGAGTCTAGCTAGCTCTGCATCTGCACTAGTGGGATCTTGCTCGGTTGTGGGAACCAAACTCCTCTCATGTGCTAGCTGATCCAGGTTTGCTCTCTGCCTTTTGGCTGGAGACTCATCACCAGCCATGGGTACTAAAGGCAGCGTTTCCGCATCCTCAAGTTCAGCGTCATCGCCGGAAGGCACAGGAAGAGCTGCTGCATCCGTCTCCATCCCAGAGCTGGAACACACTAAGAACCCTGACCAGTGAAAGACAGCTCGAACCGAAACCTTGAGCCAAAATGGCTACGGAGGTTTCGGACCCTAAAACCCCTACCCCTAAACCCTTAACCCTAAGTCTTTTCCGAGAGAAAACCCTTGATGCCTCAGACGTCTGGTCCTGGGGCTTTGCCAAAGCTTTACTTAAAGGATCATGGGACTCAGGAACTAGGGTTATAATTAGGGTAACTATACTTATAACTACTTATAATAACCCCCGGAAGAGGTGATCCAGCACTTTTCGTTCCTTCAGGACTCCAGCACACTAAGGCCCTGAACCCGAACTGTAAACTCGTTTCGCACCCAACCTTGAACCCTAAACCCCTAGACCCTAAAGCCCAATTACTCTTAAACCCTAAAGTGTTGACGCCTAAACTCCCCAGCGTCCTTCGCTGGAGGGGAGCTCGCCCAGGAAGCGAAATCCCCTGAGGCGGAGCATCGCATTGCGTTGTGTCCTCAAAGGCGAAGGAAGTTGGCGGCTTCAGGGGAAAAGGGTATACGCTGTCGCAACTCGGACTCGCCAGATGAGGTCTTTGTATCAGCGGGGGTTTAGGGTTTACTGTTTAGGTCAAGGTTAGAGGTTTAGGGCTTGTCTTTTGCCTCCCACCTAGCAAGGACTCGGCTGGGACGACCCGCATTGCAGGATTTGGGGTTCAGGGCTTAGGGGAGTCTACGGTTTAGGGATGTTTACGGTATAACGGTGGGACAATCAAAGGCCGTGTAGAGGATGCTCGGTCTTCCAAAGGTGGTTAAGTTCATCCTGCAAGAGATTTCCTTTTTCACCGTTCCCGGTGACTCTTCGCACAAGGTTGCTGACCGGACCGGCTCTGCTTAGTGTGGACCTCCTGCATCTGTGTGTTTTTGAGGTGAGGGGCTTTGAGTTCGGAGGCTTGGGTTTAATTACGTGCTTGATTTCTGTGGTCCTGGTTGCGTCGCGCGCGAGGTTGGAAGCAGCGATGACTTCGTTCCGAAAGCGTTTGATGCTATTCTGGACGCATTTTCACATCGACCAATTTCCCGTGCTGACAACATGTAGCCTTCAACAGGTCGCAGCCGTGCTACATCTGTCACAAATGCCCAGATTCCTAGACCCTCCATGCACCCTCTCAGACCCTAATTGCCCACTATTTGGGACCGTATACCCCTCTTTGAGGGCACAAGGAGGGTCCTGGTTAAAGCCAAGACACACGAGGCTGAACACCAGCTGCTCGAACCTCTGCTAAGCATGTCTCAGGGCAGTGCGTATCATGGTCAGGACCATTGTGATGCTACTGAACAGCCTGAGGACAGAATGTAAACCTGCGGATAAGTTCAGAAACACAGGACGAGATGTGCTCCTCCAACACTGAAGCCTTACATAAAGCTAGCTTTAATGGTTTTCGGTCTGGCATCTGGGCTTGACGTATGAGTTCGTACAGTGACAGACGGGAAAGTTGTTCTTTCCAACATCCCCAGCGCTTTTGCAAGCACGTGGAAGCTATGATGCTACCACTATGAACACTATGACATCCATTTGCCGAAAAACACATCCCCCTAGTCAATTATCGCATGCCTCTTTCTTGGCTATCTTTCAAAATGGCTCTCTGCCGCGTCTTCCGACGACAGCCTGCACAAACTAACGCAAACATCGGGGGTCAAGGGGCAACTGCGCCGTGGAGACAGGCAGTGCCGGTGGTGCAAATGCGGCGAGCCGGCTAACCAGCAATGCTAGCTCCTGAAAATCAGGGTCAAGAGCTTTCGCGGGAGAGGGCTCTAAGCGAGGTGTCATGGGAACTTGTCACCACTCTGGCCTCAGCCTTGCCTCACGGACGTTGGTCGCACGAGGCTGACAGTTTGATCTGCGAGGCGTGGCTAGTCATCTGCAACCTGTGTTTGTGGTGGTAACTCATTCGTTGACCTGGGTTCAAGCACTGACCATACCAACGGCTATCTTGCTTGCTTGAACGGCACTACAGAACGACTTGCTCCACGCAGGCAATCACTACACCCCACCCGATGCACTCACGCACTCCGGACTCCGGATGCCGAAGATAAATTTCGGCAAACAGTACATCAGCACAGAAACATCAAGATTAAGAGTCAGCGAGCTATCAGCAAGACACACAGCCATGACAACATCAAGCAAGCAGCAGCAACAAGTAGCTGATGACATCCGTGTAATACCCTAAACCCTGAAAACCCTAAACCCTTCAAGTAAAAGCCAGAAAGTTGGAATATGACTATCCTAAACCCTTTATGGCAAATGATAAGGTATCCTACCCTGAAACCATATTCCAACTTTCTGGAGTTCCCTTTAAGCCCTAGTTGTAACCGATCCTATGGGTATGCCTTGAACACAGTTCCTCGGCGGTGGTATCGGTCGTGCTCGACGTTGTGGTCGCAGTGGTGGTGCCCACAAGACCACACAACTCAAAAAGCTGATTTCATATCAAAAGTGAAGAATTCTTAACCTTGCCTTCGAAGTCAACTTGCAAAGTAAAAACTGTAACTTCGTAGTAAAGTTTCAGCTTGCCGCTGTGGGCAAAATTTGCCCCCAAAGTAAAAATGAGCAGGCCGATTTCAAAACGCCTAAGAAGAAGTTTCCCGGTAATTTCCCCGAAACTACTGCTGGTGTCGGTGAAAGTTTTGTAGTAGTTTGTCTTGGGCAAGCTTAAAACTTTAACCAAACTGCCTCCAAACTTCCATCAAACTTCCTCCAAAGTGCTTCGAAAATTTGCCTCGGAAAACTGCCCTGTGCGATTTAGCCACAAAACGAACACCCAAAACATAGGAAGTTTTCCAAAACGAGCGCGGAAGTGTGTGTGGAAGTTTCTCTTTTCGGCACAGGAAGTTCAGGGGCAGTTTGGTGGCAGTTTCCTGTTTTTCATGTTGACTTCGTGGTAAACTTTTGCCCACGCAGTCAATTCATGTTTGCCTCGAAGTAGCAAAAATGAAATACACTAACTTTACCTACGAAGTCAAATCGCAAAGTCAAAGGCAAAAAGTGCCGCTGCATAGTTAAAAGTTGCCGCTGTAGATAAATTTTGCCCACGAAGCCAGAGGAAACTTTTCTGGCTTCTTTGGTCTATTGGGTAGTTTCGGCACCAGCAGGTGGGCAGGTGCGGGGTCGTGGGGCGTCGTGGTCGGCATCACAATCGTCGCAATTGTAGCAGTAGTCATCATCGTCTTAGTCGTAATCTCCATCAGCGGACCCCAAACCTGCACTGAACCTACAAGCCGTGAGGTCGTGGCTCTTCAACCGCCGGGCCCTAGTCTTGCACAGACCCGAAGTCCAGCCAGCAAGGCTTGCAAGAGGATGATCGGGGCAGTCGAACTATTCAAAAGAGGGGGCTCACTGACACAAACAGCATGACAGTGAGACAAATGAGGAATAGTTCAAGCATCATTCTTCGGTTTAAAAGAGCGGAATGCCTCAAAACCTACTTGTTATCAACAGCCGACTTGGTACGGTCTGGAACAACATATAGCCTCGAAAGGAGAAGCGACTCAGACTGTCGGTCTCCTTTCCCTCTATGCCCACCGGCCCGGCCCATACTCCGTGCCTGGAGGACCGGCGCCTCAGGTGCCTCGGCTGCAGGCTCCTCCTTTACGCCGCGGCCTGATCGATATATATATATATATATATATATATATAATATTATATAATATTATATAATATTATATTATATTATATTATATTATATTATATTATATTATATTATATTATATTATATTATATATATATATATATATATATATATATATATATATATATTTGCTTTTGTATGTACATACAGCCGAGTTCTCCGAGGTTTGAGGTTTATGGCGTCAAAATGTTGATGCCCACATCGCAGCCACAGCATGCACTGCAGGGCAGCAAGGAAGGAGCTGTCTCTCTCGTGTGGTGCACAATCCTCTGTGCTTACAGGGAGCTGTGCTCTGATGGTCCAAATGACTTTACAAGCTTTGCTGGACAAGAAAGCTCGGCTGGCGCCCGCTTAACGGTGGCGGCTGTGGAGGATTTTGACTTGGGCTTCTTCAGTTTTGCGTAGGGTTGAGGATTGAGGTTACTTTGGTGGTCCAAGACTAAACGGATGCTGGCATTCTGGTACTTCGACAGCCGGGGTGCACTGACCGAAGCCCTTCTAGAATCCATGCAATAGACGGCTCAAATGCCCAACGCCCCAAGTAACCGCAAGCTGCTCGGCCTTTGCCCTTTCTGGAGCCGGCTTTCGGTGTGGGCGTGGGCGCTTCGCTGGGCAGCTGCGGCCCAGGAAGTGCCATGAGGTGCAGCAGATGCTTCCTGGGTATGGTTTAGGGTTTAGGGTTTAGGGTTTAGGGGTGTTCTTCGAGAGTCGTGCAAGGAGTCGTCGCGGTCGTCGGCGTCGTCATGGTATAGTCTTGGTGGGCCTATAGTGGCCCTTGTGGTTATCATCGCGGAGTAACAGCAGCGGTGGTAACATTCCCAATTAGTTGTCGCAGTCGTAGCTATGTAGGATAAGAAGACGGCCTCAGGACATGTACTTTTCCAGATGTTGGGTTGAAGTGCAGTGCAGAACTGCGCATACTTTCACCGATCTTTCTGATCAAAGCACCTCACCTGTGAACATCTAAATTCCCTATGCTGCGATCCTCTGACCACTATATCGCAGCAAGCTTCAGCAGCTCGTCTGCGGGCAGGAGTTGCGAAGTCTCGCAGAACAGGAAAGCCTGAGATCTCGGTGCCCAAAGGGCCTGCATGATCCCGCCATGCCAGTGCTCCCGCTACCTCTACTCCACTGCTGCTGCTGCTACTAGCACCACGACTCCGACGACGACCACTGCAACTACTACCACGACTACAGCTACACTATTTGTGGCGAGTGCTAAATTACTGTAATTCGAACCGACGAATTGGACACTTCAGTCGAGCATGCCTCGAGGAGTTCATAAGGCCCACGGCTTGCAGCACAGCAACGCTCAGTTCGCTGGCACAGTCGTCACGCTTCAGAACCTGGAAGGCTTCCATGAAATCTGGGAGTAGACATATGAAACCTGCTCCATACTCTCATCATCATCGACAGGTCTCAGATTGGTGTTGGCCAGCTGAAGAAAGTGCAGGAGCTGCAGGCCAACAATCAGCCAAGCCACGGCAACAATGGCTGTGATTGCACCAGACAGCACCGGGGGCACCGCCTCCTGAAATTCACAGAATCGGCCCGGTTCGGAAAAACCAACCAGCCCAAACCCTAAACCACAGGGGTTTAGGGTTTAGGGCTTAGGACGTTTGCCCCAAACTCTTCGAAGATAAACCCTGGATGAGCTGCGCTTCTTGGCCTCGAGTGTGGTGAGGGTGCTCAGACCGCGGGCGAAGACCAGCAGCTTCCTGGGACATCTGTGCTTTGGGAGTATACCGCCTTAATTAACAATGAACGAACTCGGTCCGTGTTTTTGCTCCACCTGCCTCAAAGCCTCACCCAAAAGAAACTTCTCAGGGTGGAGAACCTTGCACATCCAAGCTCGAAGGTCCGGAGGACATAGGTTTCATATCAACAGAAAGGGCGCAAGGCTAAGGCCTTAAGGAGGGAATCGGCTGCATCCTCGAGTGCCACACTCTTCAAAATCCAATGCTGCAGGCCTGACATTGCCTTCAGCCTTTAGCATGTGCGCGCAGGGAGGCACTGTCTTGGTAACTTGACTACGTCTGTTTTGGGGAGCATTTTCTCAAGTATACTTATTTAAAGAACTACTGCTACTAAGTAACTATTCAGACCCCTAAACTACCTACAAACGAAAGCAGCCCAACGGCTCTCCCCGGGGCCTCAACAACGCCCCGAGCCCCGAGAAGTGCTGTAAAAGAGCTGTAGCATCTCGGAGAGCAGCCCACTTTGTAGCTTCCTCAGAACCCGGCTTCCAAGACACCAATCTCCGTTAAATAAGGAATATCCCTTAAATCACATTAGATATCCTACCATAACTTAAGGTATATATTGGAGTCTCTGGGTTCCCACTAGCAAGGCAGGAGATCCAAAGTTCTTTGCTCTAATCGACCACAACAGTTCGGCAGTGCAGATATGATTTCACATGCGCTCCGGCTTGGAGGGGCCGTTCTGGCAGGACGAAACCTAACTAGCTGTAGACATCATAAGACCATAAATCATTACACCAAGCCCACTACCATGGGCAACATCGTCAACGGCATTGGCATCTCTGCATCCATGGCTCGTGTACGGGGTACTGGTGGCTAGGTCACCTCGGATTTTTCAGCCGTTGAGCCAGTGCTGCAGAGATTTGAGGTTTAGGGTCGTAGCTACAATGCTCTGAGCTCCTCAGCTGTAGAGTCGCCGCTGCTTGATTTGCCAGCTCCAAAGTCAAGCGTATTGGAATCTAGTTTGATCTGGTATGTTTGAGCCGCCTTCTCGTCTTGGAAGGGCAGGGGTTGATAACCGTTAGGCTGTTGGCAAGCTGATGATTGGTTGAAAGCTCTAGCAGCATGTAGTGAACGTAGACGGCGAACAACAAATGAATGACGTAGTTGCTGCCACCAAAGCCGACGAGAAAAAGGCATCACCAATATGGCCTCGTATGATCTTGCCATTGATGTGTGTATGTCTGTACGAGTGTATGTATGTATGCACGTATGTTATCCATTGCTATCCGCATGTTCGGCAAACAATGGTCCTGCATGAACGGATGGAAGCGATACTGCGGATTCTTGGGTGGGGGGGGGGGGAGGCACACACGGACACACGCACACACGCCCATGTATCTCTAGGTTCTACATATGCATACATATACAATACCTATACCTGTATCTATGCATATGTATATGTATATATATATATATACACATGTATATATGCATATATATATATATATATATATATATATATATATAACATACATACACATGTATATACAACACAGACACACGCACACACACTTACTAACACATACCACACGAAAAAACACATAAACAAGCACTATCACTATATACAGACATACACACATGCAAGCATGCCTGTATATATTCAGCACAAGTGTTCTGTCAAGGTCGTTTCATGTCGAACATCCTCCAAATCTCTCTTAAGAATCCTCCCGGAACGTCCTGGCTTCAAGGGCTTCAGAAGCGGTCCATTGGTACCGTGTGGCAGGAGGCCCGAAGGGCGTTCTGAACGTCCGTGGCCTCTCAAAGATCCACGGTGGACAGCAGAGATCTTTGGTGCAGCATTCATCAGTAGGGGGGTATCACGCACGAAGAGCAAAAAAAGCTTGCTAATTGCTATCCAGCATCGTGCATGCCTGTCCTCTCCCAAGAACTTAAAACACCAGCTTGTCTTAAGGCTGATGGCGTTCAAACACTGTTCAAACTGTGGAAACACTCTGCGAAAAGAGAATAGAATCAGCCAAGACGATACGACGTCGATTTCCCTCCTCACCCCTAAACCGGAGGGACCCAGGGACCCCCGACGACTCCCGATCCAGGCCATGTGCAAGACGGAATGGCTTCAACATAGCAGGATGTAGTAGGGGCAACACCCCACCCTAAAGCCAAACCCATCACCAAAAATCCTGAACCCATAAACTGAAAGAGGGCACTTCGTCAAATTTACCGGCCTCCCCTCCACTGAGTAGGGCGAAGACGACAGCATGTGCTTGGCGCCTGATGCTTGGGGGGTACCGCAATGCCAAAACGCCCATAAAATAAGGTATGGCATCAGGGAACTGAGCCTGTAGACCGCAGGTGACTAGTATAGGGAATGTCGGGAGTACATTCTGCGCACAACTACTTTGTGCTCAACCCACGGCTGGTAGATTTATCTGGATATATCTGGATCAATGGTACAGGAGTCTGAATCCTGCGAAGGGAGTCTTGGCTAATTAGGTGATAACTATAAAGTGGCTGTGAGGGCAGGGGGTGAGAAGTCCTTATGGTACGGTATCCGTATGAACAGACTTCTTTCTCAAACGCTGGTCTCGTGCAGGCAGTTGCGGTTGCAGTCAAGTCACAGTGTGATAGCGAGCTGGCCCGTCAACGACGCACTACCTCAAACTCTCAGGGCTCCTAAACTCTCAGGGCTCCTAAGTGAGGACAGCCAACAAAAAAGACACTACAAGACTCCGACCATTGTGGCGGGAAAACACGACCCAAGCTTGGCCGCGTGCCTCGAGAGCTTAGCATACCTCACATGTACAACACTATGCAGCGATAGAGTCTCCCTTGCTGAGATAGGTCAGCAAACAAATGAAAGAGTTTCGGTGGATGGATGCAACCCGGCTCAAACGAAACATCTTTTCAACGGGCAATGAAACGGGCAAAGCAAAAACAAGTGCAAGCTGCCAGAAGATCCAAAGAAGTGTACACGCACAAGCTCCAGCGATGCACGTCCAAATTTCAACAATCCATGGGTTCCTTCATGAAGGAAGCCCAAACCCTCACGCCTAAACCCCTAACCCCTTTTTTGAGCACGGGCTTTGGTTGTATGCCGGCAAGCTGGGCTCTCAATGTCTTCATGAGATACCAGCAAACCTGAAACTAACTCATGTCAAGAAAAAGAACCCCAAACCCCTAAACCCTAAACCCCCTTGAAACCCTACAGCATCTGACTTTCTCAGGTCCAGCCACTCTGCACCTTTTCTCTCTCCAGCGGCACGGGCCAGCTTCCTGGAGGTCTGGGCTTTGGAAGTTTAGGGCTTCCCCGGCCTGGACATTAGCCTAAACCCTGAGTGAATTAATAATACTAATAATAATAATGATATTAAGTGTACCCTAAGGCCCCAAAGTAGTTCCTTTTTGGTGTTAATATTTATAGAATCTTATGAGGTAATCCCAAAAAGGAACTACTATGGGGCCTCTAGGTAGTAGTAGGAAGACGCACGCTATCTCCCGTCATAGTGCTTCTATCATTATATGGAATACCCTGCCGAACAAAGGTTCTATGGTATGAAGGGCCTACACTAGTTTCTGTCGCTGTCGTGGGACTCCTGTCCAATCGGCATTTGGGCTTCAAGATGTTGCATACAATCGTCTGATTGGTCTTTGCTACCTGCGTAGGAAAGATGATAGCTTGGAGAGACTCCGAATGAGAACGCACGCGCGACAGTCTTACGCAGGTGTCCTTGCCTGAAGGCCTAACGGCCGCTGGGAGCCCGTACGACATAGCGCAGAGAACGACTCTACGTTCCAAGTTGTTTTTTTCTTCATGCCTAACAGCCCACATAGGTCTGCCGGTGCTGTGCGAGCTGCTGACATTGGGGGCAGCCAGTAAAGCGCAGAGTGCACCCAGGGCAGCAGCGCGGACTTTGGGTGCGGGATCCTTCACAGTTGGAGCTCAGCATTGGCGCACGGCTCTCAACCCAGATCCTTTTCCAAACCAGAAATATGCTCCGAAAGCCCTCAGCAAGTGCACACGGAACACCATCGCCAATGCCGTCGGCGCCACCACGCCATACAGTAATCATGGTCATTATCGATGATTAAAAATGTCGTTATCATCATCACCATCATGCGGGTGATCGCACTCATCGTCGTGCCTCCAATGGCAACAATGTTATCCACTTGGGGAATCATCTACATACTCTATTACTTCGCCTTCCTGTCATGACCTTTCAAACAGCAGTGATCTTCTCCATCGTTGGTGTGGCCGGAATGATCAGCAATATCGTCATCTTCATAATCATGGTCACCCCACCATAACGTTCATCTCGACGTTCTCGCAACGTTCAACGATTTCATGCATCGGCTTGAATCTAGTAACGAAGGAGATGACTCACAAGGATGGGGGAGAACATGACTCGACAACGACAATAACTAGCAACAGCACGACGACAACGGTACGGTAACAGTCACCATGACAATAATGACAGCAGAGATAGTGACAAATGACAACGGCAGCAACCACAACAACGACAACGACCACGACAGCAACGACAACGGGGATCACAACATTCATGATTAAAAGCAATCGAAGACTGCACCAAACACGGTATTCACGACAACAGGTATTAGGACATGCCAGCCACAATGGCGAACATAAATGACCTCACGGGGCTGCGAAACATCTTGTTCACAACAGGAAGGCTAGTTGACGGACAAGTCAAGACAGAGTGGTCAAGGCGATGCTAGAAGCCGTCGCGAGGCCACAACTCCATGCTCAGAGCTCACGTGACAGCAGCCGCAATCTACAAGGTGCCTGCTGGCAAATAGACAGCAGCATTGGCGTTGGCGCTGCGCCCGTCGGGCGGCAAACCTGTGCATGATTTGTGATAGGTTCGTGATACACCAGCTGCTAAAAAAAACATGCATGAAACCTGCCTTTGTGACGAGAAATCAGTAGTGCGACATGTGCATATAAACGAATGTTTTAATGTATACATATATATATATATATATATATACTTTTGTACATGTGTGTATATACATATATACACATAACTACAAAAGCAGCCAACAGAACACATGTTTTTGCTTACTCATTGAGCTGTATACACTAGAAAGTCATGTTCCCGCGGCCTCTGCAGTTTCCGTCTAAGTAGTGTATAGGAATCATCGGTATTACACATATGTGTAAGGTGTTTCTGTATGCACACGGCAGCTATGGGTACACACGTGCATGTCTTCTGTGTACACCTGCCTGCAGGGAGACAACAGAACCGCATTCATTTCGCGACATAGCGAACACCGCTATGGCGATAACACACACACACAAAGCAACATGCGCACGCACCGGAAAAAAAACACACTCACACAACACACACATACCCGCATGCGGGCGTGCATTTGCACAGATAGCACAGAAATGCGGCAGAACAAGAGTAACCAACACGCGCAATGCCGCCAACTCACACACCAGCATTTCCCCCTTGCTATTTTTTTCTTATGTACGTGCGCGTCTATGTATACGAGCCTAAATCAGCCTAAACTCCTTCTAAAGCCATGGCTACGCCACCTTTCTAGCATCCTACTGCATCCTTAAAGTACACTTATGATACTATTACAGTGCCCGTCTCCTGTACTATTTTTTGAAGCTGGACTTGGTTTTAGCTTTTATCGAAACCCGAATCCCAAACACCGAACCCTTGTAGCACTCGAGAGCCTCTAATCCCCCCAAAACCATGAACCCGACACCCCTAAACCCAAAACTCCAGTTTCTAAACATCCCTGAACCCTCATTGGGAGTTTCCCAAAATTCAGGGCGCCTTATCCTGGGGTCCTTATAATAAGGAACCTACTATTAGCTCAAAGAAGGGCCTCACCGGACTGGAAGTCGAGTACCAGGGACCAGCGTCCTTGGGCTCGCGAAGCTCTGGGGCTTAGCTTTTTTTGAGAGCCTTTTTCCTGTGCATGGAGAGCCTCATAGGGTTTAGGATTTAGGGCTCTACTTCTTCAGGTATCTGAAGCTGTAATGTTTGGGGACATCTGAAGCTACAATATGCTATCATTGTCAATATGGAAGCCTGCTTACAAAACAGTACTGCTCTTTGCTCAGGCTTCTGTACTACAGCAGTTCAGCTTAGGCACTCTGCTGTTGGGTCGAATCCTGGAAGCTTCTCTTTGCTAGGAAATTCGTGCGTCAAAGCTTGCAAAGAGGGGCACGGCGCTTTAAGGATACTGAGGGGTTCTGTGGGGGTGCTGTAAGGGGACGATAATGGTACTAAACAGGGAGTGTTTTCAAGACGCAATGTATCCTTTGCGAATCTTCCCGTTCAACTGCCTCGCCCTTCTGCAGATCCAAGCAGCCGAAGAAAGCCTTTGGCCAAAGCCTCAGCTAGGTCCAAATGAAGGCCAGGCTATGGGATCTCCAGAAAGTTGGAATATGGATTAATGGTAGGATCCCCTATAATTTACCTTAAAGGGGTTACGATAATGATATTCCAACTTTCTGGCTTCTACTGTATGGGATCTCCTCGACTGTATTTATTCAGTGGAACGGTCCCTTCTTCGTCGGCGCGAGGAATCTATGTCTCTCTAGCCTACATAGCCACTACAAGCGCTTACAGAATCAGTGCAGATCGAAGCGCTTGTGGTAACCTCGTCGTAGCTCCCGACTTACAGCCGCTCTTATAAGCCTCAACACCCTGTGCCCTACACACATGATCGGACCTCGAACTCTGATTGCCCAATGCCTCTGCGTAGCGCGAGCACAGGTGTTCTGAATCCTCCCGATCCCAAAAATCAGAACCCTAAACCCTCAATGCCCAAACCTTAATTACACCCCCCCAGACCTCCAAACCTGCATCCACCCTTTTGGCCAAAATGCTTGAAGAGATGGCCGAAGTCACGAAGTGCTGCAGCGCGACACTGTGCCTGCAGGGGCAACTCTTGTGGGGTTCCGAGCTGTCTGTCTGTGTGTCGGTGTGTCTGTGTGGGTGGGTGTGGGTGGGTGTGGGTAGGTGTGGGTGGGTGTGGGTGGGGGTGTTGGTGGGGGTGTTGGTGGGGGTGTTGGTGGGGGTGTGGGTGGGGGTGTGGGTGGGTGTGGGTGGGTGTGGGTGGGTGTGGGTGGGTGTGGGCGGGTGTGGGTGGGGTGTGGGGGGGTTGGTGGGGGGTAGGGGTTGGGGCGGGGGTGTGGGGGTGGGGGGGCATGGTTGTGGGTGATTTTGAAGAAGCTTGAAATTGTGCGAGGCTAAGACGGTTTCTTTCTGCGGGCTGAGTTTGCACGGTGGGTTTCTGCAAACAGTTGGGATGAATGGGCTTGAACCGGGGCCTCGAGGTCTGCGCTTAGGGTTTTTCCCACCTGCCTAGCTGACGATGCTTGAGGGCTTCGGGTGTACGGGAGTACCGGAACTTCAAGATAACTCAGGCTAGATGTAGGCTTTGAGAACATGAACTTCAAGACAAAACAGGGGAGGCGGCCCCAGGACGCCCCTATGAATTTCAACCTTATACTTTGCAAACGGAACGCCTGAAGCGTGGTGGCTGCTGTCGTTCCATCTTTGCTTTCACGCCGCATGCCTGGCTTTCAGAAGCGCGGGACGTGTGACGAGCTGCTGTGAGGGCATCTTGGACATTTTCCTGCGACCTCTCCGTCTCCGTGACGTGGTGACATCCCAGCTCACGTAAGTCAGGAGCAAGCTTCCCAAGGCACACCGAAGCGTTCTGGCTCGCAGTCTGGTCTGCAAACGAATCTGTATAGGCACCCTAAATCTTCGACATAAGGACCCCTTTGGTCCCGACACGTTCAGTCCACTTAGCTCCTGACCTCGACTCTTTGTTTCCACTGCGCTGCTGATGCCCTCCGTTTCGGACCTGGTAGGCTTTGATCTTGCAGCACGGACCCATGGGACTCGAACATTTGCAGACAACAAAACTGTGGCGTGCTCGTGCAACCGATATAGCTGGACCGAGTTCTGGAAGTCACGCTTTTGGGTGTGGTCGTTGATGATGATATTCGGTAGCTGTTGCTGTGATCTTGGTCTCCGTTCATTGCTGCTGCTACCGTTCTTGTTGATCCTGCGCCTCTCCCTGATCCTCCTCATCCCTCTCCTGCTATGGTTGCGCCTGTTGATATCAAGACGAATGAATGACGACCCCCGCCCCCTCCTGAACTGAGCACGTGTTCAGGCAAGATCTGCTCCCTGCAATGATTGCAACTGCTTTGAGGCTTTGGCTCGCGAGCTGTAGGTCAGAAGTGCAAGTGTGCTTTGCAGGTATTCTTGACTGTAGAACGGCAGAAGCAGCGATGTTGTTTTGCGCTGCAGGCGATACTGCCTGAGCCACACTATTTGCGAAGTTAGCCCATCTCTACCAACCCGTAACCCTAAACCTGAACCGTGAATTGAATCACCTGAATTTCGGGGCTCGAAGAAGTTCAGCAACCAAGAGGCCAGGAGCAGTCCTGGGCCCACGGACTACGAAGTGCTGAGAAGTTGAGGGCCTCTGCCCGTGGCTCACGGTAATCTCAGGAAGGAATGCCAGGACCCACAGGACATGAAACGGCTGGGGGCTGAGAGGGCTGATACAGATCTGGCTTTCTTGGCTGGGAAGCTGCTCACCCAATGTCTAAGCGTCAAGGTAACCACAGCAAACCTAAACACCTGAAACCTGCTGCCCTCATTTCTCCTGCAGCCAGCAGAACTGCTAGGACATCTGCAAGAAAACCTTGAACTCCAAGTCACACGGGGGTTTCCGAAAATAGGGGACCCTAAACCCTAATGGTAGTATCCTTATCATAAGGGCCCGCAAATAAGGTACCCCTAATTTTCGGGAACTCCCACATCTCAAACAGCCCCGATCCCTTTATTCCGGACGGCAAGTTGGTACGGTTTAGGGTTTAGGGTTTGGGGTTTTTTTCCCGCTCGCATGGCTGGCACCAATGTCCACAGGCGAGGATTAATGGGGAAATATCGGTGCTTGCACTAGCCCCATTCCGGTAGGCCTTGCATTCAGCTTTGGGGGTTTGGGGTTTAGGGTTTACGCTCTCGTTAGGGTTTAAGGTTTAGGGTTCAGTGACAGCCGTCGAATGTGGGGATATGACAACAAGCCCGTCTACTTATTGGCACCCCCCATATAGTGAAGCTGAAGCTCTATGAAACGGTAAGAAGCGCCCTCTGAGGGATAGTATAAGCAGTGTAAGAGCAAGTTGAGACCCACAGATCCGAGTACCCTTTGATTCAGGAATAAGGCTTAAGCGGTTTATAGCATCAGGGCTTGAACTTACAAACTCTACTAAAATTATCTCAAAGAGCCGAATCGTATAATGTTTCAACTACATTCCCTTTTTGATTAAGGGGTACTGTGCGTGTGCTCTCCGGGCACTGCCAAGCATCCGAGGAAGGCAGGCCGGGAAGGCCAGCCGGTGCGACGACTGCCGGGGGACGACGGCCCGGGAGCACCTCCCAGCATCAGTGTCGGGCGTGATAGATTAGGGGTACTTTTAAAGGGATCCTTTAAGGGCTCCTTGAAGGGATCTATAAAGGGTTCTATAAAGGGTTTAGGGTTTCCGAAAATTAGGGGTACCTTATTTTGCAATCCTTATAATAAGGATCCTACTATTTAGGGTACTATGTTAGGGTCCCCTATATTTTGGGAAACTCCCATATGTCACGGTGTGTTGGGTTTGGGGTAATGTAGGCCTTTGGGGCCGGGGTAGAGCATACCCTACTTGTCCAGCACCTCTGCGGGGCAAGACCTATCATCTACTATATATTGGGGAACCCTAAACAATCATGCAAACCCGCAAACAATCGGCCTTAGACTGTAGGGACTGAGGTTGTGTGATTTTAATGGAGCAGGCGAAGTTCGAAGCTTCGGGCGAGTTTAGAAGCTCGTGGCCCGGGGGATAGTTGGATCATCACGGCTGGCTGAGCACCGGGAAGCCTGAGGCTAACTCGACGCAAAAGATGGGCATGACAAGTTCAGGGTTTCGACTCGCACACTCACACAGGGAAAGGACAGATTCTCGAGGGCAGCCTCAACTACAACGAGATCAGGGTTGACGGTGCGTAGGGCAAAATCATAATTAGGCAGAAGAAGACCGAGCTGTCTGCTCGGAGTCGGACCGAGGTCGACTGCAGTTGAACCTCCTGCCCCCAGGAGTCCGACAATCCGTAACAAGGATCACATGAATGAGGCTATTAGGGGTCATTTATCATATATTCTCCAAGTCGAGTTGCATACGGTGCTCCGACGACAGCCAAAGGCTGCAGACAAGCCAAGATCACCTCGGACATTGAACGCAGTTCTGCGCAAATCTTACTAGGTTCGGAGCGCGGTATCCGGGCGGTTGTGGCATGTACAAAGGCTGCGTCAAAGCCGACGGATGCTTGTGGCCCAGGGAGGGCGCGAAAGCATGCACCAAACATGCGAAACCCTGTGTGTCGTAAATGTAATGGGTACTGCCCTCCAGCGGAACACCAGTAGCTCAGGAGGGTCAGTAACGGCAGGGGCGTCTTGTGAAGCTTAAGTATAAGCTTTGAGGTCGTATCGATAGATGCAGAGATTGCTGGGCAAAGTTGGCAAGTTGCCAGACCTCTGATGAAGCGCCCTTGCCGTCCAAAATTACGATCGATACCTTGTCTCTGCAAGCGGCCCACCACTATTGCTGAAGCGTTTCCACAGGTGACAAGGGCCTGTGCATGTTGAACGGCCCAGAAACTCTAAGTGTGTGGGTTCGGTTCACGAGCCAGGGGCTTGGTGATACAAGTTCGACCTGCATCTCATAATTCAGCCCAGCCAGAAGCCCGCGGGCAAAGCCTTCGCCCGAAAGAACATCACTGAAATCATCAAACTCCCAGGATGCAACTTGATACCCGAGGACCATGCCATAGCCGATAGGCAGACCCTACAGTAAACCGTACTTCTCTATAGACCCTTCTTTGAAGCCGTTCTGAGGATCCCTAATACAGGGGCCTTAACTATGATAAGGAGCCCCCCCAAAATAGTATTGGTAATTATGTAGGCCCCTATATTGCCCCGGAACTCATTGAACCAGTAAGATTTCTCCGGGCCGCTAAAGCTGATGGCTCCAACTCCCGGCCAAGCTGGAGCGAAGAGTTGTTGGGTTTAGGGGTCTAGGATTTAGTTTAAGGTTTATAGGGTTCATAGGTTTACTTTTGGGATTTTATTAGGCTTTAGGGTTCGCTTAGGATCTATAGGGTTTAGGGTTTTGTTTAGGACTTCTAGGATTCAGGGCTCAGTTTGGGTGTTTATGGGGTGTCGACTCGCACACTCGCTCAGAGGCTGGCATGGATTCAGGCGGTAATTCTGCTGAGATTTCAAAACTGTCCGAGGAAGTACGCTACGAATCAAATGCCGGCCATTTCAAGCGATGTGGCTGTTGGCGAAGTTTTATGGCTCGGGGACTTTGCTGCGGCCAGGTTGGGCCTTCGTCGCGCTTGGGCATTGAATTGATATGCTTCGTTTTTTGAGGATGGTGGGTTCAATGAATCTCAAGATTGGCAGGCTGCTTGATGGTTTGGAATCAAGATGCCACATTGCTGGCCCCATAGCATCCGAATTGATGCTTCTGCAGGTGTGTTGGCAACCTGAAGTATGTAAAAAAGCTCCCCGTCTTGGTTGTGAATCAAGACGGGCTCTGAGTGTCAGCCAGCAATTGCACCCACGTTCTGAAGCTCAGCGTCTCGTGCCCTTCCAATGACGCAGCTGTCATTGGTGTAATGTACGGCTTGAAGGCGTAGGATTGTTAGCCCCCTGGTAGTCCCGATATAACCAACATATCCCGAAGCCCTGATCTGATGATTGAGGCCCCTTCTCATAGTAACCCTTAGTTACAATAACTGCTTAAAGGACCCTTAAAGGAACGCTCACCTGGTAATGATCACGTCCTCGACGAACAGTCCCTTGCGACAGTCGCAATACATGCAGCCCTGAACTCTAAGGGTCTTCTAGGCAGTGTTATAGTCGTAATCTTTGGACTGGGGTGATCGCTACTGCTATCTGAGTCGGGGATCGCGCTTATTGAAAGCCCCGCGTTTCCCTCCAGCCCCGCTCCTGCTCGATCACCACGGGCAGGGCTGTGAGCAGGGCAGCCGCCTGCAGCGAGGGGTTGGGTCGGTAAGGCTGCAAACGACACTAGGAAGAGGGCAGTTTCTGGAATGGCTCCGACAACGAATGAGCACGAAGGACAGTTGGGTGCCACGGGGTTTAATGAGTCGGATCACAGATATGCAAAAATCGGAAAGTCAATGGATCAGCAAAAACTGAGATGACGTTACCTTGGGCTAGACTTAGCCCTGGCAAGGATATCACTACTGGATTGCAATTGCCAGCGCGGTCAAGACTTGAGCCATTTCGGTTGTGCATCTACGGCTTCTGTCAGATGCCGTTTATAATGAACCAATCAAAGGATGCGACAGGCCTTAGGCTACGACATGGGGGTCACCACATACGCATCACGAGCTGTTCGCGCCATCATGATCTGGATGATGATGCTGATGATTGCCCGTACCAGCAGCAGCATTCTCTGCCCTTAATGTCTCGAACCGCAAAGAAGCCTCGCGGAGAACAGATCGCGCTGACCGGTTCCGCTGCTGCTGCAGGGTGTCCGAGAGAACGTGCAGTGCTGATGTAGTTGCCTGAGATCCGTTTCACTCCACCGTCAACACATTCAATCCCGAGAGAAGCCTAGAGCCCTGGCAAGCAACCCCGTGCAAGCATCCCCAAGCCGAGCTGATCCTAGCTGTTGAGGGAAGATGCCATTCAAGCAGCATAGCTTTAAGTAAATAAACAACAAATAAATGGATAAAATACAAACATCAACATCTACGACTACTTCCATGCGCTCAAGCCTCGCCCGAAGGGTGCAGTCTACCAACTCTACCTCGCCTCAAGGACGAACATATCCGATCATGACAAGGCAGGTTGGAAAGAATATCGCCCGACGCTTCCCCGTCATACATCTCGGGATTCTTCTAGATCGTGCCCCGGTGAACTTTTGTTGCGAATCGGCAGAGGCTACAAAGAAACCTTGAACCCTGGAGAGTGACCCTACTTTATAGTACTTCGAGCAACAGTACGTAGTAGTATGAATTACCTTTGACTCGGTTGTGCTGTTTCGGTCTGGATCCAGGGGAGTGGGAAAGAATCTCCTTACAGAATCTTGCGATGCATAGCCTTGCCACTAATGTCTGTATAGCTCACACGTTTAACTCAGCGGTGTCCATTCACGGTTGAGATCGTGCAGCAACACCTGCAGTCCTCAGCACCTTAGGCATCATTTTACACTCGCAGGTCGCGGCTGACCCAAAAGCTGCTAGTGTCCAGTGCACAGTCCCAAGCAGTGTCCGCACAAGTACTTCTGTGAGGGCATATCGCAAGCAGCACCCGCATTCAAGGTATTCGTCTGCTTCAGGGCTTGAGCTTGAGCTTGTGCTTCGCAAGTTCTCCGTAAGACCATCTTTACTAAGGAAGTCCCGCAGTTTGCGGGTGGTTATCTACAGGAGCAGCTTGGGACGTCAAGTCTGGCTTGCATGGTGCTGCCCATAATTTCGCCTGGGGTTGTGCCCTTACTCGTTGGTGTGTCAGCAATCGCGCAATGCCCACAATGAGATCTTATAGATAGCTTAGATTTGGCCATTGGGGAGTTGTACCTTATTTCGGTTCCTTATAGTACTACGTGTTATAGGGCACCATATTAGGGTCCCCTCTTTTCGGAACGCGATCCAAGCATCTGATGCCACTTTGGCAGACTGCTGCCTCGCGTCAACTGGCTCAAGGTTTGGAGCTTCTCGAATGGGGGGGGGCTCGGACTATGCCGTGTCAGTAGATGTGTGGCGTCCTGAGGCTCAAGAAATTCTGCAAAGTAGTAATCGAGGTTGAGCATGTCCCGACGAACTGCTACCTTTTGCGGTAGTCCCACAGTCCCACTACATGAGTTCTGCATTGCTTGTGCCCTAGTTTTGGAGCCTAAACCCTCTCTCTCTCTCTCTCTCTCTCTCTCTTCTTCCGCCGGGCATGAGGGGCTGTTAAGACCCCTCGGCCACTAGGGCCCCCCCCATATTTTGTTCTCTCTCTCTCTCTCTCTCTCTCTCTCTCTCTCTCTCTCTCCCAGGCATAAACCCCAAATCCCAAAGCCCTACTTGTATAATTCCTAAACCCCAAATCCCAACCTACATGTATAATTTCTAAACCCCAAATTTCAAAGCCCTACATATAATTTCATTGCAGTAAGTCACCTCAAGGCAGCGGGATGGAGCTCTGCAATCTTCTGGAAGCAGAGGAGGCCCTGGCTACCTTGTGAGAAGTCTTCTTGTCATCGTTAGGGTTTCGGGTTTAGGGTTTAGGGTGAGGGTTTTTTTAGGGTTTAGATTTGTTTTAGCAGGGTTTAGGGTTCTTCTCGTTCATGTAGGAAGCTGATAAAGAAACCTTGGGCCTTTACTAGACTCCCTGTATGAATCCGACTATTTTGGGGGTATAGGCCCAGGGTTTCTCAATCAGGTTCCTACATTATCCGTGTAGCCTTGTTTAGTTTGTAGGGGGTTTCGACTCACACACTCGCTCACAGGCTGGCATGGCTTCAGGCGAGAAGTCCTCTGATATCGCTACTTGAACTCCACAAGATACATCTCAACACACACGGTTTAGGGTTTACGGTGTACTACATGAGTTAGGATTTCAGATTTGCCAGAACTGGCAGAAGCACCACGTGCAAACATGACAATCATCCATAGGTAGTTACTTCACCCGCCCCTTCCCGAAACCCGAAAACCCCTGTCGAAGAAGATGGGCTCTGAAGCATTCACCTTTCCCCCGTTGACATCTTGTGCTTGCAGCTGTCACTCAGTCTGACTTCACAGTTCGAGCTGGGCAAGAACGAAGGCAGCTACCCCGCCCCGGGGACGAGTAGCAAGTCTGTATGGTGCGCGTCTGAGAGAGTGATGTTGACCTGCCGCGCGGGGACGGAAGCCTAGTGGTTACATTCACAGTAAAACGGCGCAACACCTGCTTTCGTCAAGCGAATGAGTATATGGCCGGCTGTGCCTGACATGGTTTGCCAAGGCATTCAGCATTGAATGTAGCTATTGCTGCCAATGCATTTTAAGAGCAGAGAATTTGGGATGACTCCGCCGAGCTAGCTTCAACTGCTGCAGCACAATGCAGACAGTCCCGTGCAAGATGAACTTCAGCTGCAAAGGCAACTTTACGGAGGAAGTCACAGGTTGAACGAACAGATGCTAGTTGACGAACCCAAATCGCAGGTGACTGCAGTGTCTATGCTTGTAAGGGGGGCTGAATAACTGGAAGTGTTTTCGGGGTGTGTATACTTTGCCCTTATGCGATTTCGCATGACTGTGTATACGGCGTATTAAAATCAACTACAGCATGTTTCGCGGATCAGCTTCACAAACCCAGCCAAGAAACAGCACTCCGACGAGGTGTTCCGAGTCGGATGCAGTCCTCTGAGCGCCGACAGATTGGATGGCTCTTTGGGGAGGTGGTGAGGGGCTCAAATGCAGGGATATCATGGAGGGAGTCTGTTAGCTGTGACTGGAGTGGCATGTTGCTCTTTTGTCCATCCTTGTCGTTCATTCGCTGCAGCGCTTTGCTTGCTAGGACTCCCTCTCTCCCTCTCTTGCTCTCTCGCTCCCTCTCTCTCTCTCTCTCTCTCTCTCTCTCTCTCTCTCTCGCTCTCTCTTCTTCGTCGTCGTGGTACACTTCTTTCTCTCTCTGCTCGCGGTTTCAGTGGGCATGTCCCTTGCATTGTCTGTTTCTCGCTGTCTGCTTTCATAGTACGTTCACACAGACTCGTGCTAGGTCCACCATGCAGCGGTTCTGGCATTTAGGGCGCACTCTCAGTCGTTAACTCGACCATCCCATGCAGTGGTAAGTTGTGGAATACGAACCCGAAAGCCCATACCCTTGAAGTTGCTGTTGAGAGTGCGTCGGACCTGGCTCTTCTGGGAATCCAGGGTGGCTCTAATTGATCCTCGACCCGGCAAGGAGCAATCCAGCGTCCGCCAGTGCGTGGCTGAGGAAGTGGAGAACCTGGCAAGAAACACAAACATGCTTCGAGCGTGAACGCAACTCATGCAAACAGCTTGCAACCTCTAACTAAGCTGTGAACGACCACCCTCAAACTAGCATCTGGGTATGCTTGCACTGACAAAGCGTCATGAAACCTCTAAGGTCTTTGAGCCAGTAGCCTGATAAAGTTGCAGCCGAGGCCGCATCATGGGTGGCCATCGAGCCGGGAGGCGCCCCGGGATTCTCAAGAAGTGACTCGGCCTGCCGTACCTTGCTGGGCTTTTTCTTAGCAGGAGATGAAGATGGCCCTTTTTGAAGCTGGGCTGGCTGGCAATCCCTAAACGCTGAAGCCAAAAACACCTAAAAACTCACACCTTTTTGGAACCCAGACAAACCTAAACCCTAAACCCTTAGGGTTGTCTGATTTCGCGATCGTGAGATTCCGCAAAACCCCCGATCGTCGAAGGGGGATCTCCGCATGGTAGATAGTGTACATACAGGGCCTTCGTAATTAGAGCAAGGTTTAAGGGTATAACCCATTATACTGCAAGTGTAGGACCCTGGGGAGTGCTAATCGTCTTCATTTGGACCCCTGTAGTAACAGAACGGCTCCGCAATCATGGGACGCAGAGCATGGCCACATCGGCAGGCATGGAGACGCGCTCCTGCCCGCCATCTTCGGATCACAATCTGGGGCTACGTGCAGCAATTAAGCGGTTACAGTATTTAGACACGCTTACCAAAACAGAGCTTACTGTTCGCTAATTGGTGATTTCTGTAATTACCATCGTCACTGGGTAATTGCTTAGATGTAAGGTCTGTTCTGGGGTTCCGTATGTCCCGTGTTTTCTGCAGGTCCCATAACTGGAAGCTGGCCAACAAGGCATCTTTTCCAACTACTGGTGGCGCTGGGGGACTGATAGCCTGAAGGCCACATGGCGCCTTTCCTAAGCTCCAAGCCAAAGCCCTGCACAGTAAAATCCCCAAACCCTGAAGACCATCCGGACTCAAGTAAACAACCCTTTCTCACTGGGTTCGAGGGCAAACCTTTGAGCCACTATGATCTGAGGCCGACATGCAGGAACCGCAAAAAACAGGATTGTTCAGGGTTTAGAGCCAAAGTATAGGGTTCAGGTTTCAGGGCTGCAGGTATGTCGTGCAATGTTCTGATGACGCTGCCAGACGTCGCACTCAAGGCGGCCACGTCGCCCTCACCATGTCAAGTACATTGTAAGTACATAGCCTTATAAGCCCGAAGCCCTGACTCAACCATAATCCATGCATGTACACGTTTGGGTTATCTGGTGAGATAGCTGTAGGGAGAAACATCCTATCGACTCTGCAAGTTGCTGTTAGGAAAGCAAGGTATCCCGGAACCCCTTCACGGAGGGACCATGCTAGTTTTGGACTTCTAATTGCTCCACCCTGGCGACCCTAGAAGAGTGTAGCTGGGACAGCTGGCCTTGCCCCTTCGCAATGCCGACAGGGGCTCTAGAGCCTCAGGACCATGGCGGAGCGCCGCCCTGGTGCAAAGCTCCAGTTTTGGGCCCCGCAAAAAAAACCTCACACCTGGTACCGAAACAACCCAGAAATACTCCTAACAAGCTCATGTCTACAAGCAAGATGTAATAAGGTATACAACACTCTAATAATTTGTGAGAGACTATAGTAACTGATTGGGTTTACTATGGCCTATGACCTAGTCCTCTAAAGCAGTGACCTCACCACCACTTCACCATGGCCTCCCTAACCAGGCACTTTCAAGCACTGTCGGGCATGATACTGAGGCCAGATGGTGAATCCGTTCGAGAGCGCGCAGCAACAAGCTCCAAACGTAAGTTTATGAGCCACGAACGTCAGAGTAACAAGCTCTAATGTAGGGGCCTAAATAATTAATACCTCTACTATGTGGGGGGTCCCTTGTTATTATAATTCTAATATCCCTATTGTGATTGTTAAGGCTCCTATATTACACACACGGCCACCCTGTCTTCTTTTGGGGTTGCACGGCTGCTTGCGCTCGCTTGCGCTCGTTATATAACGTACCAGTACTACCACAGTCACATCTGACCCGGCGCCTGGCTTCCGACCAGAAGGCGTCCTGCACAGATGAAGTGGGAAACTTGTTTCTCTTGCTGTCTACCGGGGAGGCAGAACTCCTTTCTAGATGGCATCACACGCCAACTTGCAACTCTTTCTTCCGCGCAACCTTGGTCACTCCGACAACACCCGGCAGAAAAGGAAGCCAGCACATGCAACCGCCCTTGCACTATCCCATTCTTCGAAGTTGAATGAGGAACAAGTCGGATTCAACTGGCCCCGAAACGACGGTACAAAAACGGCTCATATAAAGGCGGAGTGTCTAGAATCTAGAAGGAGCATAACCCAAACGGCTCCGAATACCCTGAAGTCTCGAAGCGAACAGCCGAAAGAGTTGAAATCAAACTTCGTCTCTCCAAAAGACGAATGCAACATCTGAGACCACGATAGGAGCAAGACCGAGCAGCAACACCATGCCCGCCTGCATGCCCAAACAGTGAAAGAGCACCACGAGGACCACGATGACCGCGAACACGAGTTACGAGGACCGCCACGACGACAACGCAACGACCACGTCAACCAAAAGACCACCAGGGACACCCGACGAAACCACCAGGAGACCACCCAACGACCACCCGTTACTGGCCCTGCTGCGGCCTCTACCAACCCAACAGGCATCATCACTCTCACCACAGTCAGAATCGTAAGCTGTATTCGTTGCCCTTCTCTCTGTATTGCAATGCTTCGAGCGCTTGTATAGCTACAAAACCTCTTAAAATCATAATATCCGGAACCCCTAAAATCCCACAAACTTCCTAGGTCCTGGACTGTTGAGCCTCATTGAAATAACCAGGCTTTTGAACCTCTCAGAAAACGACGATAAAACAGAACAAGTATATAATATAAGAATACACATCGCAGCCGTCACTTAAAACTTACAGACATCGAAACCACTATCAGCAGCAAAGAAGGGCGCACATACATATGTCTAAACATAGTATGTGCATAATGCAGGATGCAGGTTATTGTATCACAATAAAGAATTTCAACACTATGTTGATCTTCTATTATTCCCACGACTCTTACTAATCTCCTTATTATTGTTATTATTACTATTATTATTATTACTATTATTATTAATAATCATCATATTAGTGCCGGGATCCTCGGCGACTTTTCCTCGGCCGAAGGCATTGGAAGCCGCTTCCGCGAGCTTTTTGGCCATGGCGACGTGTGCCCCCCAGGGGGGGGGGTGGGGGGTGGGGGTGGGGGTTGGGGGGGTGGGGGTGGGGATGGAGCGGGGATGGTGGTGGGGATGGAGCGGGGATGGTGGTGGGGGGGGGGGGGGGGGGGGGAGACTTCAAAGAGTTCTAAGTGCAGTCAGAGGGCCTTTCAGGGGTGCAGGGCTAATGTGAAAACTCGAGAGGTAGTTGATGATGTCTTTGCTTGGAAGGTGGGGGGGGGGTTAGCGACTCGGGGGGCTTATTGTTTCACATTTGCGTACTCGGACGACTGTCGCTCTGGGTCTCGAGCACGTGCAGGGCTTGGGGGTTCCTGGCCACCGGATCGTGACACTAGGACGTGGACTTCCGATGATGCTCAGGCCTCGCGAGCAGTTGAGCTCTGCTTGTTATGATTGCCGGCATGTGTCCGGGACCTGTTTTGCAAGCTGCTTGGTCGAAATAGCCAGCGTCATGATTCGAGTATTCACGTGGGCGGCCACAGCAAGCCGGTCGAGAGCAAATCCCTAAAGTAGGCAAAGGGTTTAGCATTTAGGGGCTTAGGGGGTTATAGTCTCTAGATTAAGAAGCCCAGCAAGAGCCCGCCAGGCTTCTTGAGCATGTCCTCACACGACGTGAAGACCCGCTTTGCCTGGACGATTTGTCGACCATGCGATAAAAATTCACACGAGTACGAGGGAAATCCCCAGCAAATATCTACTCCACAAATCCTGCAAAATCTCAGTGAGCTGAGGCAATCGACCGGCTCTCTATTGGCCCCATAGGCACCTGGTCTTGGAAAGGGAAGTGCATGTAGTTCAGGACATACAACTTTTCGATTCAACTTTTGAGCCTTTGCCGAAGCGGTTGCTAAAGCTGCGATTGGTGTGGGCACCTTCAGCCCCAAACGTGCGAGACTGCAGCAGTGGTCTTCAAAGGATGGTGTCAACAGCAACGGCAAGACGTGAGCCCTCGCATGTCGGTCAAAAGAATCCGTCATTCCCCCCTCCCCCGGAACCCTTAACCCTAATCCTCAGAATCGGATCGGTTCTGCTTGAGCAGCGAGGACTGGTGACGAGTGCTCTGGTTCTTCAACTTTGACCAAAGGACGATTGCTATGCTGACCATCTTCAATACACGGGAGTGTCAGAAAATGTGAAACTCGAGTACAGACCCCAAAAGCCCTAACAACCAGGATCTCTGCCAGAAGGCACCCCCACCGTGACTATGGCTAAGGGTACCCTAATTTTAAAAATCCACCCCCATCTGACTACCGGCGATGCCTCCAAGATCTTCAATGGTCGGTGCCTCGTTTATCATGCGAAGGAGATCCTGCCATCCGACGAAACATGTCAAGACATGTTAAGACCCCCTAAGTGTCGTGTCCCACCTGCTGCAGCTCAGCTTCCGGTTCTGCTCCAACTGCTACTGCTGCTACTGCCACTTCCACCACCGCCGCCGCCGCCGCCGCCACCACCACCACCACCACCACCACCACCACCACCACCACCACCACCACCACCACCACCACCACCACCACTGCTACAGGTAGTGCTGATGCGAGGGCCAAGTCTTGTGCTCATAATGCTGATGCTGCTGGTGCTTGTGCTTGTGTTTGTGCTGGTGCTGGCGCTAGTGTTACTACCGCTACTGCTACAACAGCTACAGCTGCTACAGCTGCTACAGCTGCTCCTGCTGCTCCTGCTGCTCCTGCTGCTCCTGCTGCTCCTGCTGCTCCTGCTGTTCCTGCGGCTCCTGCTACTCCTGCTACTCCTGCTACTCCTACTCCTACTCCTACTACTACTATATACCACTACTACAAGATGACCACCTCTGTCGCCCACCCAGACAAGGGACGAAATCGCCATGTTCACTGCATAGCTACTTTAGCGAAGACATCAGCACCCCACACAGGGAGCTTTTCATCACGCCTCGAAGTCGTCTTGTGCTGCCTCATCTTCCCACAGCAGGATCTCCTGGCCACTCCTGGCTGCAAGCGTTTGAAATGATGAATTTCGGGCACGAGCCCTTAGTGGGAATGGCCAAGCCAACTTAAAGCATCGTTGAAACCCCAAAGTGGAGAGCTCGACGTGTACAAAAACCAACACTACAAAAGCCTATGCAATGTTCCAAAGCCCTGGAAGGAGTCAAATGACTTCGTCAGGTCCACGAATTCGCTTCCGCGGGGCTCACCTGCATGTGATGCCAGGTCTCTGGTTTGGGGTTCCAGCTTGGAAGGAAACCTGTGAGCGTTGGGAGTGTAGAGACGAATAACACAGATGCCAAGCGTCAAAGTAGCTCTAATGCAGCATGAGTTGGAGGGTGCCAGGACCCTAAACACCGGGGATCCGAGGCCTGCAGGATTCAGAGCCGAACGCATTCTTACCGTCAGCATGAATCGGAGCTACTGGTGGCGATGCGCATCATGGTGCTGACAAATCTGGTGATGACAACAATGATGACGGTACTGAGGCTGATCCGAAGGAAGAACCGGGAACGGCAACGCTGAAGACGACAATCAGTACAGGTAGATGTCGTGAGCGACGCTCTTGTTCTTGCATTTTCGGCACCCCCCCCCTCCCCGCACCAAGTTCTCCAGGATGGCCGAGCGCACTGCGTTCACCTTCGCTTGCGGTTCATTGAGGGGCGAGTCGAACCATAAACTCTATAAACCCTAAATAATTAGATTAAGGGGTCCCTGATAAATACCCTGCCCCTAGGAGAACGGCATGCCCCGAAGAACATTCGCCTCGCGAACCCCTGCATCAAGTCATGGAGTGCGAACACCCTAAACATCTGGGCTGAAGTCATCGCAAAAAACATCACATCCTGGCTTCTTCGAGCTCTCAAATTGCACTTTTTAGCTTTTCAAACATCAAGGGTTGAGGCCAAGGGCCCCTGCCCTGAACCCTGGGATTCCTGAATACCTACTATATACCCTATATAGACTCTTAAGGGTCCCTAGAACTCCCTCAAAAAGGCTTAGGCGCCCCTACTGAAAATAAGCTTCCCGGGATCGAGTCGCTATGGCATTATGCCGTGGCCTGTATGTAAAGATCCTCTTGCAATCCAATGCTCGAGAAGTCAAACCCGAACATGGCGGGGTCCATGCCGACGCCACCCACAAACAAGTTCCGCAACGCGAAGGCTGAAGTTTCTCAGGGTGCCTCGAAACCTCTGAAAAGAGGGAATGAAATGCCGAGCCTTGCTCATCACTTTGAAGCCCGGCAGGTTGCGGTTGAGCAGCAACTGGCGGTTGTCCTTCCTTGCTCAAGAGCATTCATTTGGTAGGACCCTCAAGTGCATGACATGTCCTGAGACCTGAAGACCCTTACACTGCAAGCTTCTCGCCTGCCAACGGTTGCATGAGCCACCGGCGCCAGCACCGTGCAAATGGGAAACCGCTACAGCAGCCAACAGTCCACATCAGCATGATAGCAAGACTGTCAAAGCACTGTCAAACTGAACAGAACCTGAACAGTTAGCCGCAGTTAGCCACATGTAGCTGGAACACAATCTAAGACTGTGAAAAGCATGTCCTGCATGTTTACTTCATCTGCACTTTCCTAGTCAATAGAGGCGCCAAGCCCTCAGATATCTCCCAGATGACGACCACGAGGGATAGAATGAACCGAATACGAAGAGCAAACCCTAAAAATCAGCAAGCAACGGGGTGACGTGCCTGCGGGTCGTTAAGCGCAGCCCGGTCAGCGCAGCCCTGGCACCTCAATGCAATCAGGGTTTTGGGTATACTATGCTAGAGGTTTCAGATTCATACATATTTTTAATCATGGCAATCCCAAAGACTAGTAGTAGGTAACTATTCATGCTTGAACACCAGTCTCTGTAACACTGGCTGACGACTCTGTCGCACCAGGCAGGCGAGGCTTGCACATGTCTCAGTCTGCTTCAAAAGTTTGCGCAGGACTTGTGCCGGCTGGCTGAGCTCTGCCGGGGGGTTGGGATTCAACTGCTTTGTGAGGGCTTCATGTCTGCTTTTCGTGTGCCTCTCGTTGCCAAATGGCATCTCATTGTTTCGTGCTCGTTTGTTGGCCTTTTTGTGCCTGTGTGACTGTGGATGCCGGGCGCCACCTTAGCCGCAAATGACTGGGACAGACGTGTATGGCACAATGAGCTGTGCCCCCATAGGCTTATGAGGCTAGACATGTGTACGTCTGCTCGGAGGTGGTAATCTTTGACATGTTGGTTGACTCGAGACTCGGAGTATTCGAAATGGACTCTGGCACGGATTTCTCTGAACCAAGCAGTTGCACAAATGAGCACCATTTTCGAAGCTGGCGCATCTTGTATTGCGTCTAGCCAGGGATCGCAGAAAGCCCGGAGGAACCCACACAAGCGGCAAGAATTGCTCGGAGCATATGAACATTTGGGCCCCGAATCCCTGTCGCGCTTTAGCCTACGGGTCCCGCCGTTGGGCCTGCGACCCCAAAGATCTATGTAACGAGTACCAGAAGGCGATGTTGTGCTAGCAATATAGTATGGTAAGTTTTCTGGGCAATCGTATGTGCAACCAGGAATTTGATGGCGGTATTCTTGGTAGAGGCTTAACTGCTGCACTGTGGCAAGCGCCAAGCATGAGAACAAAACAAAATCCGGAATCTCACCATGCCGGGACATGCCGGGACCATGTGACAATAATGGAATGACGAATTCTAAGCATTAGACGGAAACAGCGTGATTAAGACATGCTGTTCGGGGAATTTGTGAAGTTCTCGCCCTGCGAGCTGGCCAAGAACTGTGGGTGAGGTTCCGGCAGAGAAGCAGCAAACATCAAGGCACTGCCGATACCTATATGCGAAGGATCTTTCTTGCAGCGCGCTTACTAAACTAAACCCTAAACCCTAAACCCTCAACCCTAAACCCTAAACCCTCAACCCTAAACCCTGAAAGGCATAGAATCCTGTGTACTCTTCGATACGGCATTGGTCAAAGTGGGCCTTGATCTGCCCTTTCTGCGAGGTGCGTGCCTGCTAGACACAGGCGCATGTACCGCATCTATATGGGAGTTTCCGAAAAGAGGGGACCCTAATATAGTACCCCAAATAGTAGGATCCTTATTATAAGGTCCCCATGATAAGGTACCCCTCATTTTCGGAAACTCCCATATAGAGTGAGACGTATGCAGAACGTGATAGCTGCCTTTCAAGCCATACTCACCCGTAAAGCTTGTTCCGTGTGGCCCGACTGTGAAACTGTGCTGCAGGAGTCTGAAAGACGTCCTCGATGCAGTGCAAAATAGGTATTAGAGCGGCGTGGCAAAATGTAGCAACAGCTGGTGGGAATTGATTTCACCCAAAGAATCCCGGCAGTTTGAGTAGCCTATGACCGATGCAGGCTAAGTCTGGCTGCTGCTCACGCAACATTTTGCGGGGCGCCTTTGTCTGAGTCAGAAGCCGACAGTGGCAACTCCGGAGGTGCGTCAAAAACGTCAAACTGAAGCCGCGATTCGCGGTTCTTGGTATAGAAACCATGCATTCGGAGCACCCTTGGTCTTCAGAAGGTCATATATCAGAGTGGCAAGCACAGCAGCCTCCCAAACTACACGAGTGCACACGCGTGTTTTGACACGCATGCCAACACTTGCATACCTACTTAGACGTACATCCATCCTTCCATCCATCCATACGTGCATGCCTGTATAATGTATTCAATTGTACGTATACATACACACATGCATAAATACACATGCGCATGCATGCATGCATACGTACACATACATACACACATACACACATGCACAGATGCACAGATGCACACATACATACATGCATGCACGCACACACGCACACAAACTGCCATAGATACATGGATACATGCATACATATATGATATACATACATGCATTCGTAAATGCTGACGCAAAGGCATACCCACATGCATACAGACCTAGACACACACACACACACACACACACACATATGCACATATTTAAAGCGAGCGAGAGAGAGAGAGAGAGAGAGAGAGAGAGAGAGAGAGAGAGAGAGGTAGGTCACGAGAGAGATGCATGTTGTTGAGTTGCATGTTGGGTAAACGACCGTGCGTACAGTTTGCGATTCGCCCAACTTCTTAGTGCAGCTTCTGAGCCAAACGTGAATGCCATGCTTGCGACTCTTGTGACCATGGCTTGAAGTCCCACTGTTATAACCAGAAACTTGCTGCGGCTCCACCTGAGGTTTCTGACACAGGCCATGCACAGTCGGGCACATCCTCAATGCAGCCCATGATGAGCGGTCCCTCTGGGAAGCGTTTGCCGTGATGTGTAGGCAACACAAAAGTAGAAGTCAATAACCGTACTAGGCTCCGGGCCCTAGAACGCAAATGGATTGAGAGCAGCGGGATTCATTTTCTGGCTTCTCCTCGGAATTTACCACAACACAGTCACGAACCGCACGAAGACTGACTCTAACATCTTTCTTTGCATCCATTCCAACCAAACATGCCTGCAGTGAACCCTGCAATAGGGATCAATAAGGCAACAGGGATGCTATTTTCAAGCCTGCAGGTATAGCCGCAGATCAGGGTTCAACGGGCTGGTACACAGGCATCCCAGCGACTCCAATACCCCTTAATTACGGAATATACCTTAAATCATATTAGGGATCCCACTATAATTTAAGGTATATTCCTTAATTAAGGAATATTGGAGTCTCTGGGATGCTCTGAGACTGAGGGGGGCCTAGTCTTCATCTACAGCAGGAGATTTTGAAAGCAAAATGAGGCAAACATCCGCAGGTAAATGGATCGGTTCCAGGCTAGCGGCTAGTGACCAAACCAAGGATACAGCCACTGGGTTTGTTGAAGATATCGGCACGCAGGTTTCAGTAGGACACCGAGGCTTCCAAAACAGAGGCACCTTGCAGTGTTGCAGCGATGTCCTGGACATCTCTTGCGATACATGGGCAGGTATTGACGTCAGGGATCGACTGCTTGCTGCTTGAGCGGCCGCACATTTCAGAATGTAGAAAGGTACATTCATGATATGTATATCTTGTGGTGACTGCGGTAATGGTGAAATCGCGATGCTTTCAGCAGCAGGATTTCATCGATCCTTGATCTAAAGTTGGATCTCAACTCGTGAGACATCCACTCAGCTCCTCCCGTTTCAATAATTTCGACTTTCCATGAGCGGCGCAACACAACTCCTGCAGCAATATTCGAACGCACTGGATGCAATGGAAAGTGCAGCCGTTCTGCACTTCTATCTCTCCAGCTAGAAAACGCCGGCGGCCCGATCTGCTCTTCTCTCTCTCTCTCTCTCCCTCCCTGCGTGCTTGCTTGCTCGCTCGGTCTTCTTCCCCGGGGCATGAGGGGTGTGCGAAGCCACCCGCCCGCAAACCTCCCCCCCCACCCGATGTTTATGGAGGCTTTGGGGGAGTGTGATAGCAGGTTGTTTCCCCCTGGTCTCTCTCTCTCTCTCTCTCTCTCTCGCTCTGCCTTCATCCCTCCCTAGAACCACAGGTGTTCTCCAAGTCCCATCCGCGGTCGTCTACTTGCTGCCCTTGTACGGGCAGTGCTTGCCTTGGCAACCTCCTATGCTCACAAAGCTAGCCTGGCATGAGATCCGGACAGCTTAAATAAATAAACAAATAAAAAAATATATATATATATATATGAATCAAACCTCCACTCTGGAGAAATACATGTACATGAGCCCATGCGGTGGTGTCTGGAAGTTGCACCGCTCATGCGGTATTGGAGTCGTGCGTCTTCAGGCACGAAGACTTGATGATCCAGCGCTGTGGCCTGGCAACCCGGCCTTCATGTATCCTGCCATTGAATAGAAGTAATAAAAAGCAAGTACGAGTACGACAGCGTTAAAAGCACCGCATAAGCAGCAAAGCATGTCTGCAGATGACAAGTCGTAGTGGCATGTCGCAGCCGCAGTTGTCTTCGTGTTGGGTTTGAGCCGCATCAGCGGTGGAAGTAGTCCCGCTGGAGAAGTAGTCATAGAGTTATAGTGGCATGAAATATAGTAGTAGTAGTAGTAGTAGTAGTAGTAGTAGTAGTAGTAGTAGTAGTAGTAGTAGTAGTAGTAGTAGTAGTAGTAGTAGTAGTAGTAGTAGTAGTAGTAGTAGTAGTAAGTAGTAGTAGTAGTAGTAGCAGCAGCAGTAGTAGTAGTAGTAGTAGTAGTAGTAGTAGTAGTAGTAGTAGTAGTAGTAGTAGTAGTAGTAGTAGTAGTAGTAGAAGTAGTAGTAGTAGTAGTAGTAGTAGTAGTAGTTGTTGTAGTAGTAGTAGTAGTAGTAGTAGTAGTAGTAGCAGTAGCAGTAGCAGTAGTAGCAGTAGTAGCAGTAGTAGCAGTTGTAGCAGTAGTAGCAGTAGTAGCTGTGGTAGTAGTAGTCGTCGTCGTCGTAGTAGCAGCAGTCGTAGTCGTAGTCGTCGTAGTAGTAGTAGTAGTAGTCGTCGTAGTAGCAGTAGTGGTGGTAGTAGTAGTAGTAGCAGCAGGTGGGGAGTAGTAGGTAGCAGCAGGTAGAGGTAGGTAGTGGTAGGTAGGAGTAGGAGTAGCGGTAGAGGTAGAGGTAGGGTAGTAGTACTAGTACTCGTACTAGTACTGGTACTAGTCCATGGTTCTGGCAGTGGTAGTGGTAGCGGTAGCGGCAGTGGTAGTGGCAGCAGCAGCAGCAGCAGCAGGAGGAGGATGTGGAGCAGAAGGACAAGGAGGAGCGGTAGCAGTAGCAGCAGTGGCAGCAGCAGCAGCAGTCGTCGTGCTCGTCATGGCAGCAGGATTAGCGGAAGGGAGTAGCAGTGTTTCATGCGCACATGGTGCCTCAGCACGGCAACAGCATCGCAACAGAGCAGCAAGAAAGAAATCAGTACGAACTAAGAACAAAACCTGGACCATCTAGAAGCTAAGCTTAGGAGATGCCTGGTGCCAGCGCATGCTCCCCGCTCCACAGTTCCGTGCGTCAATATTGGCTCCATGAACCACGAAGGAGAAGTTTCGGGCCGAGCTTTCCAATGTTGAAGCAACTAAGCTCAAGGCTCACACAGCCCGTTGTCGAAGCAACGAGAATAGTATCACTGAGAGCCGTCAGAACGACAAGTGAACAAAATCTCCAACAGTATCCCAAAAGATCTACCACATATCATCAGCGGGAAGGACAGTGAACCCAACAGGGTCGTCACCTGGCAGAAAGACAATAATATAGGGGCCTTAATAATTAGAATAGGGTTTTGGGGCCCATTCTACTACAATTGCAGTAAGGAACTCCCAAAATAGTATTAGTAATTATTTAGGGCAACAGCAATGATGAATCAGATAATCACAAGCCATCAAGCCCAGGGCCCAGGTTTACTCTAGGGGCTTTAATAATTGCCTACATTGTTTTAAGGGCTCCTTATTCCAATTATAATGTGCCCCAAAACGCTATTCTAATTATTAACGCCCCTACAGTAGGTTTGGGATTTTGTGCGGATGTCTAGGGTGTAAAGTTTGCAAGTCTCAAAAATCTCTACACCCTGAACACCGGCCGCATCCCCAATCTCGGATTCGTGGAGGTGAAAAGTGTGGCCGGGGAGTGTGAGACTCTCTGTGCATGAGACGATGAAGATCCCGCGTGGTTCTGAGTTACGACTATGACTATTGTATCAACAGTAGTTCGAAGTGACGCAGGATTTTCATACCTCTACCGAATAGGCAACAAAACGACCCTGTGCTTTGCCATCAGAGACTTCCGTCAGAAGCCCTTTGGATCGGCGGAGCCATGTTGCAAGTGTTTCAGCGTCAGTACCCGTAATCTGAAGAAACCAGGACAAGGAATTGATATTTGTTGCCATCATTCGCAGGATCCGGCGAAAGACAACATCAAAAAATAGCCCAGAGAGCGCTATCACCGACCCATATCCTTTTTGACTCGACTTGCAAAAACCATGGTTGCAAATGTCTTTTGTGCCAACACTCGTGGCTAAGTGCCCTGGTTCTTGTGGCAGTTCAAGACGTCTTGAAACTGCTATCACCCTAGCAAATGATGCTTCTACCGGCATTGACCGGTTAAGGAGCCACTCGTGCATCAAGGAAGGCGAGATAAAGCGAGAGTGTAGAATCGATGACTTTCGTGGTTGTAGTTAGACGACCGCTCGTCTACTTACGCCAATTACGGTTAGATATTCCGCACCAACATGGCCTCGCACGGTGAAACACAAGCTGCAAAGGGACACAAGGATTCTCTGAACTGGCTCCGATTGGGGGCTTGATCATAGTCTGCCTTGTGACTGTTTGCTGCAGCTGTGTAGGCAACTCAAAGTCAAGTATCCTGCAGAACCATGCCACGAGTTTACACGCATCCTGCCGCAGGATGACATGCATGCACTCCTGAATCTCACGCGGTATGCTATAGCAGCATCGCACCGTATAGCACCACATAACTTATTCCGGGACACCATGATCCTGATTGCAGTCCGAATCCTCTCAAGATCTTTGGTGAGGCAATGGTGTCGTGACTAGTCCCAGATCACTTCCCAAGGGTCTGCACGAATGAGCTTCGACCACCCAAATGCTATACCCAAGATTTCCATGATGAGCCACAATGCTTCAGAAAACTCATTGGTCCTCTCTGTCTCCCTAACTCTGTGCGAAAGATTGACAAGGCCGCGCGATGGGATGGATTTAATTAGTATGGATTGGTCCATACCGAGCTGCCCTAGCTTTTCACACTAGTGCCGTTTGTGGCGGATTTCTACTGGGTTTGTGCTTACACATGCGCCGGGGACTATGAGGCTATGACTTTCAACGCGCCGGCTTTGGCAGATCTAGAAGTAAGCTACCGCTACGTCGTGTCGAAGCCGAAGCTTCGTAGCACGTAAGCCGCTGATCACCTGAACATCAGCTGCGAAAGCTGTAAGTGTATCTTTCCTCAGCTGCTCCATAGCCGCGAAGAACCGCAGAATTGCTGGAGGTTTGCACAGCTGTCCTCGCTCGAGGTCTTCTGAACTCGAAGATCCTAAGCCCAAACTCAAAGGCAAATCCCGCTGTGCAAACGAGTGGCCAGATTCGAAGTGGCATCCCTGCAACTTGTTACAGATCTCCTGCGGCTGGAAAGCAGCATGCTGCCAGATGTTACTCGGTAGCTTTTGGCCGCAAACAGATCCGAAATTGTTAAAAGCAGGAGATCGGAACAAGGGGAATCAAATGGACTAGCTCAGGTTAGGCCAGGCCATGGCTCCAACACAGCACCTTCACGCGTCACTGAACTCTGCTTCTTTAGCAAGACAAAACCATTCAGTTTCCCAACCCTCGCATGCTGCGCGTGATACAACTAGCCTCTTGAAGTGTCCACGTGACATGTGATGGTTAGTCAACATCATGCGAACTGTGGCCAACACCTGGGCCTCAACTCCTGGAGCATTTCCGCAGGTGAAGGATTGTGAACCTTTCCTCGCTTCCTACATCGCGAGCTGTCCCGGCCTGCTGAGATTGATTGGTGATGATCTTCGACAGCTTAACCCGCGGCCTCCGGGCCGTGGGAAAGTCTGCTTAGCAACAGCTGGGTTGCAATGCGAAAGATGACGCGAGATGTTGAGGCGGGCTGCTGGTTGAACTTGCGTCTAGGCTCTCTCAGATGCAGGGCAGTAGGAGCACTCTCAATATCCCCCCGTGCTTGGCAGGCATGTTGCCTTTCAGCTTTGAGAACCGGCTCCGATGCCGCTGCGCCCACGGCTTCGAGTGGCTCCTGTGAGGCAGGAATCTTAGTGTTGCTAGCTTCAACGGCTCCACATATACTCTGAATTCTACCATTCTAAGCCTTACAAACCTTCGCACCCGAATTCAGAAAAGCCACGCAACCTCCCTCACACCCAAGCGGATGATATGCACCCATGTACGTGCAGTCATATCTGCAGCAGTAGTAGAAGTGGTATAGTTGTCGTCGTAGTGCCAGCGGTGTGGCAGGCGTAGAGATTATGGCAGTGGTAACCTCACAGATCGAGAAGTGGTAATGCTATAGTAACAGTCCACGTGAAGTAGAAGTGGTGGTAGTGGTAGCGGTAGCGGTAGGGGTGGGTAGGGGTAGGGGGGTAACCTCACAGATCGAGAAGTGGTAATGCTATAGTTACAGTCCACGTGAAGTAGAAGTGGTGGCAGTGGTAACGGCAGCGGTAGGGGTGGGCAGGGGTAGGGGTGGTGGGGTGGGGTGGTGATGGCGTGGTGTTGCTGGTCATAGGTACAGGCTACAGCTTCGTGCTATAGAAGTAACTCGTAGGTATCAGGAGGCAGTGGCAGTTGCAGCAGAAGTAGAAGTAGTTGCGGTAGCGGAGTGGTTGCATGGACTAAAGGCACGTGCTATCTCGCCAGGGTGGGTGGCACAGGGCAGTTTGAGAACAATGCCAGCAGCAAGAATAGCAGCAGCTCTCGCAAACCAGAAGCCATTCGGCTACTGGTGACCCTTTTTCTTTTTGAACCCAGACTCTGCCGATCAGCTGGGAAGCACCGGAAGACCTAAATCTGCAGCACAAAGGTGACCGTCTCATCACGACAGGCCTGCAAACTTCACCGCGTAATCATGGTCTGATTCATTTAGCTTCGAGAATGTCGCAATGCACCCATGCTCCCTCCAGATTGTCTGTCCCCACGGCTTCAGTTGATGAATGTGGATGTCAAGGTAATCAGGATGCACGACAAAGTCTAGCCCCCACACATGCCGCGAAGTCATGCGTGTAAAACCGATCCCTCGCATCAGATCATCATCATAAACCACTACTGGTGACCCTCTACACCTGGACTACGCATATGCCAGGAACTGAGGTGACCCTAACCCCTAAAGCCCTAAAGGGTCTAGCGAACCAGGGCGAAAGTTCGAAGCAGGGTCCTCCTCTTGAAAGTCGGGCATTTCAAAGCCCAGTCCGCCGCGGATCCTGCAAATTTGTTGCTCTGGGCTCGACAACACAAAAGCCACAATTCTCAGAACTTCGAAAAGTTCATTCATTTAGCACCGTGTAGTTTAGATCGACCTACCCCCAAGCCCGACTTCTTTTAGTCAGCATGTCAAACGACAAGAACGACAGCAGTAGACACAGTATTCGGCAGTGCAGTGCTGAAGATGCAGCTGAAAGCACGCGACGGTGATCATTAAAATACTGGCAACACTATAATGGCATGTCTTCTCATTCTGTCATAGCAACTACAGCCGAAGTCGGAAAGTACCTATGCAACGTGCGCACCATTACCACCGCCGCCCCCCACCCCCCGACGTGTTCTTCTTTATCAACAACAACTTCCTCATGAACACCATCGCATCGCAACCCGCTACGAAGACTTGGACTTGAACTCTACCGCTCAGTGCTGAACAGTCAGAGATGGAGTAATTCATCCCGATTAATCTGATGAGGACCTCAGTTGGGGAGTGGGAGGAGCTCGAACGTGCGCTTGAAGGAAGCATTTTTGCGTCGCGCATAGTATAAGTTTACAAGTTTGGGGAAATCGAAGGCGATGGTTTGGCTCCACGCCAAGAGGGAAGCACGGTCTGTGCATGAGCCCTTGCGGCCGGCCCCCTCAGCTAACCAGGGACATCCCGACCATGGATGAATAAAGTTTCGGCACTTTGGTTCAACTCTCACACTCGCAGCACAGGGCAGTCAAGGATCCACGACAAATTTAGGCGGAATTTCCTTCGCACCATGCAGTCCATGGATTGCCTACATGCGCCAGGATGCAAAGGATGGTGTAAGTACAGAAGCCCGTAACCCTAAACCCCAAATCCTTTGAGCGAGGTCTCTCTGAAGTGCCTAGGCAACCCAAATCCGAAAACCCCAAATCCTGAGTCTCAGGTCTCACGTCTCGATCCGACCATTTTTCCCTGGCCTCTGCAATATTCGCTGGACGAGTTCGCACTCGGTCTCTGTCCCAGAATCCTGAGACAATTGGCTACCGATGAAAGAAACCAAAGCAATGGGATGGCAACAAGTAACAATCACCGGTGCTCCCATCCGGCCCTTTCGATTGTTGCGCTTATGTCCAGGTGGTGGAAACAAATCCGGCCCTGAAGCCATGATGTGTCCCTCTGTGATTACGTGCTGAACGGCATGCGAGCCTCCATCGCAGCCGGTACAAAAGCAATTAATCAGTGAGGCCACATGAGGATCAACATGGTCCAACCCTAGCAACCATAAGTCCAAGATGCAGCCTGTAGCTGCCTGCTTCGCACAAGGATGCGAACAAGAGCATCATCGCCCACGATAGCTTGGCATGGTATCACGATGGGGACGTCCCGTCTGTAGTTTGGGAGTCTCCCTAAACCCTAAGCCAGCACCCGTCTCAACCATCCACCAGGCTGCTCGAGCGATCCGCTGCAGCATCACGAGCAAAGAACGCAGATTCCTCAAATTGGCCAGACGGTTGAACAGGTTCGGCAGAGCCATACCTATAGCCTCCGTTGTCATTGTTTGTTGGTTTACTTGTAGGATCCTAACCATAAAACCGGTTAATTAACCCAAAAAAGGAAACTACAATGGCGACTAAGGTGATGATGAGTTATGAGGGTAATTCCAAGCATGAAAGTACTTGGTGCCACTGGCAGAGCCGTCGTCTGTTCCTCCGTGGATCTTGACACATACTAAGTGGGAGTGGGACATGGCTACCAGCAGATAACATGCACTTGTCGATGAAGCAAGCTCTTGCTCTGCAGGCACGGCAACAAGCAGCACAATCTGAGTACCACCCTAAACCCTGAACCAAATCCCGGGACCGGCTTGGCCCCTAGAGAATGTCGCCAAGCTTCATGAAGGACAGGCCGCGGAACCAAGCCTGTGCACTTGAGATCTTAGCGGTGATCCTAGCTAGTGGTTAAAAGTTGGGAACGGAAGTGACTGGAAAGGAGGTTTCAGAACTCAGATGTGCAAGTGGAACCCCATGGACGCCTGAAAGTCAAAACGAGCTCAAAGACAACTGATGCCGGTTCCTGAAAGGTTCCATAACAGGCCCCTCCTTGTAGCTCTCGTGGCCTGCATCGGATAGACCTTCGATGGCGATGAGGTGTCGTGGCCTACTGTGATGTGCGGAGTTGGCATACAACTTCCAGCCTATTGCGCCAAAATCAGTGTAGCATAATAGTCTGTTCTGTAACATAAATAATAAAAACCGTACCGTAGGTTTTGCACCCGAGGCAGCGAGTGTGGCAGCAAGTATGTCGCAAGGATTGATATAGAGGTAATGCCAAGACCATGCAGCATCACATCTCCAGAAAGTCCTGCCAACGATTTCCATGAGATAGAAAGTCTCGGAGCAGTCCAAAACCGAAAATCCAATCTTTCTAAGATAGACCAGATGTATAAGGATAGAAAAACTTTGAAGTTGCCTATTGGCCATCTAAGTTATAGTAGCAGTCAACTACATGGGTGGTTGTCAAAATTATGGTCCCTTCTTGGGTACCCTAAATAATAGGTGCCGTACTATAATAGGGACCCAAAAAGGGACCATAATTTTGACAACCACCTACATAAGACCAAGGGGCTGCTCGCGGAGCTTGCCGCTGATGTCGACTGCCCAGACCTTTTCGGGGTTGGACTCGGATCACCGAACAAAGCTGATCTGGATTCTTTTAGTGTTGAGGATTGTTGAGCAGCTCGAAGTTGCATTTGCGACTAGCTGTCCCACGGCTTGGGTTTGCCGTATGATTAATCAGCATAGCCGCAGTGGTTGCGAGCAGATCTGATCTAGCTGCCTGGCCCGGGCACCCAAGAGACAGGCAGGCGGAAGAAGGCTCATGGGTTGCCGGGGTTCATTTTGGAAGTCGACACGTGTTGGAGCCTCAGCTGCTTCATGGCTCCTGGATAGCAGTCTCCTTAGACTAGGGGCCTGACATAGCGGTTAGAGTCCCAAACCTCGAATGGAAGCCTGTGCTTGCCGGCAAAGGCTCTGTCGACGGCTGGCGCTGGAAGGATTTGCCTCATAACCTGAGCAAGGTCGAAAGCTGTGGCATGTTGGCTTTCGGGCTCAAACTCCCCCGTAGGACCGGGTTCGGGCTGCAGGGTTCATGATTTGTATCTTTCGATGTGCCATTCCGGCTTCATCGTAGACCTAAGACGATGGCAAGACTTCTAGGATCTCCTGGGCATGGCTGCGATCCATCGTCAGGCTTAAAGCATAGCTCCCAAGTATTAGGCAGCACTGTCAGGGCGTGGTACTATTTCACGACCCATGCTTGTTCCATCTACCTGGCCAGCTCTCTTATTTTTGTCATCATGCTGATTTTCCTGGGGTCCGGCGGACGTAAAGACGGGACGTCTGTTCATTTTTGTACAGCGCCGAGGCACGAGGATTTATGTCAGAAAACGATGATGAAGAAACTGTAGGCTACGGACCATCTTGACTCATGGCGTTGCAGACAAGCCAAAGTAGGGGAACAGAATGTGCGGCTCAAACTGGGCTTCCTTGTCGGCTTTAGGCTGGAGGTGCAAAGACCGGCTGAAAGCTCGCGAGAAAATGCGGTGCATGACCTTCTCTTGTAAAGCTCTCTCTATACACGTGCATGCACGTAAACGGCTAGCCAAACGCGGAACAGATAAACCCTTCATGTACTGGACTCAAGTCTAGGAGTGTAGCGCTGAACCCTCAAACCTATACCGCTAGCTAGCCAGACCGCGACCCCGCTAGACCCTAAACCCTGTCAGCTCTCCAGAATCAACTGTCTCTCCGAGAGGCCAGGACAAGCCTGCATCTGATCCATGGAAAGCTCTTCCTGCAACTTTTAGAGGTTTCAAGGTTTAGGTTGAACAGGGTAAAGGGTTTGGATGACTTTTGAGTGTGGTGTCTGATACTTTGTCGTGAAAGTCGAAAAGCACGCCGGCGCACAAGATGGATATTTGCGCTGCCGGACTTCGGGTCTCAGGACACTTGGCTTCCACAATAAGGCGCCGCAGCCACGGTCGGCCATGCATCTCCTCTGACCGTCCCTGCACCCTGAACCCTCAACTATAAAATCCGCAACACAAATGTTCTGAGCAAGGTGCCAGCAGCTGCAGAACCTCCCGCCTGGCAGTCGGATCTTACCTCTGGTGTACTACTATTACTATTCCCAATATTCTATTCTAGTTGTTGACTTATACAACATTCTGTTGACTTATACTATATTCAGTTCTATTCTGCTATAATCATAGTATTTTACCCTATCCTATTTTATTATGTTAACTTGAACTATGCTATATGCCTTGCTGTATTGTCTGTCGATATACTAGTTTATATCGTGGTATACTAGGTTGCATTATAGTATGTAAGACTATATTGCTTTCCTGTAGGCGGTCGTGTATCAGGCACCGTCCAGTTGCGATATTGCAGCTTCAAGATGCTGCTACTTCTTATTATGAGTCCTGTCTGTGATGGAGAAGTCACACAATGACTACATGTTAAGGACGAACGAAATTGGAGTGGTACGTGTACGTAGCAGCGAGGACACCGGTGAAAGACAGAAGCGGGGAAAGGGAGAGACAGAGAGAAACAGAGCCAAAGAAACAACAAAGTCGCCATGCGGTAGGCCTTTCTGTCTGGCATTTTGACTCGACGAGTGAAGTCCTGGTGTCAAGTTGCAGTATTGTGCGGTGTTCCCAGTAGCAAAGACGGCAAGAGTAAACTACTTGAAAGTGTTGCCCTCAGTGCCTCATCTGGTCCAGCCTCTCCACCGTGCTGGAGTGCATCACAACCTTCCACAAACTTCGTTCTCAGAGATACTCACAATTGCCATGATACCATCCCAAAACAAAAAAACAAACCACATAGCGCCGGAGCTTGTTAAACGATGCGGTGGTACGCAACGACATCTAGACTTTAAACATGCCTTCCTCTAATCTCTGCAGGTTGGAAGAGCTGGGACGCTGAGGCCAGAAGCTTTCCCTTTGAGCATGTCGCAGAGTGCACTTGCAACGCTATGCGAACAACTGTAGTTGCCGCTCGTCCCAGACCACTTCAAAATGCACTCCGATCTCTAAGCAGAAATCTTGCGGGCAACAAGATCACATCCAACTCCACACATCAGGGCACCAACCCTAAGGTGCGAGCCAGTTGATGCATGAGTTTCTCGCCGGAACCACTGTGCCAGCCTGTGGGGCAAAGGGCTCTTCAACTTTTCACTGAGCCGAAAACATAACCAGAAGTTGCCGACGCACTGACCAAGAAGATATGCTTACAGCTTACAGCATCGCATGCCGGTCGGTCTATAAATGCCGGGCGTCGAAATACGTGTGAACCCTAAGCTAGGCTTCACGTCGTATCACAGCACCATGGGCACTGGCGCCATACGTTGGCGCAGTGCAAACGCTTCTACTTCTACTGTTCAGCGCGGAGTCGTCAATGTAGTATTCAGAAGCAAAATCGCAACTCAAGGCATGTCTCTCATAATATCTGGATGATATAGAGAGCCAACATCTGACTCCTGCCTGGTGCACCTGAAGCCTCATGCCTGCACTGGAAAACTGCTCAACAGACCCCAGCCCTTCCAGCCCGAGGCACAATACCAACCCTAAAACTTCACCCCTGTAAGCCTAGCCTGCCGGATCAGGACAAGAGGGGGCCCCTTGCAGCTGGCTGTAGGCCGGCATAGCTTGTGGCTGCACTCCTCCCAGCTTTTCGGCGGGAGAGAGGCTGTTGCACGTGGCAGGTACAGTAGAGATTGTTCCAGTACTAGGTATGAGCTTGGCGTGCACGGACAGAGCATATTTATCTGCACATGTGCTCCGTCTATTAACCGTTCTTTCAGCATAGTGGTGTGTACACGTCTATCCCAATTCTTCCGGTGGTTATGTTACATATACACACACTACAAGTATATGTGCACACATAGGTACCTGTACGAGCACATGCATGAATTAGTAAATGCATGATGCGTGTATGTATGAAGGTAGGTATGTACATACATATGTATGTGCGCAGGTTATGCATGTATGTAGGAATATTCATGTATGTATGGATGTTTGTGTGCATGTATGTAGCGTTATGTATGTAGTCATACATGTATGCAGCTGTGCAGTTGTGCAAAAGGGACTCGGCTGTTAGATACATGAATTTTGGAATGTAACTGCATGTACATGCACGCAAGCAGGTATGTATGCATGTACGCCATGTATACATGCGTGCATGCAAGCACGAATGCAGGAATCAATGAACGAATTTACGTATGTATGTATGTATGTATGCATGTACGCATGTCTGTATGTATGTATGCACCTGTTTATGTATGTGTATACGTATGTGCGCATTTGCTCATGTGTGTATGTATGGAGGACTGTTTATATGACACATATGCATACATACTAGTTATGCATGTATGCATGTATGCGCGCATGTCTGTCTGTCTGTCTTTCTGTCTGTATGTGTCTCTGTCTCTCGGTCTGTCTCTGTCTCTCTCGGTCTGTCTTGGTCTGTCTCTGTCTGTCTCTTCTGTCTCTGTCTGTCTCTGCCTGTCTGTCTGTCATGTGAGAATTTAATGAATGTACGGAGGAAAGTGTGTATGTATGCATGTACGTATTACGTACGTATGTATGCACACATAACAGCCTTAAACATCCCCACCCAGGTATTCCACAACAGCATGCGGTATCTCAGCATGCTTGGAGTTGTATGCACGAGCATTTTGATGCTTATGTCATATCTCGGCTATGGCAGCATGATCGCAATCCCAGCCTGCTAGTAGATGCGGCAAACCTAACGCCTAAAACAAACCCTCAACCTCCAAACCCGTCCGGCAAATTGCAACCCTAAAGTCAACTCGAGGCCTGCAGTCATCTCCCCAGCTTGAGGCCCTGAGACCAGAAATGGGCAGCATTTTAGTTGAGGAATTCCTGCCAGTATAGGGGGTTACTATGAAAAATACGTTAAGAGTCTACAACAAAATGGTTCCTCATGAAAAACATTCCTTGAAGCTTCTTCTTTGAATTTTGTCTCAGCATTTCAAGGGCCCTTTGTTTCCTTCTCAGGGCGTCTCTTGGAAGACCCACAGCCCTGCTCCCCCCACATGGAACAGACAGTTGGAAATACCTTCGAGTTCGCTGGCAAAGGACGTCTTGAAGTCTGACTTGGCTTGAGGTCAATGAGGGTCCAGGGTTTAGGATAGGAACCCAAACATGAACCCTGAACCCCAAGCCGACGTGGAGCTGCCGTGAGGAGTGCAAGGCCGCATGAGAAATATTATTATTACTATTATTATTTTTTGTTATTATTATTATTATCTATGATGTCTAAATTTCGAAACCCTTCGCAAAGAAATCTTGATTGAGCACATACAATGACAAGGCTAAAAACAGTTCCGCTCCCATTGTACGTACCGTGGTTGAGACTGAACTGTACTATACCAAAGACTCAAACCATGAAATTCCAGACCAGTCAACGCAAAATCACAAAAATCAGACATGAACTCCAAACGGTACACCAGCACAGTTAGACCCCATTTTTGGCTGAAGGAAAAAGTCCAAAACTAAAACCGAAACCCAGCGACTGAGACACGAACACGAACAGTCGCGAACATCAACGGCGCGGCCTTCCTCCGCTGGCGCTTCGCACACAGAACCCAAAACCACCAGCGGCGCTGTAATGGTCCTCAGCTGCAGTTTCCAAGATCTTGTGAGGTTCGGAGCTTTAGGGTTTCACGGTGGTTTTGGGGGTCCGAATTGCCCTAACCAACGTGCAACCACTGTGCTTGACGACTGCCCCTGCATCATTGACAAGTGAGGCTTGCCTTCGTCTGATAGAATTTTGAAGTCGACTTTTTGGGGAGTGTGGAGGACTGTGGCTGGCAAGTAAGGTTCCCGTTGCAGCTGTGCTGGCGACTCAGTTGAAAAGACGCATCCACGGGCCGCAGAATAGGAAGCCCGATTGAATCGGTGCCAAACCCTGACTTCCTAACACCTGAGAAAACATAGCCATTGGGAGTTTCCGAAAACAGGGGTACCCCATTTTGGGGTCCTTATAGTAAGGATCCTACTATTCAGGGTATTATATTCGGGTCCCCTATTTTCGGAAACTCCCATTTCGATGACCGTCTGTCTCAGATCCGGGCAGGATCTTCGTGCGAATGATGGGAACCAGGCCCTCGCATCATTCACGGCTTGGGGGCTTCAAGACAAAAGCCCAAAGCTACATGGGCTGCTCAGGAAGGCAGTGTTTTGCCATAGGACTTCCCGTATTTTTCTTCCGGGCACTGCCAGGATTGTGTCAGAGCTGATTGGCTGCGAGAGTCTATGCCTTAGAAACGACAGCCGTTGCCTTCAGCACATGCTTGAACGGCATCCGTCGCAGGCACTCTCCTCGGTCATCAGACATGAAGATTGGTAACGAGAGCATGCCTTTCTGCGTAGGCCACCCGAAGACGGCAGATCTTGTAGCGACGTGATCAGTTTCGTGTTTCATAGGACAGTATAAGACACTAAAACCACATGTGAACAAGGTGCCGCTCCAAGTGTGGACAAGCGACTGTGACGTTTGTCCAGTCTGAGAGGGCGCCTCATCACAGGCTGGTGATTCAGGTGTGTCGAGCTTAGGGCTTAGGGCTCAGGGGCAGCGTAGCCTAAAACTGTGGCGATGGATTTCGGCATGATGACCACAAGATTTCTAGAACAAAAACCAGGGCGTGCATCTTGAAATAACTTGTTCACATAATCCTGTACATGCGCAGCTGTGCTAGTGTCACCAGCTCACAACTCCATACACGAGAACATGCACGATCCCTGGCGCAGAAGGTGCATTTCAAGTTTTACAGAACTCCTGTAACCGTGTACAAACTTCAGGATCCAGACCTCCAAACTTCAGGATCCAGACCCCCAAACTTCAGGATCCAGACCTCCAAACTTCAGGATCCAGACCTCCAAACTTCAGGATCCAGACCTCCAAACTTCAGGATCCAGACCTCCAAACTTCAGGATCCAGACCTCCAAACTTCAGGATCCAGACCTCCAAACTTCAGGATCCAGACCTCCAAACTTCAGGATCCAGACCTCCAAACTTCAGGATCCAGACCTCCAAACTTCAGGATCCAGACCTCCAAACTTCAGGATCCAGACCTCCAAACTTCAGGATCCAGACCTCCAAACTTCAGGATCCAGACCTCCAAACTTCAGGATCCAGACCTCCAAACTTCAGGATCCAGACCCCCAAGTATGGTGTGTCGGCGTGCTACCTGGAATGAGGCATATGGCAGAAGCCGCACTTGGAGGCAGAGGTGCAGCTGCCAGTACCTTGGGCTGGCAGTGGGGCTTCACATCAACGACTGTTACAGTAATACAGGGGTCTTAAAAATTAGAATAGGGTTTCGGGGTTCATGATACTGTAAATATATAATAAGGAACCCCCTAAATAGTGTTGGTAATTATTTAGGCCCCTGTATTAGGTTCTAGGGGTTTCAGTTTCCAAAGATTATCAACAGTGAGAGGCACAACCACTTTCCCGAAAACTAAAGTGATTCTACAGACTATGACGAACTTCAATGTCGAAACCTTTGTTTCCGCATATGACGGTGTATCTTGGCATCATGGTGGCTTGAAGCTTCAGCTGTTCTTGCGCCGAGGTTTCCTTGTCTGCAGTACCATCTATGGCTGATATAATATTTTGTGATGTGATGCTACTCCTATTCTGTTCGAAGCATCAGAATCTTTTGGCAAGTTTGCCGGGTTCTCTTCTCACCTGTCCCGGCGACTCAGTGAGAGAACCCGTTTTCGGGGACGTGGGCGGATGATGCAACCTTGAAGCTTCACGCAATCTTAGCCTTCAAAAAAGCTGTAGACTGTAGGATAAATAAGCTCAACTACCAATTACCTGCATCACGTTAAGCTAAGCCTCCATCATCCAAACCGTTGAAAACAAACATACGGCTTTGCCTGACAGAGCCTCGAAGGCCTGTTTTCGTGCCCGCATATCGAAGTTTTGCCTTGTGACACCATCTCCACCAAGCTAGAGCTTTCTAGTTATCCCGGAAAGCCTGTTATCATCAAACCTTAGGGTTTAGGGTTTAGGGTCTAGTCATCCCGGAAAGCCTGTTATCATCAAACCTCACTGGCATCTCTGCAGCTGCAGCGCGAAAGTATATGCACGGTCGTGTGCATAGCTCTGGATGCCCGAGGCTTCCTGGCGAAAGTCGAAGCTGTCTGTGTTCATAGGGGGATAGGGGACTATATTTCTGAAAAAGGCCTTATTAGGTCCTAGTTATGGGCGTTCAGGCCCCCTACTCCCCCCACCCCAACCCCCCTAAGGGTCCCTATGATGTATCACAGACGGAGTCATGCAAAAGCAGGTCAGCAAGTGAAACAAATGCAAAAACAAATGCATGACTAAACACATGCGCAAACCAATCCACAAATCCATGTATACGCATAGAGGCAGCGGTGTGCATGCATCGTTGTGGTTCCGAACGGATGAAACCAGCTGACAGTGCAAATTTACGTGGACCTGTATGTGTGCACGAAGTATATTTCGAAGTGGGCACGCTTGCCCAAAGATAAACATTTGCTTTCGTGATCACAAGTCACTTGGCATTCATGTCTCTTACAAGCATGCATGCAAGCAAGCATACATACACATACATGCCATTCCGTGTCGCATTCAATACATTCACATTCACATGAACATATGTATAGATACAGATGCGGATATAGACATTTCATACACAAGAACACAGATATTTGTGTATACATATGTACTTAAATATGCATACACATGTAGAGCACACGTTAGCCAACGAATGCAACCATGCGGCATATTGCAACAACAAACCAAAATCGTATTCCAGGCATTGTTATGTCTGATCACTTCCATTTCCACATGCATTAGTGACCGCTAGGTACTGCAGCCGCAAAGCCGGCACTGACACTGTGTGCGAGCCGGAGTGTATCTAAGGAAGAACGCTGATGCGCTGCTTGGCAATGGCGACATCATCCTCCTAAACACGTGCGCACCATTGCAAACTTACCTGCGGACTCTAAAATAGTGAGGGATGCTCGGACACACTCATTGTCTTTCCTTGAATCCGTATCCAGAAAATGGTAACCCGAAACACTTTCCCAAGCCCTGCAGGCCCAAAGCAAAGGGAGCTGCAGGCTGATGTCAGGAGTCTACTACGTTTACACATGCTGGCATACAGAAAACATGAACCCCGACCAAAACAACATGTACTTCCGGACCCACGGGCATTTTAAGATTCAAATTTGCTTGCAGGGGCAGGAGAGGTCTGGGGTCGGTGGCCAGGACATCGCGCCTGGATTGACCATTGCCCCAGCTGGCATCTGCACTGCCTCCAGATTTAGATTTCTCGTTGGAGTGGCAGCACGGAGCTGAACGCCATGCACTATGGCCTATGCAGAGACATGGGTCGCAGCTGCCAGGGAAGCGTTGAAACCGATCGCAGAGACTCGACTCGTTCCTTTCTGTAATGACCGAACTCCAAATTCCGACCAGCACCCAGAGACTCCAATATCCCTTAATTAAGAAAAATATATACCTTAAATTATATTAGGGATCCTACTATAATTTAAGGTATATTCCTTAATTAAGGGATATTGGAGTCTCTGGGCATGCTCTGGAGAGGCCTCCGTGCCGCTGCTGAACACCGATCCAGGCGGCTGCACATCGCCACGGCTGCGCACCTGGCAACCCCAAGGTCGGCTTCGAAACGGGCTTAGGGCACCAATGATTGTAATATGAAAGATAAACTGACAAGGGGTATTTATACATTTTATATACTGTAATAATAATAATACTACTAATAATAATTCGAATAATCCGCCGACCCCGGTCCCGGTCGGCGCCAGGAGAGGGTCCTTGCCCACCCCCGCGCCAGGCGAGGCTCCTTGCCCACCCCCAGGTTTCCCGGTTCCTAACCCTTGCTATGTGTCTGTATGCCCGCCTTTTGTCCTGGCTCTGCACCCTCCCCCTGGCTCTGCACCCCCCCCTGGCTCTGCACCTCCACCCGGAACGCCCACGCCGCTGCCATGGCTTTGCCCCCAAGGTTTGGCTCTGCACCCGCCCCTTCCCCCGGCTCTGCACCCCCCCCCTCTCTTTCTACTCGCGATTCTATCTACTATATCTATTTGATTTCTATTCTATTGCTGCTCCAGCACGACCACCCGCCCCACGCGCGACACCGCCCTCCCCAAGCTTTTCTGCACCCGCCCCCCCCCCCCCCCCCCCCTGCCTTTGCACCCCCACCCGGACACGCCCACGCCGCTGCCCCCAAGGTTTGGCTCTGCACTCGCCTCCCTCTCTTTCCACCCCCCGCAAGGTTTGGCTCTGCACCCGCCTCCCCCAGCTCTGCACCCCCCCCCTCTCTTTCTAGGCGATTCTATTTTTTTCTACTGTTTATTTGATTTCTATTCTACTGGAGCACGACCACCCGCCCCACACGCGACACCGCCCCTCCCCAAGCTTTGGCTCTGCACCCGCCCCCCCCCCTTGCCTTTGCACCCTCACCCTCACTCGGACACGCCCACGCCGCTGCCCCCAAGGTTTGGCTCTACACTCGCCCCCCTTGTCTTTCTACCCCCCCCCAAGGTTTGGCTCTGCACCCGCCCCCCTCCCCCGGCTCTGCACCCCCCCTCGTCTCTTTCTACTCGCTTCTTTTTGGTTTCTGTTCTTTTGCTGCTCCAGCACGACCACCCGCCCCACGCGCGACGCCGCCCCTCCCCAAGCTTTGGCTCTGCACCCGCCCCCTGGCTCTGCACCTCCATGAACGCCCACGCCGCTGACGCCGCCCTTTCGGCACCTCTTCTTCTTCTCAAGGTTTGGCTTTGCCCCCCCCCAAGGTTTGGCTCTGCACCCCCCTCTTTTTCTACTCGATTCTATCTACTATATCTATTTGATTTCTATTCTCTTGCTGCTCCAGCACGACCACCCGCCCCACGCGCGACACCGCCCCTCCCCAAGCTTTGGCTCTGCACCCGCCCCCCTCCCCTTGCCTTTGCACCCTCACCCGGACACGCCCACGCCTCTGCCCCCAAGGTTTGGCTCTGCACTCGCCTCCCTCTCTTTCCACCCCCCCAAGGTTTGGCTCTCCCGCTCTGCACCCCCCCCTCTTTTTCTACGCGATTCTATCTATATCTACTGTCTATTTGATTTCTATTCTATTGCTGCTCCAGCACGACCACCCGCCCCACACGCGACACCACCCCTCCCCAAGGCTCTGCACCCGCCCCCCCCCCCTTGCCTTTGCACCCTCACCCGGACACGCCCACGCCGCTGCCCCCAAAGTTTGGCTCTACACTCGCCCCCCTTGTCTTTCTACCCCCCCCCCAAGGTTTGGCTCTGCACACGCCCCCCTCCCCCGGCTCTGCACGCCCCCTCGTCTCTTTCTACTCGCTTCTTTTTGGTTTCTGTTCTTTTGCTGCTCCAGCACGACCACCCGCCCCACGCGCGACGCCGCCCCTCCCCAAGCTTTGGCTCTGCACCCGCACCCCCCCCCCCCCTAGCTCTGCACCTCCACCCGGAACGCCCACGCCGCTGCCACGCGCGACGCCGCCCTTTCGGCACCTCTTTTTCTTCTCAAGGTTTGGCTTTGCCGCCCAAGGTTTGGCTCTGCACCCGCCCTCCTCCCCCGGCTCTGCATCCCCAAGCTTTGGCTCTGCACCCGCCCCCCCCCCCTGCCTTTGCACCCCCACCCGGACACGCTGCCCCTGGCTCTGCACTCGCCTCCCTCTCTTTCCACCCCCCCCAAGGTTTGGCTCTGCACCCGCCCCCCTCCCCCTGCTCGGACACCCCCCCCCCCCTCTCTTTTTCTACCGATCTATCTATAGGCGACTAAATCTTTTGAAATTCTAGTCTATTGCTGCTCCCGCACGACCACCCCACCCACGCGCCAAGCTTGTTGCTTCCCCCACCCCCCCCCCCCCCCCCCCCCCCCCCTTGCCTTTGCACCCTCACCCGGACACGCCCACGCCGCTGCCCCCAAGGTTTGGCTCTACAGTCGCCCCCCTTGTCTTTCTACCCCCCCCAAGGTTTGGCTCTGCACCCGCCCCCCTCCCCCCCTCGTCTCTTTCTACTCGCTTCTTTTGGGTTTCTGTTCTTTTGCTGCTGAAGCACGACCACCCGCCCCACGCGTGACGCCGCCCCTCGCCAAGCTTTGGCTCTGCACCCGCACCCCCCCTCCTGGCTCTGCACCTCCACCCGGAACGCCCACGCCGCTGCCACCCGCGACGCCGCCCTTTCGGCACCTCTTCTTCTTCTCAAGGTTTGGCTCCGCCCCCCCAAGGTTTGGCTCTGCACCCGCCCCCCTCCCCCCTCTCTTTCTACTCGATTCTATCTACTATCTATTTGATTTCTACTCTATTGCTGCTCCAGCACGACCACCCGCCCCACGCGCGACACCGCCCCTCCCCACCCGCGGACACGCCCACGCCGCTGCCCCCAAGGTTTGGCTCTGCACTCGCCTCCCTCTCTTTCCACCCCCCCCCAAGGTTTGGCTCTGCACCTGCCCCCCTCCCCCGGCTATGCCCCCCCCACCCCCTCTCTTTCTACGCGATTCTATTTTTCTTCTCTTTTTGATTTCTATTCTAACGCCCCTCTTCTCCCCCCCCCCCCCTTGCCTTTGCACCCTCACCCGGACACGCCCACGCCGCTGCCCCCAAGGTTTGGCTCTGCACTCGCCTCCCTCTCTTTCCACCCCTTTCAAGATTTAGCTCTGCACCCGCCCCCCTCCCCCGGCTCTGCACCCCTCTCCCTGTCTTTCTACTCGATTCTCTTTGATTTCTATCTATTCTTTTGCTGCTCCACACGACCACCGGCCCTACGTGCGACGCCGCCCCTCCCCAAGCTTTTGGCTCTGCACCCGCACCCTTCCGTTGCTGGCTCTGCACCCCCACCCGGACACGCCCACGCCGCTGCTCTTTGCGGTGCTGCCACCAAACATGCCCCACCCCCAGCCCCCCTCCATCGTGTCCGGACACGCCCACGCCTTCCCTCGTTGCCACCCCTCTCCCTCTCAAGGTTTGGCTCCGCCGCCCCCCCCCAAAGGCCCGGCCCTGCACCCGCCCCCCTCCCCTATCTGTTTGATTTCTATTCTATTGCTGCTCCAGCACGACCACCCGCCCCACCCGCGACACCGCCCCTCCCCAAGCTTTGGCTCTGCACCCCCCCCCTTGCCTTTGCACCCTTACCCGGACACGCCCACGCCGCTGCCCGCAATTGGCTCTGCACTCGCTCCCCTCTCCCGGCTCTGCACCCCCTCTCGTCTCTTTCTACTCGATTCTATTTGATTTCTATTCTTTTGCTGCTCCAGCACGACGCCCCTCCCCAAGCTTTGGCTCTGCACCTGCCCCCCCGCCCTGGCTCTGCACCTCCACCCGGAACGCCCACGCCGCTGCCACGCGCGCCGCCGCCCTTTCGCCACCTTCTTCTTCTCAAGGTTTGGCTCCGCCCCCCAAGGTTTGGCTCTGCACCCACCCCCCTCCCCCGGCTCTGCACCCCTCCCCCTGTCTTTCTACTCAATTCTACTATCTATTTGATTTCTATTCTATTGCTGCTCCAGCACGACCACCCGCCCCACGCGCGACACCGCCCCTCCCCAAGCTTTTCTGCACCCGCCCCCCCCCCCTGCCTTTGCACACCCGGACACGCCCACGCCGCTGCCCCCAAGGTGCTGCTCCAGCACGACCACCCGCCCCACGCGCGACACCGCCCCTCCCCCACCCGGACACGCCCACGCCGCTGCCCCCAAGGTTTGGCTCTGCACTCGCCCCCCTTCTCTTTCTACCCCCCCCCAAGGTTTTGCTCTGCACCCGCCCCCCTCCCCCGGCTCTGCACCCCCCCTCGTCTCTTTCTACTCGATTCTATTTGATTTCTATTCTTTTGCTGCTCCAGCACGACCACCCGCCCCACGTGCGACGCCGCCCCTCCCCAAGCTTTGGCTCTGCACCCGCACCCTTCCCTGGCTCTGCACCTCCACCCGGAACGCCCACGCCGCTGCCACGCGCGACGGGCACCTCTTCTTCTTCACAAGGTTGGACTCCGCCCCCCCCAAGGTTTGGCTCTGCACCCGCCGCCTTCCCCCTCTCTTTCTCCCCCTCTCTTTCTACTCGATTCTATTTGATTTCTATTCTATTGCTGCTCCAGCACGACCACCCGCCCCACGCGCGACGCCGCCCTCCCCAGCTTTGGCTCTGCACCCGCCCCCCCCCCCCCTTGCCTTTGCACCCCGACCCGAACACGCCCACGCCGCTGCCCCCAAGGTTTGGCTCACTCCCCCCCCTCTCTTTCTACCCCCCCCAAGGTTTTGCTCTGCACCCGCCCCCCTCCCCCGGCTCTGCATCCCCCCTCGTCTCTTTCTACTGTGATTCTATTTGATTTCTATTCTTTTGCTGCTCCAACACGACCACCCGCCCCACGCGCGACGCCGCCCCTCCCCAAGCTTTGGCTCTGCACCCGCCCCCCCGCCCTGGCTCTGCACCTCCACCCCGAACGCCCACGCCGCTGCCACGCGCGACGCCGCCCTTTCGGCACCTCTTCTTCTTCTCAAGGTTTGGCTCCGCCCGCCCCCAAGGTTTGGCTCTGCACCCGCCCCCCTCCCCCGGCTCTGCTACTCGATTCTACTATATCTATTTGATTTCTATTCTATTGCTGATTCTATTGCTGCTCCAGCACGACCACCCGCCCCACGCGCGACACCGCCCCTCCCCAAGCAGGCTTGCTGCACGACAGGCCCCCCTTGGGGGGTGCCCTGCTACTTACTGCCGCCTACCTGCGCCGAGCCCCAGGTAGCGGGGTCGGCGGCACCGGGCGCAGCCCTTCAATAATAACGGGCTTCAGCACTCACACTCGGACAAACCTTGGTGAGGATCCCAGTCACAACGAAAGCACTTTGGCCCTTCCCGGCCTATTAGCCAGGTCAACATTAACACCTATGGTTTAGGGTTTAGGGTATGCCTTTGTGAGTTTTGGGGAGGGGGAATGTGGGGGCTGCAGGGCTGCGGTGACCTCGAGTAGCCCAGTATCTGGGTTCCGGGTGCCCTCGGGAAAATGCAGGGTTGAAGGGCACCGTGTTAAAGCGCCGACCACTTGGTGCGGCTTTCCTGTGTGCAAGATGATGGATGCCTTCGCCCGAAGGAGCTGGTCCGCAACGATCTCATTCGTGACCTCGGCTGAAACTGAATCAGCTACTTGCGCTGAACGTAGCTCCTCCCATACAACTATATACAAATGCTCAAGAAACTGGTGTCCACACACTTCAGTGTATCTCCAACCTGACCATTTGAGCACGATGCCATGGGATGCAACTTGCGGCTTCATCAAAGCTGCGAGGAGGTGGTAACTAACTAACATGACGGTACGTGAGCCCACACCGGCAATCTTGCTAAATCATTGCAAAGCACCCTCAACCAATACTGCCCCGTCCCTTTGGAAGCCTTGTAGTCCTCCAAGTGACACTGTCAGGCTTGAAGTCTTTGTCCTTTGGCGCAGCGGTCTTCGGCTGATGAGTCCCCTCCAAAACCAAAAAAAGGCGGCTGCAATTCGCTGATCCCGTCCTTGATGACAGCAACCGCGTTCTCCATGGCACTCGACTGCACCGAGGGAAAGCCCTCTGCAAGGGGCTTCCTCGGGAAGCTTCTGCAGGGCGGAGTGCTTCTCGGGACTTTCTACATGTCGTGATTTTCAACATCAGTCAGAGTCCTAATGCTGTTGCCAAGTCTTGCTGCTCTTATGATTCCATTGGCAGTCGTCGTCGCTAGCGGATCAGGCTGTTCGTGCATACCTCTCCAGCTGAATGAGACAATGACTCCCCGAAGCCCAAGTCGCCCTAAATCTTTTTTAAGACCCTGTAAAGACCTTGAAACCTGAAGACCGTACACAATATTAAACCTGTAAGCCGTGCCCCCACTCTGAAATTTTAAGAAGACTTGCATAAGATGCTTTCCTGGATCTTCGAAGGGGCTCCGAGGACGTGTGAAGGGCTTGACTACGGGTGTTTTCCTGACTATCTTGCGGTTCTACAGAAAGTCGACGGGTCTTATAGGGCCATAGGGGACATAGGAGTTTTATCTGCTGGAGGGTTTCGCATAAGCATCTTGCAATAGAGCGATTCCGGATGTTGTGGTTAAGGGCTGAGGATTGAAACCTCTGTTCGTGCAAAGGCCTAGGGCCTATGGCCAATCAGCTAAGCTTCTGTATGAGCAGGTCCTCTTCAACCGCATTGCCTCAGTAGTTGCATGGTCTTGCGGTATGGAACCGCGCATCAGTCCGTGTGCACATTCTGAACATGACTTTTGTTTCGTGGGGATCACGAGTTAACGTGGTTCCTTCGCTTCAAGGACCTGCAGCTTCTGATTATGCCTGCAGTGACCCACAAGTGAAGCATTCTAGGGAACGTGGTTCCCGCAATCCTTGTTGTTAGTGTAAGTACGTACTATAGATGCCGGGGTCCTGTACCAAGTCTAGGACCGACATACAAGGACACATCAAACCATTCCGTCCTAGTTGTTGGACATTGGACAGTGCATACGTTGTCTTCGAGACAATGCATGCACTGTTGACACTCTGTTGCGCCTTTTCCTTTACAAGAACCATAAGCTCTAAATCGAAAGTCGCAGCTTCACATGCCACCCCTGTCTACATGTTGGGGTGCCTACGCAACAACAGACTTGGGATCTCTTTTGAAAGGGAGCTTCGGCTGAAGAACTCCGTGCAGAAGCATGGCCAGTTCGAGCTTGGGCACGGATTTCGCAGACCTTCTTCCACCTCGTGTCCACCTCCGGCTTTCCAGCACTGACAAGACTTAGCACTAGAATCCAGACATGACTGCAGTGATTTTGTTCCGGGATAAGGCCAGGCTCAGTGAGACTATCCGGCGGTTCCACTTATGTGGGGAAGTTGCTCAGCTGTCCAAACAGCAAGTGCGAAGGCATTGAGTAATGTAGGAACCTGATTAAGAAACCTTGGGCCTTTATTAGGATTCCTAAAATTGGGGTTATAGGCCTAGGGTTTCTTAATCAGGTTCCTACATTATCCTATTGGTCGCACTCTGCCTTTCCCGCTAGATCGATGCCGACTGGCACCTGTTGAGAGCTCTTCAAACTCCTCCCTGCCGCTCGTCATATGGGAGTTTCCGAAAATTAGGGCAACCTGATTTTGGGGTCCTTATTGTAAGGATCCTACTATTTATAGGGTACCATTATAGGGTCCCCTATTTTCGGAAACTGCCATATGTCAGGCTAGCTTTTCACAGGTACGACGCGCCGCTGTCCACATCAGCCACTAGATGTGTACACCTGCACTGCTCAAGCTACTGACAGCATCCTTGCCATGTTGCTACTTTTATTTATTTTTCTACCAAGATAGAATGAAACTTTAGGATGCCGGCAATGTCTCTTTGATACTTTTTCCGTCCGAAGAGCCGTCTTTCGACCGCCCCCTCAGGGCCTCCACATTTCGTCGAGTTGCGTTTCTTTTGCAGATGGAGTACTTTTCTTGAATGATACAAGTATTAAGATTCAGGAGCACGCGTGGACAGTCTCATCTTGAAAGCTTTGCAAAGCTTCATACACGAAAAAATGCAAGAATATGAGGCAAGCACAATGCGGGCTCATGCAGGGAAGCGAACGAGGCTTGCAAGCAAGAGACATCGGGACGTATTCGCAGGCTTGTGCTTAGAGCAACTACTGGGCTTTGTGTTCGCTTGGGCCGGCCTTGTGCTCATCACCATCTTGTTGGTTCTCAACCAAGTTGGCGAGAACCTCAAACATCTAACATCAAGTAAGGTTCGGACCCCACACAAACGCCGGTGCAAAGCAACAGCAAGTTCTGGCGGCTGCTGAGCACTCAAGCTCTGTGTGATGGAAGTCTGGAAGAATGTGCGGCAAACCAGAAGCCAAGAGGCGATGTCCAGCTGCTGGGTGGCGTGGGCGCGGCATTCCTTGGATGCCAGAGGAGAGATTAAAGACAGTGACAAGGAGGTGCTTTTAAAGCCCTTGAAAAATATTAGTAGGTAAGGTCCTCCTAAGCCCAATAAGGGAAAATATAAAATGTCCCAAAGCCCTACCTAGGTGAGGTTAGCTAGCAGAGCGCGGAGTCTCTACACACGGCGAGGAGGCAGCTTTTCTTGCGGTTGAAAGCCAGTGAGTTGACCCATTCTGGACACTTCGACTTTGCAGCTAGAACCAGTTCGTGAGAGGTTCGAAGGAGAGTCGACACTTCCGAAGCATAGAGCTGCATGAATTGCGAGCAGAGCGCAAGACGTCTCTCGACGGAACATGCATGAACCACGAACTTTAAAGGCTACATGCAAGTGAAGGCTTCTGGCAAGAAGCAAAGATTGCTTCTTCGTAGCAACTTCAAGTTCTTCGTAGCAACTTCAAGTTCTCTGGCCGAGGGCAAGCTCGACATCATGTGAAACCATAGCCTTTCAATCCAAAGGCAAAGGCCTTTGGACCCTACAGCCAAGCATCTCTGGCCCTGATGGAATCTCCCTTCCCCCAGACCCCAGATCCCCCCAAACTTAAGGCCTTAAGCCCCAAGACCCTCAACCCCCAAGCACTAAGGCCCTTAATCTGACCCTCAACCACACGCTGAACTGTGATTTACAGGGGCCCCCCAAAGGGGGTATGGCAAACACTGTTTACTAGCAAGGGCTGGCGAGAATCCGATGCGCATGCAACGCATCTGCGCACATCTGTTTCCATCCTCCCATGGCATCCACCCACCCCTGTCTGCCCGCCTATGATTTTCGTCGTCTTGTTCAGGGTTTCTCTGCTGTGTCCGCTCCTCCCAACCCGCTGGCCGTGGTGCAGGAATCAAATCGCTTGCGGCTCGAGAAGGCATGAAACCTTTTCTTGTCCCTTGGAGCGGAGGGGCGCAGAGTGGGCCGAGAATCACAGTGTCAGCCGGGAGAGGCAGGGGTTGCAGCGGGGCAGGCGGCAGCGCAAGGCAGGGATAGGAGTAGGGGCGGGGAGGAAGGCAGGTGAAGGGGCAGGGGCAGGAAGCGGCAGGGGCAGGGCCAGCAGCCAGGGCTAGGGGGGCACTCCGCAGCACTCTGCAAGGCTTTGCAAGCCTTGCGGAGCGTTGCGGAGTGTTGCGGAGCGTTGCGGAGCGTTGCGGAGTGCTGTCCCCTCGTCGTCCGGCAGCACTCCACAACACTCGCAAAATCTCGCAAAGGTTGCAACACAGTCAAGGAGGGTGCCGCCACCGATGCCGCCGCCCACCCCGCCACTGCCCGCCGCTCTGCGCGAAGTGCGCCCGAGCCCGAGCCCGATTTCGAGTGAGCCGCTCCAGCTCGAGCCCACTCGACGCGAGCCCGAGGCGCCTTCACCGCCGTCGCTGCCCCCGCTCGGCGGGGCTTGGGACTACGCAAACTTTCCAAAGCCTTCCGCCCCACTGCGCACAGGTTGCTCACGCTGATGGAGGAGGAGATGAGGAGGAGGAGTGGGAGGAGTTGTAGTCCTACTGCTCACAACCTGACGGTGTGCCTCGATATCACCTTGCAGGCCCTATTAAGGCTTACTAAGGCCCGAAACTGCTCAATAACGAAACAAACTATAAAGGCCTACTAGCGTTTGCTAGGGCTTGCTAGTGCCTGCTAGGCCTTGCTATCTCAGCTGCTTGTCTCGTTTGAAACTCGATTTGGCATACCCCCTTAAAAGGGTCCCTTTAAATCACCTCCCACACGCTGAACCGACACAACAGTCTGAACCTTCAAGACCTCAAAGACCCAAAACCCTAAACACCCGAAACCAAAAAACTCGTAGACCCCATAATGAATGCTGGTCAGGGAGCCTGGGTGGCCGCCTCCACGGCTGCCCCGGCAATCTGTGCGACTTCCGAAGACATGACCTGCATCCTCGAAGGCTACGGTTGAGGGTTTAGGGTTTGGGGGACGGGTTTCGGAAGAGAGTTTTTGGAGCACAGTATACCCTAGGAATGATATCAGTTAAGTCTAGATAATCAGGCCCCTTACGCCCTCGCAACTCGCAATCTCTCGGTTCGCGAACACACTACAGGTGGGGCTCATGTATTGCGTTGAAGGCTTTCGGCTTGGGCACAGGAACAGGGGTCTGAAGGTTCAGGGTTAAATACAGGTGGTATGGGCTTTTTCTTACAATATGTACGGCTTGCAGTGGGTAGGGTTTACAACAAGCTTTTGTGCCTTAGGATCTCTTCCAAAGGGCTTCGGCATTCAGGAACACTCAGCATGAGGTTTGGGATGGTTTGGGACAAATGTAGGATTTGCCATGCGGCTAACGGCTAACGGCTCAGAATTTGCTGTAGTTTCTAGGGTTGTAAGTGTTGAGGACGACTACTACCAGCAACACTTGATCCGCAGCTGAGGGTTTCTGGATCCCGGAACCTGGAATTCTCTTGGATCCGAAAATGACCTCCTTGTGCCACAGGATGCCTGCTGCGACACCTCCTCTCGTCTGTTTTGGGAATCCGCGACTAGGTCGGTCAAGGTACTTAATACGTTGAAGTCGCAAGGTTCTTCTGGTGTCTTCGGAAAACTTTCAAGACACTTGCAAGTGCTACGAGGAAGGCCCAGCAAATCCTGTTCTGGAAACGGCCTCCCATGACCCAGCCAAGTTGCTGTTCAGCAAGCTCCTCGTCGTTTTCGTTGGTCTCCTGAGGAAGCTGTGGATGTCACTCTGCTCTCACCTCTGAGCTCCGCGCGCCTTGATGGAATCTCTACTCTGGGTCTTCTGACTCCAAGCTTCCAGAGGTTGTAGCACCCTCTCCCATCTCGGATGGTTCAATCATGTCGATGCCAGAACCTCATCCCTCAAGAACTTCGTCAGTTAGGCTGACGGTTTAGGGTTTAGGGTTTCCCAACCGCCAACCGGCAAACATGCCTTTCGTCTGGCCATCTCTCACACGCCATTACCCGCTACCAGCGCTCGCAACATCTGGCAGGTTCTGGGTGGAAGGCCGGTCCTGGATCGCGCTCAGCTGCAGGATCATGCCCCCCACCTGTCAAGTGGTTCAGAGGAACTGGAGCCCGTACTCAGTTTAACGAGGACAGCTGTATTGGCCGGAGACTGGCAAAATCTGGTACATGGAGTAGTGGAGGGGACCATGCACCCGAGCTTTTCCAGGACACCCTCTCCATACGTCTCTAGACAACCTGTATTGGCAAGCACTCACCGTCCTACGAGGATGCTTGGAACCGTCAGAACTAGTGCATATCCTAGCATGTGAAGAGGAACAATGCGTACCGGGACTGAACATCTACATGGGCTGCCAACACTGGCGAAGCAAACACAAAATCACACTGTGATTGACCTGAGAACCACATGCTAGTTGTTAGGGCTTTCCTCCGGTATCCTTTACCACCAGTACTACGGCTTTCCACCTTATCCCAATGTTCTGCATTCTGCAGTTACTGTGCAGCTGCATGCTTCCTCTGCATACCTGAGCCTACGAGATCCCACACAGAAGCACCCGTGCCCTGAATACTAATGTAAAACACCGAAACGAAGCTGGTGGCAAGGAAAACAAAGCTTGTGGCAAAGAAAAACCCTGGATGTCGTGAACCATTCGGAGCCGTATCCTAATGCATTCCTGCGCTTAATCCCCCCCTCTCCCCAAAACCCACCCAAAACCCTAAAACTCGGACTACACCCCGAACCTTTACCCTAAACCCTCAACCCTAAACCCCTAAACCCTTTTCCCAAACCCTTTACACCCGGAACCCAAAACACTTTTTCGCTACCGCTACTGGACTCAAGCCTCGCCAGTCTGCGACCTGCAATCATCTTCACCCCAAACCCACCCTTTCAGGCAAACAAGCCCCAAACGCTCTGATATAGGGGCCTTGGTAATTACCTACACTATTTTGGGGGTTCTAAATCGGAGTTTCCGAAGTTAGGGGGTACATTGTTTTTGGGGTCTTCATAAACAGGATCCTACTATGTAGGGTATCTATATTAGGGTTCCCTAGTCTCGGAAGCTCCCAAATCCCTTGTACACCTGGACTTGATGAATGCCAGCACCCCACTGAGCACAGAAACGTCGGCAGCCCTTTTCAGCACGGACTGAGGTGCCGGCCAGCGCCCACGAAACTCGCAGCCCCGGTTTAAGGCAAGAAAAAGAAGGAAAAGCTGTAGAAGACAACTAAACCCTAAACCCTAAAAATCCTTTTTTCAGCATGGGCTTGGATTATGTGCCAGCGAACACTCCTCAACACCGGGGCTAAACCCCAAACCCTCACTTTGCCCCGCCTTCTTTCGGACCTCCGCCTTGGCTTTCTCCACGCGAGACTCGAGGAGGTTCACCACCATCGTGGGGATGACCTGCGTCGACGCAGGGTAGTTGGGTTTCGGGGGGGTCCTTTGGAGTTCGGTTGAGGTCCTAAAGGGCTTACGCCTTACGGCTTCAGGGTTTAGAGCTTAGGTTTAGAGTCTTCTGTTTGGGGTCTACGGTTTGCGATGGTTTCGTGGTTTTGTCTGCGGTTTAGAGGCTTAGGACTTAGCGCTTTAGGGTTTAAGGTCTCAGGGATGGGGTCTGAGGTTTCGGGCTTCGCTTTGGGGATCTGGGTATTAGTGCAATTATTATTATTATTATCATTCTTGTTATTGCTATTATTATTATTATTAATAATATTATTATTATTACTATTCTTATTATCATTATAGTTTGGGGTTTAGGTTTTAGGGTGTCTTGGGGCTTTCGGCTTGAGGTTCGCATGTGTGTCGGGATGACCACGAGGCACGGCCAAACAAGGAGTCTTTCTCAGCTGTCTGGGTTCGCGTTACAGGTTCCAAAGGTTAGGGTTTATGGAGCAAGCAAGGATCGATAGAAACCTCCGTGTACCCTCGTGTGGATGACACCATCATTTCGAAACATACACAAATATGGTAGGTATGCTTTAGACTGCGCACTGGGCTACGACATGCTTTCAGTCTTCCAAAAACCAGTGCTTACGACAACACGAAGCACAGAACACTGCCAAAACTGATCGTAAGATGATGAAGATCGACGCCTGATCATGAGGAGAGTTATAGACACGATGATGCTTCTGACAGTTGTTTGTTCTTTCCATGATGATTATTCGGGCCGTCCTGACTTCCTGCGCAAGACGATGCTGATGGGAGGTGATTAGCTGTCGTGCCCTGAGCCCCGACAGATTCGCTTACTTTCATTTTGTTTCTTCAGTTTGGGTTATAATGTCCAACGACCAACAGCCGACGGATTTCGCGAGGGCGGCATGCGTGCCTCAAGATGCCTGACCACCTTGGTGCTACCGGTGATCTTTACATCCTTAGTCTGCACAGGATGCCAAGCAATAAGTCGGAAGAGCAACATGCGCAGGCAGGAATCAACTATGCATACTGGCTCAATATGGTGTACTCGATAAGCCCTCGCTCGCTGCAAGCCCAGATGTTGCAGGAGACAAGACACACGTATGCACACACGGCACACGATTTCTATAGCTCGTGGCAAGACGAATCTAGAGGTCGCATGTCCATGCCATCCTCACACAGTGTCTACATCAGTTTTTATTGGAAGTATTCGCGAAATATTGGCACATGTGCTTACTCGCCTGATGGTCTGGTTGCAACCGCCGCCTGTAAGGCAGACCTGTGTGCTGCTGATGCCCTCGCTCCGACTTCTACGAGTTTAGGGTTTATACAGGGTTTAGGGTTTCTCCAAACCGCAGATGTTCAGAGCACTTCTCCTCGACTCCCAAACCCCTAGCTGAACCCCAGCATAGCCTAAGATCGCAGAGTCGCCCAGTCGCCCAAGCACCTGTAGGACCCTAAATTCCGATATGGAGGTTTCCGAAAGTGGGGGACCCTAATATAGTACTCTATCAAATAGTAGGATCCTTAATTATAAGGAGCCCCTAAACTAAGGTGCCCCCAATTTTCGGAAACTCCCATATGCTCCCCCCTTCCATCCACCGGCCACGTGTCTGATTCATCACGGATTACGGCGCTGACCTCGTTGATCTCCTCGGCGATGAAGTTCGATGGTGCCGAAGGATTAGAATAGGGTTCCTTTAAAGGGGTCTACAAGGGTCACTATAAGGGATATTGTACTATAATTTTAATAAGGCACACGCCAAAAAAGTATAGGTATAGGTAATAATTACCTTCTAGCTTCTAGCTACAGAGTCATGAGGGGGGTATATTTAGGTTTTTCAGGGATGTTGGGATAATGCGGTTATTTGAGGCTTGCCTGGGCTACTTAGACTTCCCCGTCAAGGGAGCTTTTGGATAATTGCTATATGGTTTTAAGTATCATGGCAGCATGCGGAAGTTGAAAGGCAACTGCAGTGAGTATTGATACTATCCCTGCACCCAAGCCTCGAAGTACGCCCAAACTCTGACGGTAAGGTCTTCACCCTTGCATATGATCTTGGCTTGTGTCTGCCGAGCCACAGTCTGCACCGAGTCCACCACGTGACTGACCATCTTATGCATGTCTTCACCAACCTTGGGCCAACAACCAGGCTTCCCACCGCTAGCAGCTGCAGTACACGACACATCCGCAACAATTTACCCTCTAGAGACTCTAGTGCTATCATGGATCGTGAGGGTCAAGATCTGCACGGACTAACCTCGCAGGAACTGTCCTCTGAACTCCAAAGATGACGACCCAACCTTAAGTCTGCACCACCTGAGCTCTAAACCGCCTAAGCCTTCTGATTCTGATAGCGGAACGCGCTTCGGCAGCTCCTCCATCGCTGCCATAACCGTGGACATCCTCTGTCAGTGAGGCGTGAGGCAGCCCTTGAACATGAACTGCGCAAGGTTTTGCTTGCATACAAGCTGGTATCCCTGGGAATTGAATGAAAAAGTCCGCGATGGCTACGCCCCGGCCTTGCTAGACAGTGTGCAAGTCTCTCAGAAGATCCCTCGAAAGACACGGGTCTGGGGTTTTTGCCCATGCTCTGAGAAACCTGACCAAAACCACGCCATCCTAAGCCGGACATCCTCCAAGCTAAACGGAACTCGCCCCTCTGTGATGCCAAGACAAACTAACAACCTACTACCGGCTTTGGGGCGAAACGGATGGGGCTGACACGGTGGAGTTCTGAATTCCGAGCTCCATCCTTAGACAGCGTGTGGATGGTTCGAGGCTTCCTTGCCTGCCTATAGTAGGAGCTCGGCTACAAGACTTCGCGGGTGCGTTAAGCGTTTAAAATCGGCTCCTCTTCTTGCTACCCCAGCCATCGAAGACTTGTTGTGCACTTTCCTTCATCTCCTGAAGGACAGCGTCTGAGGTTGCAGTGCAGCTGCTTCAGCACCTTCGCCCCTACACTTTAAACTACAGTTGATCTAGTAGTGAAGCGTGAAAGCACCGAAGCTCAAACTGTATAACGATGCCCAACTGCGGACATCTTCCCCTAACATCAGATGCAATCGTCGCAAACCCTGCCGGGTAACCATGCCGACGCGACATGCAAAGCAACTGTATGCTCAGGCACAAACAACACATGCAAAGCGCACAGTCGTGTAAAGGGCAAGTCTGGCGACGTGACATGCTCACTTCGATTCGAGCCTATCAGCTGGAAGTCCGTGTAAGTGGTTGCAGTCTAGAGTAATGGGCTTTCGCCACTGACGTGCACGCATATATCCTCAGGCACCATTGGAACTCATCCCCGCAGGCGCCTTGCTCAAAGCTTGGCGCTGGTCTTCATGGTGGAACCGCGCGGGCGAATGGTCCCGATCCACGACCTGACACAAGCACTGATCTCAAGTCATGCTCAGCGCGCCTGCATCCCCAAGGTGCTCAGGTGCAAATTTTGGACTCTATATATGCCATATATTGTGTGTATATATACACATAAATGACAAAACCAAAGGTTATACAAGTACATTATATTACGAAAACTGTATTTTCAAATTGCTCGGGTGGGGGTGTAAAGATTTTGCATCTTGAGAGGCCAGCGCGCGGAGTTGCTTACTTTCCATGGACGAAGTCGGGGGTTTGGTTTAGGGTCTTTTTTTCGTTTAGGGCTTAGGGTCTGGAGTCGTCAGCCTGAGGCTCCCTGGCCCTTGGGAATTGCATGCGTGACAACTGAATGAGGAGTTAGATGACACACATGAATTACCAATCATTGCACCCCAAGCCCCGTAATTTGAAACCTCCCAAAACCCCAAACCCCTAAACCCCTAAACCCTAAACCCCAAACCCTAAACCCTGTCAGGCCTGCAGATGCCGAGAGCGAATCTCCTCCGGAAGTATGCGCTGGACTACGGGCGGCTAGGGTGGAGGGCGCCTCTGCACCCTACCTATAGTCTCCATTGTAGTTCCTTGTTGGGGTTACCTTACGGGATCCTAATTGTATATTTGGCTAAACCAAAAGAAGGAACTACAATGGAGACCATAGGTAATACAGGGGGCAGTGCCATTTACTTAGTTGCTGAGTTCACAAGCCCCAGAAAAAGTGTACACTTTCAGTTCTATAGTGGGTAGTATTGTCCCAAAAAGTGTAAAGTGTATCCACTCAGCTACTAAGTTTAAGAGGCAGCAGTCTGCAGCTTCAAGAAGGCCAGTAGGCCAGGAGGGATGGCCAACATACGGGCACATCAACCCAAAGAAATCCCACTCAGACAGGTAGGGTTTCGGGTTTAGGCTTTAGGGACCGGTGTTAGGTTTCGGTTGTTTTGCTGCATCCTACTTCGCAACAACAAGCCCGCATCGCAGGGCTGAATGGTCCGGAGGATGAAAACTGGGGAGGGATTGAGCACTCGAACCCGGTCCCATTTGTTTTTGGTCGCAAAGCTCTCCCGCAGTCCTTCTTCTTCAAATTGTTGGCCGGAGGCGGGACGGCCTCCTTGAATGGACGGTAAATAGATTGGGGCGCGGGTCAGACATCACGGATCGAAGTTCCAATCCCCTCACTTTCACAAACAGTCGTATGTGGGTGTGATATGGGCCCTGACCCGCTGAAGGGCCTCAGGGCTTTGGCCTTAGATAAATCCACTTCAGCCGCTGGGCTCTTTGCAGTCTCAGGTACAGAAACTAGGTGCCTGCAGCTGATCTGCAATGAGAACCAATGCCAAACCGAGACTTCGGCTCTCGCGATAGGATACTCCAGGCAAATACTTAAGTTTTATAGTTTCTGGGAGCTTGGGATGTAGGGGCTGCTAGCCACCACTGCCACCTCCAACCCGATTTCTTTTCCTGAAGCCGACTTGCTAGTATTGCTAATGTTTCCGCTGCGATGCTGCTGCAATGGCGCAGTGCTGCTGCTGCTGCGGCTGCTGCTGCTATCTGCTGCTGCTGCTGCTGATCCGATGCCACTCCATTTGCTACTGCTGCAAGAGTGCCAGTAGCAGCAGTAGGCATGCTACTGGTGTACGAGTATTACTTGTACATTATTGTACATTGCTAAAGTGGGAGTTCGTCATCGTCGTCGCACAATAAAGTCGTAGTAGCAACAGCAGCAGTACCAGTAGAAGTAGCATTAGCCGTAGCCGTAGCCATACGTAGCCGTAGCCGTAGCGGTAGCCGTAGCAGCAGCGGCAGCGGCAGCAGTAGCAGTGCGAGTAAGAGTAGTGGTAGTAGTCGTCGTCGTAGTAGTAGTACTACTACTACTACTGCTACTACTACTGCTACTACTACTACTACTACTACGACAACTCTACTGCGACGACGACTACTACCTATTACACTAGTACTACCGCTGCGACTGCTACTACTACCACTGCTACGTGCCAAGTACTTTTTTGCTGCTCTTGGTGCAGTGCTTTGCTTTCATGTGTTTTCATTACCGTTGATGGTTTCACTGAGACAGGATAAACGTATGGTTCAGGGACACTGGGGAGTGCCTCAGTCGTCTCGACGGCTTTGGTGTCCGCTTGTATCGCGAATGCAGCCTTAGCACAAGAGCCGTGCTTGGTCGGGGTCTTAGTCAAGGCTTCTAGCCGGCTGGGGGTTTCGGGCTTGGCCTCCAGCTTTTCTGCCTACGAAACCAGCAGTCAGAATGCACCGTTGCCGCAAACCAGCGGCTCCCGGCCCCCATGCTGACATGGTGCCCACGCAACAAAATCCCAACACTCGCAACCTCCAAATGGACACTGCATGACACTGCACATTGTAAAGGCCCGCAACAAATCGAAGCCGAGTAGTTCCGGATGCATACAGACACACATACACACATATATGCATGCATACGCATACGGCATTGCATTCCACTGCACTACATTATATCCGACCACATCACATCACACCGTGTTACATTAATTACATTACAAGATACTACGCTATCACATGACAACACATTACATTCTTATACTTAGATACATGCATGCACACACACACACACACACGTATGCATACACACATACATTAGGTATGCACGCATGCTCGCACATACACCCATACATGCGGAGGGACATATAGACATACGCTCAGATGCAGGCTTGCTTGCTTGCTTGCTTGCTTGCTTGCACGCATACGACCACTGCCTGACATGACAGTACAATACTTTACACTGCACTCCGCCTCAATACAAGATGATACATTACATTCTCGCGTACATACTCTAAACACATGCACATGTACATACATATATATATGTATATAACTACACATGTTGATGAATGCATGTCACATGTCCACATTTAACGAAACATGTACACATCAATATCTGCACACACACACACACACATGCATGCCACATTCATGCATTCGTGCATGCAAGCAAAAATCACACGTTCTACATACAGAGACATGCATGCATGATTACATACAAACAAACATACAGACAAGCAAACCTGTATCCAAACATACGTACAGAGCCAACAGTTAAAGTACATACGATATGCATGCATGCATATAGGCATTTTTGCTTGCGCTATGTATGTGCTCGTGTGTGTCTTTGTGTATTCCAAACATCAACTTCTGAAATGCTCCCTGAATTGTACCAGGCAGCTTGGAGTGGCTTTGGTGGCAGCTGTGCTTCCTGGATGGTCATGGAATGAAGCAGGCGGAGTGTACGTGTGCCAGTTTCGCATGTCTGCCCGGGTCGTGCACTCAGGGTTTTGGGGGCTTAGTTTTTTGATATTTTTGATTTAAGCGTGTTTGTTCTACACAACGGTCGTTCAAATCACAAGTCTTCTCTGTATCCCTTCAACTTGATGTTCCCCGAAGGGAATGCTAGCTTTTCCGGGTTTGCAGATGTTGGGCTCAAAGGGATTGTGCTTCTTGTCCAGGGTTTAAGGCATCAGTAAGAGGCAGCTTCGATGCCGAATGAGAAGCAGCAGCGCAATCTAAGACATAGGGACCTGACAACTCTACAACACTATTAATTAGAAAAAGGTTTGGGGTACACTTCAGCATATGTAAGCCATGCAGGTCAGACGAAGGAAAACCAATGCTACTTGTTCAGGTGCTACTTGATTCAGGCTCCTATATTAAGCTTTTGCCATAAGCGGAATCATCGTAACACTTTCAATGCACACACGATTGATAAACTAACTTCATCTTCATGGGGTCTCCGGAGTACCGTCGACTCAAGCAGAAGAAGCAGATCTCCAGGGTTCAGGGTTTAGGGTTTAAACCCGAAACCCTAAACCCGGTTTACCCCAGACTTATGAAGATCGAGTCGCAGGTCTCAAGGACTCTACACGGTTCCCAATCTCGACTAAGCCTTCGAGAGTTGGGTAAGCAGCTCGCATCCCTGCATGTCCGACTTCATCCCGTCACAAGTAGTATAGGTTGGAAGCTGCCTCCACCCTGTAATAGTAAGGATTATATTAGGAACCCATTATATTCCTATTGTACCACGATTACAGCGTGGGGGCCCTTTCAAAAGTATAGGCTGATCCCCAAAGGCTTTGGGAATCGGGGTTGCGCCATGGCACTTTGCTAAGAAACCGGGACTTCCGAGCTCCAAGGCTCCGGCTTGCTATGCTGTGCTCGTGCTATACCCGTAGCCGAAAGGGCCTACTTTTTCAGGGTTCCTTATATTATGGTTTCTACATATAGTTCCTACCTTTTCAGGGTTCCTTATAGTATGGTTTCTACATATAGTTCCTACCTTTTCAGGGTTCCTTCTTATGGTTTTTATATATAGTTCCTGAAACGGTAGGTCTTTTCAGCTACAGGTAGGGCCGATCATAATTAGCCTCCGGTTCTGGGGGATGTTAGTTCTAGACAATCATAGGCATGAACATAACAAGGAACCCTGTGGACAAAATCTTGGTACTATTTCAGGCTCCTGTATTGGAACCTGCCCCCTCCCGACCCAGGGACTGTTGAGAGGACAGAGTTAGTGACAGTGCTCTTCCAGGCGGGTGCAGGGTTTGAGTGTACTGCCAAGTGCGGGAGTTCATAATCCAAAGCGCCAACTCACAGCCTTCGCAAGTTACAATCCCGATACTGAGACAACCCACTTCTGTGAACCCGCACGGTATGCGGAACATATCGGACCGCACCCAAAGTCTTTCAGCCTGGCCCTATACAGTATTTAGGTGTCTACTTAGTGAGTTCCTTTATCGAGAATGTCGACCCGAGCTGTACACCTGGACCTGGAAAGCCCAAAAGTTTAAGCGTTCCACCTTTTTGGTGTGATGTCGGCCATTGAAGCGCCCCTTGATGGGACCCTCCTGCCAACGGTTCAGACTTGACAAGAGGTTCGCGCTAGCAGATTTTCCGAAGCACAGCAAGTAGCCATCAACACTCGGGGTTGAGCCTGCGTTGTATGTAGGTTTCCACGCTTATGAATGAGAATGCGCTGTCTTCGGGGTGAGCTTCCCAAAATTGCCTTTAAATCGACAAAATACCCAGGCCCCCCAAATCCCAATGGCATGTTCGAGCGTTGGGTGGCCCTCTGCTGTAGAATGGCCACAAAGAGTCACAGCCCGATAAATCCCGACGGGGCCATGCATCAAAGATGCAACTCACGTAGCACAAGCCGTGAAAGCTCCAAAAAGAAGCCAACACCCCCCCCCCCACCAACAAAAAAAAAAACAAACAACCAGTAAAAACACTGTACGTCTACTATTTTGCATTATATAGTCGCTCTGCTTGGTGGCGCCTGCTCCCTCTACGGCCTGAGACTAACCGGATATTGCTGCGGCTTCCCAAGCTCAGGAGATCAACACGTTTCACGTTGTCAGCCAGGGCTTATGAGGAAACCGACTTCAGCCGAAGGCTTCTAAATGAGATCCTGTTCTGGCATCGCGCCGACTGGTAAAACGCTCAGGATGCCGATTGAAACCCAATCCAGCAGCCTTCATGAATACAACACCCCCCGGGAAACACAAATCGGATGGCATGCTGCAGGCTCGCCTGATGTGTCGGCAGCTTTTTCCGATTCGTCCTGCAGAGCGCCCAAGAGCAAGCTATTATTTCTGCCTCCTGCATGGCTGAGTACACAAAGCAGGGCAATAGGTACAACTATAATGAAATCTTAGGTTTCGAACGAGCAGGTGCCGGCGCTAGTGTGCAGCTCTCGTTCAACTCTACTTGGAGGATCATGGGACTTAGTAACTATAGTTATAAGTATAAGTAATTATGAGTATAGTTACCCCAATAATAACCCTAGTTACTAAGTCCCATGATCCTTTAAGTAGCCAAGACCACTAATCGCTGAAATGCAGAAAGCTGGCGTCCGAGACCCTGAAATAGTAGGGTTTCGGGCTACCCCGTAGCTGAATAGACCGGTCAGTAAGGCTGTACCTTAGTTGCTGAATTCATAAGCCCCAAAAAGTGTACACTTTCAGTTTTATAGTGGGTAGTATCATCTCAAAAAGTGTAAAGTGTATCCACTCAGCTACTAAAGTACCTTTAGCCAATCATTCCGCCCCAATGTCCGAGGCAAATTAAACTCTAGACTCGAGCGCCTCTCAGCTGGAAAGCACGTCTGGGTTCCTACGGCAGCAGGGGCCTCAACTCATGGAATAGGGTTCTTGGTTTATGCAATATAGTTACTAATAGGAATCCCAAGGAACAATACACCAAAGCCACAACTCTTCAAGCTCCTTTCCATGTCTGGTCACAACTTCAGCTTAAGGAGGGTCGTAGGCTCCTTCTCGACGGCTCCGAGACGCAGTAGCCCAATTCCCCTGCGCGTCGCAGGAGTATCTCTGCTAGTCAGAACCAAGCCTTCTAGCCTACATGTTTGGTTTGCGGCTTGTGCAACAAATCGTTCCGGATTTGAGGAGTAACATGCTGCATCATGCTGCCGGTAATTACACACATATTCGATTTTCTGGTTGTGGCCGGGGTCTTATAGAGCGCTGTGGCCAACATACAATCTTGAAGACAGACACAGGGGCCTCAATAGGTAGAAAAGGGTTTGGGGGATGTGAGTTATGATTATAACGAGCAACCGTAAGCAAAGCATCAGTAGTTCATGCGTGCGTGTATACTACTCAGACAGGCCCTTGCCGACTTCCGCTTTCGTCATGTCACCAAAGTGATCCCGACACCGACACGCCAGAGAGTCCCCTCAGAAAGGCATCTAATTGATGGCCTCTGATCACGCCCTCCACTGCCATGAACACAGTTCAACTGCAAAGCCCCCCTAAAAACTTGACAGAAGTGGGGGCCAGGTGGCGTCTTTGCTGCGGAATGTCCGAGTTGGCAGATGTCGCGCTAGCAGCATCCCAGGCAAAAGGTGGATCCTCAGCCGGGGCTAAGGGCCCGGGTCCCGGTTTAGGGTTTAGGGTTTAGGGCAAGAAGAAGGGTTTTGTAGCAGGACGTGCTCCCTTCACGCAAAAAAGGCTCCGATTGACATCAAGCGTCCGATTGCCCAGAATTCCACAAACCCTCAATCCAAATCTGTCGATCTATCCATCTATCTATCTACCTTTCTGTCTATAACTACACATATGTATGCATGTATAGCCAAGGATCCCTCGCCGTGCGAAGTGGTGCGTCGCAGGGCGTCGGAGCAAACTGCCAAAACTCCTGGGCTCGGATCTGCAACAGAAAGGAGTGGGCCCATTCTGGCTGATTGACCTGGTTCGCAAGAAGACTTTCGACTTTTAGAAGCCTGAAACTGAACGGCTCATAAGCCCTTCAGGGTTCTTGTATAGGTTCCTTTCAAAGGTTCCTTGCAGGGCGCTTTTGAGGATGCCCTGTGGCCTTACGCTTTACGGGTTCTTCTAGAGATTCTTCGAGGGTTCCTTAACTGGTTCTCTGAAGGGTTCTCGAGACTTTCGACGCAGGGCCTGCAAGGAGTCGATGTCAGCATCGTCGCCGTCTAAATCGGACCATCGAAGCGAAGGTTGCCTAGCGAGCTGTGTTCCGAGGTTGTTGAGGGGAGGGGGTTCATGTGATTTTGCAAGGGTGTGTCAGCTCTTTGCCACGTCTCCCCTGGCTATATCTGTCTTATAATATGTATATATATATACATATATATATATATTACACATACATACATACATACATACATATATATATATATACATACACACACACATATACAAATGCTGCAGGACAATGCATCCCCACACGAAGTTTGCAGCATGGACCGGGACCCACCTGTCACGAGTTCCGAGACCGAAAAGATGAAACGACGGTTGACTTTAGCACGGATGGCGGCGGTCCGCCTGCTGTCGCGGATGCTGAGAGGCCGGGACGTCTCGCTGCCTGCCAGGATTCTGGAAGGACTTCTGCTGTCTTCTGTCCTCTGTCGAGCTCCCGAAATCCTCGCACGTTCTTTCCCTTCTGATGTGGTAGTTTCCGAAAATAGGGGACCCTAGTATAGCACCCTAAATAGTAGGATCCTTATAAGGGCCCCAAAATAAGGTGCCCCTAATTTTCGGAAACTGCCATGTGCACACCTGGAGAAGCAAAGGACACAAGCCGCCTTGAGTTACGGGCTTCGCCGGGCATATCTTTTGCCTGCAGACCGGAGCGCTTCTCGGATTCACAGTGCAGGGCAGCCGAAGAATTCACTATGCATATATATATATATATATATATATATAATATGTATATGTATGTACAGATATATATATATATATATATACACACACATACTTATAATTATAATTAGAGATATCTATGGCTCGTGTTCGACATGCCTGGCCCGCGACTGGTCTTTGATGCAGGCAACGCCCGGGAGTCTTTATCCGCCGAAAAGATGCAGGATGATGGTTTCAAATCTAAGATATCTAATATACATGGGAAGTTGTGCAGCTGATGATGCTCGGCGCAGCTCTGCATCCTGTAGCCCTAAATCGAGCAAAGCTGCGGGGAACAGAACGGGATAGATAAGGGGTACGACTGTGAGTTACAGGGATTACATACTAGAAAGCATACGGGTTCACATGAATTAAGGATTCTACAAGGAAGAAAATCCGGTCTGAAGAAATGCAGGAGGGTGCTGCCTTTCTAAAGGCAGCCCTAAGGGGTTCGGCTCACTCTCGCACAATCCAGGCAGCATGTGTGTGCAATATAGGGGCCTTAATAATTAGAATAGGGTTTTAGGGCCCATTATACTATAAAAATAATAGTTAGGAACACCCACAATAGTATTTAGGCCCCTATATTAATGAGGTCTGCTGAGCGATACAAGCTAGACCTTCGGGTTTAGGGGTTGGGATCTGCAGTAGGACTGTGGCCTGCAGCTATGAGTGTGAAAAGTGCAGCCGGGCGTTGCAAAAGGTGCCTGTGGCTACGTCTTCTCATGCAGGTAAGTCCAAAGAACCCTTGAAAGGCCCAGGACAAATATTAATATCACACCTCCGTCAATCGAAATACCTGAGCACAGCTGATTACAGGCGCCCCGATGACATTCGCACATCTCCAGCTACCATCCATATAACTGCAGCCCCAGCACGCCGTCGTTGTGAAAAAAGTGGTGCTGGCCCCAGAACGAGCCAAGCAGTGTCAATCCTCAGCCAACAAAAAGATGGAGACAAATCCTGAGTTCCTGCGGCCTTCGGGTTCATGACTTCGGGGCTAGCCTTGAAAGTCAGCTGCACTTTTTTTCAGACGTCCCTTCCAGCTTCACTTTAGATGCGCAGCTTTCGAACGTGGGAGCTCCAGACCCGACGGCGGGTTGGAAAAGCTCCTAAGCCCTAAACCCCAAGGAAGGCACTTGGTGGCCATGAACCCCTACTCCGCATACTTAGTCCCACCTGGCCTGAGAAGGATGCCGACAGGAATGCAGACGTCCCAACTTCCATGAAGATGCGGCAGTATGTCTTGTATTTTTCTACACCCCGTAACCCTTGTTTGCATCAGGACTTGTGCAATCGCCTGTATTCCCTCCCAAAAACCCTACACCCTAAAACCCTACACCCCGTGCAAAGCACGATCGATGCTGCAATGCTGCGTGCGCTGCGGGAGCAGTTGGCCCAGAACCTGAGCTGGGTAGGAGCTCACATGGTCGCCTTGATCGCCATCGGTAACCTTCGATTCAACCCATGCAATGTCTTTAAAGTACCTGTACTATTCTGGGGGCTCCTTAGTATTGTTATGGTAAAAGGGACCCCAAATCCCTATTTTAACTAGTAAGGCGACTATATTATAGTACCCTTATAGATCCCGTATAGTAATCTGTGAAACGCTAAACTCGGAAACTCCCTGTTGCGCCGCGTCGCCGGAGCGACTGCGCTGGGAGTTCCAAGCGAAGGCCTCAAGCAGTGCAAGAACAGAAAAAAAACTATAACATATGTTAGAACAGTGTATAACGTAATATAATATAGACCTAGCATCCTACCATGTGATATAACATGATTTAGTATCACTAACCGTATAAATGTTTGATACATGCTTTAGAACTTAAGAATCCAACCGCAAAGGGTTCCCGGCAAGGACGAGCCTGCGTGCAGGAGGGCTGAGGTCAACTACTTAGAGGAGCATGGGACTTAGTAAATAGGGTTATTATTGGGGTAACTATACTTATAGTTGCTTATAACCCCAATTAAGGGACTTATAACCATAGTTAGTAAGTCCCATGATCCTCCAAGTAGGGCTGAGCGCAAGAGCCAACCACGGAACCGGGGGGGTCTGCACAGCGAAGTAGCTAGGAAGGTTGTAGATCCGTTTGATCAATTGCCAAGCTCTATTTACATGGTCAGGACCACAACTTGCTAAAACCTTGCAGGATTTGGTTGTGAATCGTGCTTGCTTCTCCTTGGGCATCCAGCAGATTCCTTTTCACACAACGACCCAACCAGCAACCCCACCACCCAGTCGACCCAAACAAACCCTCACGAACCCAACTGCAACTGAAAGTCCACAGTGTGCAATGCAACCAACTAAACAAGCAAACCGATGCAACAAAACAACTCAAACAAGCACGCAAATAAATCGAAACAACAAAGACACCTATCTATATATATATATATATATATAGGCATATATAAATATATAGGCACATACACACATGCACAAACAAAAACTCAAAGACAAGCACACAACCTCCCAGTCAGAGTGCGAGCGAGCAGCGAGCGAGACAGAGAGATAGAGAGAGAGAGAGAGAGAGAGAGAGCACCCTAAACCCTAAAGAGACAGTACATACGAGCAACTTACAGCAGCTTCCTGCACTTTCACGCGAAATCTCACAGCAGTTCGCTATGGGACTTCTTCAGAGCAGCTCAAACTTCCTTCGACCCGTTTCACCCGTTACATTGCTATTCTCCTTTCTACAGGCAAGCCGAGCAACACTACTGTGTCGAGAAGATCAAGTCAGATAGTTTGCAAACCAGTTCTGACATGACATGACTACTACAACTACTACTACTACTACTACTACTACTACTCCTGCTGCTACTACTACTGCTGCTGCTGCTGCTGCTAGTACTACGTATGCAGCATGAATACTGTAGCAACAGTACTACAGTACTAGTACTAGTTAGCACTATAACCAGTACAAGAAGCGTACATAGTAATATCATTCTTGCCAAGCTGCAGCCGGACGGCGCTTGAAATGGCACGACAGACACCAAGAAAAGGCGTCTGCAAGGCCAAGGGTGTATATCAGAGCTTATGTCGGCCCTAGCTTCCTCACGAATACAATAGCTCGCTGAGATGACAAGTGCAAATCTAGTATAGGACGTCCAGATCATGATCGCGAAGCAGGGAAGCTGGCATGAGAGACGGTTTGAGCGAAAACGCAGCGGCCGCATCACGACACCAATCATACTTGAGGGGTCAGGGGACTAGGATAAGTGGGTCATTTTTTTGCCACCCGCCCAGCTGAAACAAGTCGCACCGCAGGGAACTCGTCAGAACTAGTGGGTCATAAGTACCTTGTTTTGTCACCCACATAGTTGAGGTAAAGTTAGAGTATTCGAGTACCAAGCATATGCACAAATGGAAGGACAGCGGAGGCATTAAATTAGTAGTGCCACTGTGCTCTTCGCTAAAGCAACCTTGAGATTTAGAAGGAGACGTGCTTCTTGATGCAACTCTAGCGTTGTAAGAACTTGTCGGCAAGGCTGGTGTTAAACAGTGGACAGTGTGTCGATGCAGCTTGCCATCGACCAGATATCGATTCCGCAGTTGGCAAGGAAATGAATCTGCTCGCCCTAAAGGGCCCACAAGTACAACTATGCGCAGGCACTTACGCAACACACACACACGCGTAATAACGACTATAAATCTTATTGCAAACGCCCCATGTCGGAAGTAGGCCATCACGCTCTGAATCGTCGACTCAAGGTGTCAGCAAGCAACCGCTCAATCCCAAAAACCTCGACTTTCGACGCTTCCCGTACGTCTCGGGACTACTGAAAGTTAGGTCAGTGCTCGTTGCCGAAGCTTTAACCAAATCCTACATCCGTAAACCCGAAACCTTAAAGGGGCTCAAGGACAGGATGCGATTCCTGCTTCGGCTCTCGATCTCTGTCTTTCTCACGAGGCAGGACAGGCTTCCACAGAAGGGGTATCAGGGCTGAGTCGTGTCACTATCAAGGGCATGACAAGAAAAACATGGCTTACTTTCGCTGTTGCTGTTGCATTCGTGATCGAAGCGAACCTGTTGCGAACCGTCATTATCGAAGCGCTCAACTTCCTGCAAATTGGGGACCGAGTCGGCAAGCCCTTTCAAAGCAATGTCTTGAGGTTCCCTGCCGTCGGTGCTGCCACCCGGGCCCTGGCTGAATCCAAGCCTTATTGCAGCTTCTTTCCAGGTGAGATGTTGGACTAGCTGACTAGCGCACCCTAATTCTCATCAGCTATTGTGGTCTGATCTAAGTTAAAGTACCCAAGTACACCACCACCGCCGCCGCCACCACCGCCGCCGCCGCCACCACCGCCGCCGCCACCATCACTGGAGCACCGGACCACCGGAGCACCGGACCACCGGACCACCGGACCACCGGCACACCGGCACCACCGGCACCACCGGCACCACCGGCACCACCGGCACCACCGGCACCACCGGCACCACCGGCACCACCGGCACCACCGGCACCACCGGCACCACCGGCACCACCGGCACCACCGGCACCACCGGCACCACCGGCACCACCTCCACCTCCACCTCCACCTCCACCTCCACAACCGCTTGTATACAAAAATTTTAACACTTACTATGAACACATCGCAGACCCTTGGCGGATCTTGGCGGTACACGCAAGGTGCATTGTCGTGGCATACACAGATACAACATTATACAACACATGTATCATGCATGATGCCAACCCGTTCTACTGCCACAACAATGAGGAAACTGAGAAACATGATCAACTTTGCATATCCTTTCAACCAAACATATAAGGACACCGCGTGACCCATGTCATCCCAGCAGAAAGGACTGTGGTATGGGATGGAAACCGGTGGTTTGCAAATGCTCGATATGCCCCTTTACATAGCCATGGGGTCTGGTCGGGCATCCCGCTTCTTACCGTCGTGGAAGGTCCACAAAGCTTCTTCGAGACCCCAGAGCGTGTCCAACGCTCACATCACCGCACAGGCACCAAGCTACAACAACGTTGTTGCCAGTCGATGGCTGTGCTTCACACTGAGACACCCACGCAAGTTCCATGCCGGACGGGCAAATGGTTGTTAGGGCCTGGGCTTGACACACATACCATGGTATGGTATGGTGTAGTCTAGTCTCGTATCGTATACAACCCTAGAACTAGAAACATCAGCATCAAGCCGAAAACCAATTGAACCAACAAGCGCACAACCGCAAAAGCTTCATCCAAAGCTCAGGTTCCGCAACTCCGCGTGGGACCCTGCATGTCTGAAAAGAGCTTCAAACTGGAGAGCAGCAAACTGTCGATAGAGATGTGACTTAGATGGCTGCGGATCTTCGTACATCCAGCTTCAACTTCTCAACTACAGTAACTGATCGGCCACCTGTGCACATGCTATAAGGGCATCTTATGCAGCGAGTGTTACAGCAGCTGGCTGCGAAGACCCCGCAGTAGCCTTCCGTGATGTGGCCCCGCAACTTACGGGATGCCGGTGCAAGCATGTGGAAAGCCCGGAGGCAGTGAACCTTCGGATGACACAAGACCTAGATGCCCTCGAGAACTACGACACCCTGCACGTCCACGATTGCACAATTCAAAAGCCTGAAGAAGCTAATAGGGATCCGCACGAAGACCATCTCCTCTGGCATCAGGACAGTGGCGTTGTTCACCCGCGCTGCCGTGCCCGACTGAACCACAGCTCGAGGCAAGGCTGCTTTCAAGAGGCACAACTGCAGATTTCACGTCACAGCGTTGACATCAGCATCGTCATCAACGACGCATCATCCACCGCAACATGGCAAGACAAATCGCCGGTGTCGGCGCCGTCGCAAAAGTAGTAACTGTTTCGAAGAAAGTAGTTTCTGTAATAGACTGCCGGTCTGGATGCTAGGAGCCGTGGTCCTCAGGTTCCACTGCTCATGTAAGAACTGTTGAAAGGTACGGTTGATGAAATGTATCCTGCATTACCTGAAGGACCCTAAACTCTGGGAATTATGGTATATCCCTTATTCAGGGTACGGTTGGACTTGTATTATAAAAAGGTGAGTTCGCAAGTGCTTTGCACTGGCAATCGGAACTGTGGGTCTGCATCGAGGAAATGTAGCTGACATCAGTCATGCATCTGCAAAGGCTGTAGATGGCTTGTTGAGGAGTATGGCCCTCGCCAGGTCCTACAGACCCCGATACTGTCTTCCCCCGGCACCTCAACGAGCATCATGTCAGAAGCCACGCCTCTGACGGAAGGCTATGCAGTGTCTCTGGCTTGTGGCATGTGGGTGGGTGTCAAAGCTAGGGTCCCTTTTTGGATACCTTAAATATTAGGTGCCGTATTGTATTAGGTACCCAAAAAGGGGACCCTAATTTTGACAACCACCCATGTGGGTTGCTCCGGGCCAAACATACCGGACAGCAGGTTCGGGTGAATCAGGTGGTATGAGGCGGGGTCACTTTTGCAGGTGCACGCTTCTAACGTCCGAAATAACCTAGTTCATGGTTGGGATAGGATTGAAAATTTACATGTTTATTCCTTATTGGGTTTAAGTACCCATAAAAATGTAAAATGTTTCCCAACTATGACAAAGTGACAAAGTAACAACCAGCTGGACTTTGGCCTCTCGCAAGCATCTGCTGACTAAGGGCCCGGCAAGCGAAGTGGTCTTTCGCCAATCGCGACGGATCCCTGACAAATGCAAGCTTAAAGTTTATCTAGGCAGGAAGCCACACTGGCAATAAAACACGCCTGACCTTCGCGCAACACATACGAGTAGACTGTGATATACTTGTCTCTTTCAGCTTCCGTCAACACCCCAGCATCGCTTGCTGCTCATTCGCACATGTTTTCCAACGAATTCGTCTTGAACCCATCGTGCGGGTAGGAAAAAGACAAACCAGCTCGATAGCTCCTGAATCCTGATCCACCCTCAACCCCCACTTCCAAAGCATGCATCACTTACGTTCTCCTACACCACAGACGACCCAGCAGCGCCCTTTCGAATTTCAAATCACTGCAGCAAACCATCTGCAGACCATATGCAGCATTAATTTTCTGAGCACCACCATTGTGATATTGAAGCGCAACAACTTACCATCACCGTCACCACCGTCACGAAAGTCACCGGCACCACCATCGCCGGCGTCACCAGCACCAGCAACGACATCGTCATGAATCTCTGATCATCACCATGATCCTTCCTGCGTCGTGCATCCCATCAAGGAGTCCTAAACCCTAAGCCCCTAAACCCTCCTTCTCTCACAGGCACTCGAAGAAACCCCTAAGCCCTAAACCCTTTTAAGCATCCAGGCCTCTTGAACCCTAAACCCTAAACCCTAATCAAGGAGGAAAACCACTCAGCCAAGGCCCAGGCGTTACGTGGCAGGCGAAGCCCAGAGATGACTGCTCCCCAAATAGCCCAGGCCTAGGCTGTGTGTAGGGTTTAGGGTTTAGGGATTGGGTTTTAGGGAGTTTAGGGATTAGGGGTTTAGGGTTTAGGGATTAGGTTCTACGGTTTAGGGTTTAGGGAGCTTCTGTCAGAACATAGAGCTTAGAAGCTGCCCCACCCTGTAATAGTGACTACACGGATTATATTAGTGCCCTATTGTATTCCTACTATACCACTATTACAGGGTGGGGGCCCCTTCTAACACATAGCCAAGTGCAGGGTAATTGTTCTTTTTCTGCCTCGCAGGCCCACGTCGTGAGACCACAAAAAGCCTTAATGATTCAGGTGCCCTTGACCTCTTTAACGGCCCATCGCTACCGTCTCTCGCCACAGGCGACTCAGCATCTGACATAATGTGACGGCCGCCACGTGCCTCGTGCATGATGGTGAACTCGACTTCGTACGGCGAAATCTGAGCTTTGAGGTCCATACTTAGGGTTTTTTGATTGGCTCGGCTCCGCTACTTTTTCAATTTGAGATCATCTTGCCTAGCCTTATTCGCCCTGGCTAGCTCGGAGGGCTTGATTCTGTCATATCCCTTTGCAGTCATGCCTGGTTAGGACCGAATCATTTTGCAAAGGTCAGCCGACTCTGGATTCGGCAGTGCAGCGTTGGACAGTCTCGCTTGGCGCTTGGTTAGGCACTCGTAGTTAACGGAATAATGCAACCGTTCATCCCAGCGCCATCATCACAGGAACACCAGTCAACACATTCCACATGATTTGAGTTCTGCCGGCTCTCAGCATCCTTTATCCTTCAATTCGAGCGCTATGGAACCTCACAAGTTGCAAGTTGCTAACTCCAACAATCGAATCGTCATAATCCTAGGGCCTAGTACAAACCCTGGCCTCAAAGTTCAAAACTGAAGAATTGCCCGGAACTGAGCATCCACACAGCTCGAGCAAACTCTTGCTCTCCGACGTTGAACCTGCCCAGGAGGGTCCCACCATGAATGTGCTGCAGATCTTAGGCAGTCGCCTGTTGCGGAACATGCCTGGGATTTACCATGGAGTCGGTTGGAGGTCAAATTCCCAGATCTCAATAAGACAGAAGTGCAGTGATTCTGCAATGGCCTCTCCGACCTTCTAAGGATGCGAAGAGATCTGAAACATGCCGCAGCCTGCGTGGTCCACCAGCAGCCATATGGCACCTGGCTAAAGAGCATAGATTCAGCGTAATGGTGCCCACTCGTACCTACCTAGCAGTACCACACACCCATGGAAGACTCACTCCGAGCTCGGGAGACTTGCCTTAGCCTGATCTGCAGAAGCCTACGAGTCTCCGATCTCCCATCTTCAGTTTCAGGTGTGCTTGCATGTGCTTGCATAATTATGCCTGCACTCACTGCTGATATTGCCAAGAGCTAGGAGGTGAATGCCAAGTACTAGCGGCTGCTCAGGTTTTCAGCCTGGAAGCCCATCCGGCCGACCGGCTGCAATGCAAGGTGCCGTGACGCTTGCGTCGGATGCACCGACAAAGCTGTTCGACGATGAAGGCTTCCAGAGAGTTGCGGGACCCTTTTTTCAAAAGCCTTCCGTCTCCTTCCCGAGCTGAAACTATCGGAACACATCTTGAAACCGCATCCTGCATCCTGCCCCAGACGGGAAAGAACTGAATTTCAAGCCATGACAGCAGCACATTCGCGGGGCCAGACTCAAGCCATTCCTGGCAGTGACAATGGGTTTTGACCGCTCCGGACGAGGAATCTCGAGGTTCAATCGGATTGGGCTGTTGCACGGCCAAGCAAGAATTGTCCTTCCGCACTGCTCAAAGAGCCGACTGGGCCTAGGATGTGGCACAACTTCCTGCTTGACTGCCTGTGCCCACAATACACGAAGGCCGCAGACGTCACACAAGCCTGCTCCAACCAAACACCCAACCACGGACGAGGCAGCAAGCGACGAAGCGAGAAGAGCTGCCCAGCATCATGAGCATCAGCTGGGCCAAAGCATCAGCTCGGCCAGGCCCCGCGACTGCAACAATAACAATCGCAGCATCATGAGCATCAGCTGGGCCAGACTCTGCGAAGACGGCGATGAAGAGAGAAGAGCTGCCCAGCATCACGAGCATCAGCTCGGACAGGCTCCGCGAGAGCATCAATCGAACCAGAAGACCTGCACAGCTTCATGAGCATCAGCTGGGCCAGAGCATCAGCTCGGCTAAGCCCCACGACGGCAACAACAATCGCAGCATCATGAGCATCAGCTGGGCCAGACTCTGCGAAGACGGCGATGAAGAGAGAAGAGCTGCCCAGCATCACGAGCATCAGCTCGGACAGGCTCCGCGAGAGCATCAATCGAACCAGAAGACCTGCACAGCTTCATGAGCATCAGCTGGGCCAGAGCATCAGCTCGGCTAAGCCCCACGACGGCAACAACAATCGCAGCATCATGAGCATCAGCTGGGCCAGACTCTGCGAAGACGGCGATGAAGAGAGAAGAGCTGCCCAGCATCATGAGCATCAGCTCGGCTAGGCTCCGCGGAGGCAACAATCGAACCAGAAGACCTGCACAGCATCATGAGCATCAACTGGGCCAGAGCATCATCAGCTCGGCCAGGCCCCGCGACAGCAACAATAACAATCGCAGCATCATGAGCATCAGCTGGGCCAGACTCTGCGAAGACGGCGATGAAGAGAGAAGAGCTGCCCAGCATCATGAGCATCAGCTCGGCCAGGCTCCGCGAGAGCAGCAATCGAACCAGAAGACCTGCACAGCTTCATGAGCATCAGCTGGGCCAGAGCATCAGCTCGGCCCGGCCCCACGACGGCAACAATAACAATCGCAGCATCATGAGCATCAGCTGGGCCAGACTCTGCGAAGACGGCGATGAAGAGAGAAGAGCTGCCCAGCATCACGAGCATCATCTCGGACAGGCTCCGCGGAGGCAACAATCGAACCAGAAGACGTGCACAGCATCATGAGCATCAGCTGGGCCAGAGCATCAGCTCGGCTAAGCCCCACCACGGCAACAATAACAATCGCAGCATCATGAGCATCAACTGGGCCAGACTCTGCGAAGACGGCGATGATGAGAGAAGAGCTGCCCAGCATCATGAGCATCAGCTCGGCTAGGCTCCGCGGAAGCAACAATCGAACCAGAAGACCTGCACAGCATCATGAGCATCAGCTGGGCCAGAGCATCAGCTCGGCTAGGCCCTACGACGGCAACAATAACAATCGCAGCATCATGAGCCTCAGCTGGGCCAGACTCTGCGAAGACGGCGATGAAGCTCAGCATTGGCATCATCAGCATCAGCTCGGATAGCTCCGCAAACGAAGTGATGAAGCGAAAAGAGCTGCGCAGCATCATGAGCATCAGCTGCGAAGGCAGCGATGAAGTGAGAAGAGCTGCCCAGCATCATTAGCATCAGCTGGACCATGCTGCGCGAATGCAGCCCTGAAACGACAAGACATGCCCAGCATCATGAGCTTTTACTGGGCCACGCTTCGCGAAGGCAGCATTCGAACGAGAAGAGCTGCCCAGCATGATTAGCATCAGCTGGGCCAGGCAGAGCGAAGGCAGCACTGAAGCGAGAAGTCATGTGCAGCATTGTGAGCATCAGCTGGGCCAGGCTGCACAAGGGCGGCAATCATACCAGCCGAGGTGGACAGCAGCATGGGCATCACTTGAGCCAGGCTCCAAAAAGCAACGAAAGGGTGTTCAGCATCGTGAGTATTAGTGGAAGCGCGGCTTGCATCGTGAGCGTTTGCTGGGACATGCTCCACCAAGACCGAACTCAACAGAGACGATGTGGCCAGCATCATCAGCATCAGCTGCTGAAGGCTGCACTCAAAAGCGCAAGGAATACTTCAAGCTGCATTTTTCTACGGGTTCGAAACGGCTGAGCCATCATAGCAACTAGGCATTTGCGGCTGCTGGTTGACGGACACGTCTTTTTGGAATCCTGCGAGGGACGAGCTTCTTCTGCAAAGCGGCAGGTGTTGGTTGCAATGTGTCGGTCTCTGAGGCTGCCGGATATACATGGATACTTGTCAACATTATGGCCCTTTTTGGGTATCCTAGATATTAGGTGCCGTATTATAACAACGACCCAAAAAGGGACCATGATTTTGACAACCACCCACATGACTCAGCCAAGTCTTTTTCCACCAGCAAGGCAAAATAACGAGGGAAAGTGCGACACTGCAACGCTACCTTCAGCTCAGCTCAGGCTCCTACGGTTTAGGGTTTAGGGTTTAGCGTTTAGGGTTTAGGGTTTAGGCTCCTAAGCGTCTGCTAGATCCGGGTCTCTCAGCAGAAGCCGCCGCAAGGTCCGCAAGACCTGCTGTAACCAAGCACGTTATCCGCGGTACCTTTCCACTCTGCAGCTCAAACTGCTTTTTGGTACAGCCGCAACCTCAATGACTCAAAGTTGTCGAACTTCACTCCACCAATCAGCCGCCAAGTAACCTGCACTTGGTCCTCGATTCCGGGTCCTGAGTTGGCAGCGACCTACTGCTTCCCCTGCACCCAGCTCTTTAAGCCTACAGTACCGCTCTAAACTGACTTCCTCAGCCTTTTTCGCTAGTAACTCTACTGAGTATGTTACGTGTCCAGTCACCAGTTACTCTCCTTCCACGAGACCTTCTTCCAGACAGTGCAGGAACCACGCCTAAACTGATAGGTGTTGGTCACACTGTCTTGTTAACTACCCAGCACTCTATCACAATTGCACCCGAAACCGCATTTACCGGTTGTCCGGGGCCGACAAGTGTAGAGTTTGCACGACATGCATCTGAAAGACCTTGCAGGCAAAAGCACAACCAACTACTGAGTCATGATGCTGACACTGTATCCTCGCAGCCGAAACATGCATTCAGACTGCCTCGCGAAGCCTGCCCCAAAATTTGAAGGTGCTGCCCAAGGGTCGGAGATGTTGGAAAGGAACCTTTGTCCTTTCGCTGCCCTTGATCTCCACCACGAGGTAGTAGAATCTAAGCTTCGCAAGTCGAAAAACATGGGCTATCCTCGGCTTACGGGATTAAGGCTCTTGACTAGCACTGGTCATTATGAGTCGTTCCTGTGATGCACCCCGCAGTCTGAAGAACCGAGAGGCACATCCCAGAATGTCACTGCCTCTGCTATGATAATGTCCTGTTGAAGCAGCCGCAGTCAGTGAGCCGGCTGCACACAGTGTCTATAGCGATCGGTACACAATTTATTATTGGCCGTGGGATCCTCCGTACCCTCTTCTTGAGTGACTGCATGCGTCAGCTGCATCACACCACCCAGTCATGATCTCAGCATCAACTGCAGACTTATCTTGAGCACCATTAGCATGACGTGGTCATTGTCACGACCAGGATGCTGTTGCTGGTGAAGATAACGATGGTTAGCGTTGCTAGCCATAGATGGTATAAGTACCTGCAAGAGCGGCATGATTCATGTCCAAAGTTAGAGGCGGGAACCAACAAGACTATTGACAGAAACAAGAAGACTGTTGACAGCCTCGCTGTGCTCCGCTGTTCTCCGGTCTCCGGTCTCCGCTTTCCAAAAGCACTACAATGAAAGGGGTCCTGTATGGACGATGCACTGATGAAGTCCGATGCGATGGAACCACCTGGGATACGTGCGTTCATGCAGCAGACGTGGAGTTCAGGTAGGCCGTTAGGGTTCGACCACATTCACTGCCCTGGCACCCAGCCTGAACGTCGCGTGCTCAGCTGCAATCCAAGGCCTTCGATGCCAACGGCCACCTCAGGCGCAGAACCACCATGGCAGAGTGGCAAGATGCCAAAATGTTGGCGTGCCAGCCCTCAATCCAAAGCATCGCCTCCTCCACGACTTGTCGCGCTCGCGTCGCACGCAAGACCAGAAGCAGGGCAGTGGCGGCTGCGGCCGTCCTGCAGCCGCTCGCGAGGAGACAGGCGTCTGTTTGGGAGGTGAACCAGGCATACTCCCGAGTCTCGACTTTGCTTGGGCCTGCAGTTTGAAGGATCTTGCCGACGGATGCTCACACTTCGGCACCAGTTTACCACCAAACACTCTTGCTGCTGCTTTCTCCTGCCTCCAGCAGGCCATGCTGCCCAGCAGCGCTGGGATCCCGAAGGACCAGATCAGCCTCGACTCTGGTTTGTGGTGAAAATAGTATGTTTTCCTTTCTGAAACTGTCAAAACTGTCTTTACTTGCAGGACCTGGGCCCTAAGAAATACGCCAAGAGACTCTAAACCTTCCATCTGTTCTTTAAGCGGTGTGCGTGCAATTGCTGGGACTCGTGCCATCCGACCAACGAACAGGTCAAGGGGCTTGGGATTCAGAGTTTACGGGTAATTAAGGAGTTTGGGGTTCGGGTTTAGGATTTGTAGGTTTAGGGTTTATTTAGCGATAACGGGTTTCGGGTTCAGGGTTTAGGTTTTGGGGATTTTGGGCTCAAGGCTACTACCTCCAGCGGCTTTGTGTCTGACTGGAGCCTCCAGCGGTTTAGTGTCTGACTGAAGCTGTGCTCGGAACCGTCTAACCATTTCCTCTTTGCTGCTATTCGCTATGTGTGGAGCTGGTCTGGCGGAGCTTTCTGATTTGCAGAGTTCCTAAAAATCCTCTGGCCCTGGACTTGTCCTGCCCAGCGACGCAGGCTGGGATGCACTGCCTCGGCAACAAGAGCTTGAAGGAGCATCCAAATCCACGCTAAGGTGTGTTTCGGGGGTCTTCTCAATCTGTTCCTCTTCTGGGTGCCGCTTGGCGCATATGGGCCCTGCTCATGCTCAAAGAGAAGTCGCGGTCGCTTGGCTTCCTACGGCCCCTTATTGATGTAGGACAAGGCGTGCGCAATTCCCAAGCACAATCTGCACTCGCAGGCAGGAGCCCCGAACATAGGTCTGAAATCAATTAAATGCACCTTCGCTATATTGCTCCGGAACCACAAACCCCAAACCCGGAACCCCAAACTAACCCTCAACGAGGAACCCTGAACTCTCGAGTGCCTTCGGTTCCGACGGCCTTGCTTCTACTGTGATAGGTAGATCAGATATGGCGCCTTTGTCTTCGGCAGGCTCTGCCACAAATCGGGCGACGCCAGCCACCAAGGGCTCTGCACGGAAGCGCACCGGCATGGCCGGAGAGGGCGCTTCGGGGCTTTAGAATTTGTGCAGTCTATACTCCAAGTTGGCCATTCAGAGTTTCTCTGCTCGGATGTAGTGTCGGGGCTGAGGAGCCTTTCCATTCGCACTGGTGACCTCAAGCTTCCCCTAAGGCTCCATGTACCCATATAGGATATGCTTAGGCCTTCAAGTACTTATATAGGGACTACTTTGGGGCTTAAGTATCTACTACAAAGGTACATGGAGCCTTTGGGTTCGCGGTCCATGGCTTCCGCTTTAGAGATCCTTGGTCCGCACATGTCTCGCTAGGGCATCTTCTGTGAACACTGCGGAGACGGCATACATACATGCATGCACATACAAATACACATACACACATGCATATATATATATATATATACATATGTTTACACACATATACACAGATACAAACCTAAGCACATACACCGATACATGTGTATGTCTAGACATAATATATGTCTATGCGTACATAGATACATAGATACGTAGATACATACATACACACATACATACATACAAGCACAGACAGACAAACAGCACAAACCGGCAGACAGACAGACATACATTCGCCACAATGTATCTACCTCTCTCTCTCTCTCTCTCTCTCTCTCTCTCTCTCCCTCTATATATATATATATATATGTATATGTATATTCATATTCATTCGTATATACATATATATATATATATGTCATCATTAGGACCTGGGTTCGTCCCAAGACCATCTCCACCGAAGGATTTCAAGCAGCTGGCTGAGGCACAAAGACTAGGGGACTCCTTTCAGCATGCCATTTCGCGCAAAAGGTTCAGGGTTCAGGGTTTATACGGTATGCTATAGTCGACTAGGCTGGTAGTATATGATACTAACCACTAACCGGCTTTAAGTGAACCTGCCCTGCTCGGGGTCGAGCTTGACAGATCAGCTTGTGGTTGTCGCAGCTTGCACGCAGACTTCATCCTATATGAAGTTTCTGGAGAATCTACTCCTCAACCCTAAACCGCAAGCCCTATCAACCCCCTAAGGTAAAAGCCAGAAAGTTGGAATATGACTATCCCAAACCCTTTATGGTAAATTACAAGGTATCCTACCCTGAAACCATATTCCAACTTTCTGGAGTTCCCTTTAAAACCCTAAACCCTAAATCCTAAACCCCTAATCATAGGGGATCCTACCCTGAAACCATATTCCAACTTTCTGGAGTTCCCTTTAAAACCCTAAACCCACACCAAAAACGACCCGAGGCAACTCGCCGGTCAGACATCCGAGGTTCTTCGGCCGGACCGAGGCCTGAAGGCAAAGCGGATCGGTTTGGGAGTTTCCGACAATTTGGGTACCTTATTTTGGGGTTCCTTATAGTAAGGATCCTACTATTTAGGGTACTATATTAGGGTCCCCTATTTTCGGAAACTCCCGTTTAGGGTTTAGGGATTCTGAGTTTTACTGGGTCTTATGGGACTTCATCGGGTCTTCAAAGGATCTATGTTCTTGTGTGGAAGACGATAGGGCTTTTTCAGATACGGGGTTCCTGTGTTTCAATTTTAGAGTTTCGGTGCGCGCACGCGCACAAGGTAGGCATGGGCTTCATGATCAGTCCGACGAAGTTACAAACTGGAAGAGTTTTTTTGAGACTCGCACTCGGACAAGCGTGGCGAGGTCTGCTGGAATACAGGTCTTCTTCATCCATTTGCGTCCCAAGGAAGCCGACTGTCAAGCAAAGGATCTGAAAGCGGTGGGGTCCTTATAGAGACCTACATAGAGGTTTAGGATGCTCATGGATTTAGAACTGCTGGGTTCTTAAGGCAAAATAAGGACTTCGAACTCTGGGGTTCGCAGGGCGTGGTGGTTTGGATCCTTTTGAACTTTGGGGTTCTGTGCAAAGGGATTGGGAGCTCTAGGGTGCCATAATCATAGGGGCCCTTAGGAGAGGCAGGGGAGGGGGGGTAGGGGGGCTTAATGCCCATAATAAGGACCTAGTAAGGCCCATTTAAGGAGAAAAAAAAACCCTATGACATAAACACCTTAGCAGTTAGGGGTTCCGTTTTACTGGTGCAAGGGTTCCGAATTTTTGGTGGACGTCTTTGGGTTTAGCACATTTAACAATCCGGGCTTTAGGGCTTGAAGTTGACGGAATGGGACGAGCAATAAGGTAGGGATAAACAAAATAATGGTAGAAATGGATCGTTTCCTGTCTCATTAACTGCACGCTGTCTCTGGGGAATCAGCTGGACAGCTTTCCGAGTTCCCTGCCCATGGTCATCATGTCGTGCCGACGGGAGACCTGCAAAACCGAAAGAAAGAAATCTTTGCTTGTGATGGCTCTTGAATGTGACGGTTCTGAAGAATGCAGCAGCTAGCAGTACTGCAAGGGCGAGCGGCACTGCGCTCACATTCGCAGTGTGCTTTTTCTATGCACGATTCCTGAAGAGTTCTCCTCTGAGCTGGTGCCAAAGCACGCATCTGCACTGTGCTCACGGTCATAGCCAAAAAAAGGGCTTGCATGGCAGTGCCCCGGATCTAGTCTAGCCACCGATGTCATCACCTCACAGCTTGGGTTGAGTGAGATATGGGAGTTTCCGAAAATAGGGGACACTCATATCACCCCCTAAATAGTAGGATCCTTATTATAAGGCCCCCCAAAAAAAGGCACCCCCAATTTTCGGAAACTCCCAAATGGTGCTGTGGATCCTCGAGATTGATGCATCCAAGAGGCCCAAGGCGTGCTCGCCTCTTCCTGAGCACATGGTAGGGGTCGTTCCAAAATTAGGGTTTTTTTGTTTAGACGCCCCAAAATTAGGGTTTAGGGTTTAGGGGTTTAGGGTTTGGGGTAGGCGCACTTTCTGCAGATATTCTCTATGGCACTTCGTCGGGGTTTCCAAAAATGGGGGACCCTAATTTAGCAGCCCCTAAATAGTAGGATCCTTATTACAAGGACCCCCAATTAAGGTTCGCCTAATTTTCGGCAACTCCCACTTAGTTCTTCACGGTGCGAACAAGGAGGAGCGAGAGTTTGGATGATTGAGTTGGGCGGGTGACACGATGAGAGGGGGGAATCCGGATCTTGCGGAAGGATTTCGATCCTGCCAGTCTCCGTGAGTCTCCCCGTCCAGAGGTTTGAGACTTGCAGCCAAGAATGCTGCTACGACGAATTTGCGCATTGTAATGCATGCATCGATAACTCTCATCACCTTAAAACAGACAGCATAAGGACAATAACACCGTAATGTAATAACGCGACTTATCCAAGCGGGTGGTACTATACATAACATTCATTCGAAGATACTGAAGCCTGCCCAAAGCGCGACACTCGATCCTTGTCGAAACTGTCGAGCCCTTGCAATGTCATGTAGAAATCATATCACACCTCAAGTTGATTTCCACAGCAAACACACCCACACCAATCGTAGAACGCTTGAGCAGTACATCGCCGTCTTCCAGAGTTGAAACCTTCACGGTCTCAGGGAGCCGCACGCCAAGTGAAATCATACTGCCAACGAATACACCATGAAAGTCTACCCCCAGCACACACCCTGCCTCCTCCTCTGCAGGAAAAGCGACGGCAATGATTTTGTCGCCGTTGATCACCTCCAGACCAAGCTAATGCATCGAGATGCATTCTGGTAGCAAGTTGCATTTGGCCGAAGTAGAAAGCACTACATGTAGTAGAATGGGTAATAGTATAGTTACATAACATCGCCAGTAGTAGAGGCAGTGATACTCGTCATCGTGGAAGTAGTAGTCACAGAAGTAGATCGTTTAGCTACAACAAACAGTCGTCGTCGTAGTAGTAGCGGCAGTAAGACCAACAGCAGCAGCAGCAGTAGCAGTAGCAGTAGCATAGTAGCAGCAGCAGCAGCAGCAGCACAGTAGCAGCAGCACAGTGGCAGTAGCGCAGTAGCAGTAGCGCAGTAGCAGTAGCGCAGTGGCAGTAGCAGTAGAGCAGTAGTAGCTGGGAGTAGGAGTAGAGTAGGAGTAGGAGTAGGAGTAGGAGTAGGAGTAGGTAGTACTAGTAGTAGTACTAGTAGTAGTACTAGTAGTAGTACTAGTAGTAGTACTAGTAGTAGTAGTAGTAGTACTAGTGGTAGTAGTAGTGGTACTAGTAGTAGTAGTAGTAGTAGTAGTAGTAGTAGTAGTAGTAGTAGTAGTAGTACTAGTAGTAGTACTAGTACTAGTAGTAGTTAGTAGTAAGTCGTAGTAGTAGTAGTAGTAGTAGTAGTAGTAGTAGTAGTAGTAGTAGTAGTAGTAGTAGTAGTAGGTAGTTAGTGGTAGTAGTAGTAGTAGTAGTAGTAGTAGTAGTTAGTAGTAGTAGTGGTAGTAGTGTTAGTAGTAGTAGTAGTAGTAGTAGTAGTAGTAGTAGTGGTAGTAGTGGTAGTAGTGGTAGTAGTGGTAGTAGTAGTAGTAGTAGTCGTCGTCGTCGTAGTAGTAAGAATAGCAGCAAGAACAGCAGCAGGAATAGCAGTATTGGCAATATTGGTGCTAGTAGGTAATAATCAGGTAATAGTTCGTAGATACTCGGTAAGGAGGCAGATCGTACATCCTAGGTTGTAGGTCGTAAGTCCGACGTTCCTGCGATTGTTGCAGCCCGCAGTCCCCAGGTAGCGCTTGCAGTCCTACGTTTTTGGCGACCCTGTTGCCTGCTGTAGAATCCTAGACTTTGAGCTAAATTTTGAGCGGGGATTAGAAACTCAACCCAAAGGTTCTAGTGCAGAGTCGCTCTTGCAATGGTAAAGTTTCGGATGCTGGGGTAATCCCTAAACCATAACTAAGAGAGAGAGAGAGAGAGAGAGAGAGAGAGAGAGAGAGCAAGCAAGAGAGCGCTGCGATCCTCTGCCTAAAAGGCCCTAACGGTACTGTAGTTTTGAGCGCTTTTATCTCATTTGTGGGGTCCATTCCTGGCCAAATGCTCCGCGACACAATGAAAAATATTAGGTGGGTAATAGTACAGTTGTGGTCATCTTTACCAACAGCCGTAGTAGTAGTAGTAGTAGTAGTAGCAGTAGCAGCAGCAGCAATAGCAAGCGGATTGGGAGGAGGACTAATACTACTCTACCTCTACTACTACTACTACTACTCCTCCTACTGCTACTGCTACTGCTACTGCTACTGCTACTGCTACTGCTACTGCTACTGCTACTGCTACTGCTACTGCTACTACTGCTGCTACTGCTACTACTACGACTACTACTACGGCTACTACTGCGACTACTATTACTACTACTACTACTACTACTACTACTACTACTACTACTACTACTACTACTACTACTACTACTACTACTACTACTACGATGACGACGACGACTAGTACTACTACTACTATTACTACTGCTACTACTACCAGCCCAAGTAGTGCAGCAGCTGCATAGGTTGGAAACACTTACCTGGTTGTCGTGCTGGTACCAGTTAAGGCAAAGGTAGCATTGACTCCTCTTGTGGTCCATGTTCCATTGGGCATTCGGGTTCACTGTCTTGCTAATCCTCTAGCAATAGCAGCTGCGGCATCAGTTAAAACAATAGTAGCAGCAGCAAAGATGGCAGCAACAATCAACAACAACTCCAACAACCAACTTTGTCAAGTCAAGAAATGCTTCAGGCTTGAAGTCAAGTAGAATCGCCTGTGAATTTGGCATGGTACGCGCACGGGCTGCATGTGCAGAGTTCTAACTAAGCCTAGCATCCGTGATAGCTGTCCCGAGCGAGCCCTGAACCTTCAACTTTTTGAAGCAAGGAACATTCACAATCCCAAGAACCGATTCGAGTTAAAGGCAGCAGCAATACAAAAAACAGCATCAACGGGAGTCGAAGCCCGTCAGTTCAACTCGGTTCGGCCTGGCTGGGTTCAGAGCCTGAGATGGTTTCGATGATCTTGGCAACGGAGTCCTCTGTCCTGTCTTCAAGAAATGTCAAGTCGAGTGGGCTTTGTCTGTGAAGGGTTTCGGACCCTGCATGAGTAAAGACTGCATGAACGAAGATCATAGAAGCTGATGCAGCAGCCCGTTCGTGTGAATGACCTTGTGGTCGCGCAGGATGAAAGCAGTGACGATTCGAATCTAGCACCCACCCGTAATCTAGTTGCGGTGGTAAGACATTCATCATCAATGTGCGTCGCCTCTGCATGTGCAAACAGGGGCTTCAACTGTTCCTTCTTTAGGTGAACATGGACCCAAAAGCCCCGGCCATACTGTTAGGATATGGCTTTGGGGTATAGTATACTATGACTATAATAAGGATCCCCCCAAATAGTATTGGTAATTATTTTAGGCCCCTTTGTTAGGTACCCAAAGTCGGCCTCTTCATCACCGGATGACGTGGGATTAGCACGGCATCCTGCGAGGTTACTTGCGAGGCACAGAGAAAGAAGCTTGATTTTCAGTTGAAACAGCACCCTAAACCCTAAACCCTGCAGTACTTTTAGGATTTGGGGTTTTAGGGTTTTTAGCGTTTAAGGCTTGTGCCAAATACTGCTTGATCTTCAACGGAAACAACAGTGGCTTTCGGCGCTCACACTCGCACGCAGCAGGCAAGGCTCCACATAGTCCAATGTATCTCCACTACTTATAGCAGAGGCAGCTGCTTTTGGGTGTTGGGGTTTAGGGTTTTAGGGTTTAGGGCTTCTGTTCAACATCGGTGGGCTGATTAGACAAGAGTCCTTCTCTGAGGTGTCTTCTCACATGAGAGCATCCCGCTCATAAAAGCACCATAACGTAGGGCCTGTGATGTAAAACATACTCACACCGGAAAGTAACCCATGTAGCTTCTCAAAACCTACAACCGGGCCATTGAAACTTCGAAGACTGGAGGCCCCTATAGTGCACCCAGTTGAGCCGGTCGTGATCTTGGTGTCTGAGCCCCCTGGTGTCTGAGCCCCCGTGCTTAGTACGCGGCGTTGACTGACGTCGACCCAGGCTCTTTTTTTGGGTTTCGGGTTTAGGGTGTAGGTTTGCGCTTTAAGGTTTAGCTTGTTTTGAGCGATTTTTACAACAACATTTATAGTTAGTGACGAGGCCCCCAATATTCCGGCGGGAACTTAGACTTAAACCCTATCGAGACTTTAACCATAGACTGATGCCTGTGGGAGTGGTACTCCCTAGGAATTGACCACCCCTAGTCGTCCTTGACGAAGTCTCACAACCAAGTCATTAGCACACATCAATGTCACGTCCTCTTTTTGTCAGGGCTATAATGTCGTATGTGCAAGCTGCTATAGGGAGCCACATCCGGCAGTGGTTCAGATGTTGATAATGGTGGTTCTGCCTGCAGCTTTGATTTTTGTTGAGCAGGGGCTGCAGTGCACATTGCCCTGATGCTTCAGCTGCCGCAATGTTTGCAACGGCTGATCCTCGAATCCAGTCAACAAGGCCTCTCAAAGTCACCCAAAGAGTCCTGCGAGGAGGCAAAGTTCGGACCCAACCTCAGCCGAAGTTCGCGGCATGAAAACTGTCCGGCTTTAGTCATGACAGCAAGACTAGCAGCGGTACAGCAGTGAAAGTAAGAATGGTTAACACTATAGTAACAAATAGAAACAACGATGACAAGAAAGGTGATCAGGGATAGGTAACGCGAACAGGACCGACCTGTCTGCAACGACATAGCGCAACAATACTGATGATAAGACGGTCCAGTTCTCTCCGCATCGCAAGTTGCAGACGGATTGATAAGTCCAAACCCGAAACCGAAGCCTGTTGCAGAACCCTAAACCATGAAATCCCTAAACCAAAGTTCTGGTTGCCTTCCTTACAGTTTCCTCTGCTTGGTGCATTTTTCGTCACGGCCATGTTTCTTGGTTGGCAGTAGATAGCCGCTGCTTGCTGCCCCACATTTCTTGAGATGGAACAATGAGCATAGGATAATTTTGATTGGCAGATTTCGTAAGCATCGGCAGCAGTCGGCGAATCACTCCAGATCATGGTGAACCGCAAAACCTAAACCAAGGATTGGGGCTATGGGGTTTCCAACTTTTGGGCTTCTACTGTAAATCCTGAACCAAATTGACTCCAACCGCCCCAAAACCCTAAAGCTTATGAACTTCCGAAACCCCAAGCCCTGTTTCTGGGTGACATCGCCACCCCATTGCTTCAATGTACTGGTCCTGGCCAGAGGGCCTGCACTGACATCTGGATTAGGAGGGTTTTGAGGCTTTAGGGTTTTCAAAGGGGAAAAGGAAGGACCCTGAATGGGGACCCCTACCCTATAATGGGCTAATATGGGCTATACGATGGGTATATACCTATAGGGGTCCTTATTAGGGGTCCCTCCTTTTACCCTTTGAGGTTTGCCGTCGAATAGCGCAACAGGCGGCTAAATCTTGCGAAGAGGTTGTGTCGAGTGCGTCGTACTGTGGCGAGGAGCTGCCAACGTCTGTCAAAAGAGGGCTTTTCCTTTCTTCACCCACCCCTCGCCGTCCAAGGCGGCCAAACCACCCAAACGTGTTCCTTTGAGGGTTTAAATCTAAACTCATGCCATCGCGCTTGTCTTCTTTTCTTGCAGTAAGGCAACGGGACAGGGGCAGGGCAGGGCAGGGGCAGGGGACAAAGGGCAAAAGCGACCTATGCCTTGAGTATAGGGGTTTAGGGTTTAGGGGTTTCGGCGCTCACACTCGGACAATCCAGGCAGGCATGTGGTTTAGGGGTTCAGGCTTTAGGGCCTTTAGGGGTTGAGGGTTTAGGGTTGTTTCTCCAGGCGAGGCATGCGGTTCAAGGTCTGTTGAGTGAGACAAAGACTTGGGGGGGAAATCATAGCAATTGAGCCCAGTGTTCGCATATTTTTCCCTCCTAGTGTCCACATATCAGGTTTAGGGGCTTGGAGCTAGTTTGATCATTACAGTACAGTAACACCGATTGCCATCCCACATGATCCGGGAAGCGGACTTTCCACTGGGTTTTAAACTGAGAAGTGTCTACATATTAGGGTCTTAGGGGTTGTTTGCGGGCAGCATGGCAGACCTTAGCGCTGTTACTTTGGGAGCATGACAGAACGACTCACCCAGGGGCAGGCCTTAACCTGTACATGTCTAGACAAGTCCAAAACACTCGCTCACTAAAGCAAAACCGCAGTGTTCGTAAGGTCGATCGCATGGTGCCTGTGCGAACCGAAGAGCAGCGTATCCGAGAAGGCAGCAGCTAGCAGAGCATAGATCTTCGAGGCCTGGAAAGCGAGGGCAGCGTGGAGTGCAAGACTGGACCATGGGTAAAACCGTTGAGTTGTTCCCTGGGGAGATTTAGCATCATTACAGTGTACGCTGGGAGTTGCTTTCATCGTCCGGGCCTGCCATGTTGTCACTTGTAGTACAATGCCCGCCTGTACCATCACACCGGTCACTAGCATGTTCTTACATGCGTCATGGTAATTACGATGTTGCACTGGTGCATCCACATACAGCCGTGTTGATACGTCGAAAATGAAGAGTCTTCTGTATGTGTGTATATAATGTAAGTATATCTGTATGTATATCTATGTATCTCTCTCTCTCTCACACGGACTGATATATGTATATATATTACTATATATCTATGTATAATATATGCTTATGCTTGCATTACTTAGCGCCATCCCTGTTATACAAGGGAGGCTAGGCTGTTGACCTAGAACAGCTAGACCTATTGTCCTGCCACCAGGACGAACATGGCTTGCTAAGGTGCGATGATGAAGAGTGCTGGCTCTACAGTTTAAGAGAAACACTACACTGCGTCATCTGACTTGAGAGTGTCTTGTTAGTTGATGCCTTGCTGAAGCTTCGGCCGTATCTAAAAAGTTCGTGGACTACCGGAGAAGCAGTCCGGAGTCCTAGGTATGATACGCGAATGTAGAAGCATGCCACAGGACATCAGCACAACTAGAAGATTGCCGACTTACAGGAACTGGCAGAGGCATTGGACATCCGTGACGCAGACCTCCGTTACACGAGCTTTCACATCGCCCCCGAAGCCTTCCGAAGGTCCCAATCCATAACAAAACGCAGGTAACATGAATCGTCCTGGTAACACGGGAGTCCGATGCTGCACGTAAACAGCAAGGTAAGGTTTGTTTTGATCTTGTGGGCATTGTTGGTATGGCACTTTCAGATGAACCCGTCAGGCCTGCATCCATTTGCAGCTGCGCTCCCTTGTACGTCTACTCCTTCCTATGTTTCTCTTCGGTTTGTTCCCCTGCCACGAAACAAGCCCTGGCTTGTACCGTGTTCCCTCTTCTTCCATCTTCAACCCACAAACACGAAAGGACTGCCAAGCTCCTTCCATGCAAACATGCTGTCAACAAGCAAGGAGTATAAGTGTTTGAGGATGTTTGAGGCATCGCTGGAAAACATCAAATCTGTAAAGCCTCTCCTCGCGAATGCGAATGAAGTTATGACGAGACTTTCCCAAGGACCTGACTCAAACCTGAACCTTTAAACCTTCTAAGCACCCGACGGGTGCACGAAAGACTTCGCCGATCGCTGGCACCTTGGAAAGAGAGAGCAAGACAAACAAAAGGGGGAATGCGGGAGAGAGACTGCATGTGTCTTGGGTGTGTATGCTCTTGAGTGCATGTGCCCATGTGTGGTTCGGCGGGTCGCAGGTAATGCTTCGCGCAAACGAGTTTGGACTCAGTGAGTGAATGAGATGGGGCTGAAAGGGGTGTCGCTGGTGGCCTCCTACCGATTCCTACTCCTACTGCTTCTTCGCACAACAATGGCTGCCGGGGCTCGACGGACGAACATGCCTACTCTTTGGCTCACGGCAAACCGCTCCTCCAACTCTCTTGACAGGCAAGGCCGTTGTAACGCATGGCGCCGGCCGGAGATTTGTATATACAGTGGCATTCTCGCAGCCTTTTCATGCTGGAAATTAACACGTTCAGCAAGTTCCTCGGCACTGCAACAGACATGCTGTTAGGTGGAATGTGGGTCTTACTCTAAGCGTAAGCCCCTCCCGTACTAGCGGATGTTCAACTATGCGTAGATCTACGCTAAACCTTAAAAGCCTCACAAAACAAAATTCCCCAACCCCCGAAGCTTCTGAAGCTCCCGAACATGCCGAGCCAATCTTCCAACCCCTGACTTCCGCAAACTCCGTATACCAGGTCGCAGGCCTCTTTTTTACGTCCAAAACCGAAATGTCCGCCTAAGCCGCTAAGCCCTTTTTATGCACGGACTTTGAGTGTATGCCGGCAGCCATGCCCCGCCCCGAACCAACTAATCCCCGGGGCCTTATATGCCCTAAACCCCATAAACCCTGCCTTGAGCTCTACGCTCTGCGGATTTCATGTCAAGCTTTCACTTACCTGTGGTTAGTGGGGAATGGAAGAATGGTAGTAATACGGTTGATGATACAAATCCTGCATGACCTTCAGGACCCTAAACTATGGGAGTTCTGGCATATTCTTTATTATGGGCAATGCAGGATTTATATCATCAACCGTAGTAGTTATAATTGTACCCCATTCCCCCATTCCCTACTAACCCAAGGTAAGGCTATAGGATTATTAAGGCCCCCATATTATAGTAACCTTATAGATCCCTTATAGGAACCCTTATAGACCCCTTTAAAAGGCCCTACTAACCCCTACCATTCCCCCATTCGCTACTCACCCAAGGTAAGGCTATAGGAATATTAAGGCCCCCATATTATAGTACCCATATAGATCCCTTATAGGAGCCCTTATAGACCCCTTTAAAAGGCCCCTACTGACCCCTACCATTCCCCCATTCGCTACTCACCCAAGGTAAGGCTATAGGATTATTAAGGCCCCCATATTATAGTACCCATATAGATCACTTATAGGAGCCCTTATAGACCCCTTTAAAAGGCCCCTACTGACCCCTACCATTCATTCCCCCATTCCCTAAGCCAGGTCAAGCGAGGCCTTCAAAGTTATGTATTCTGTTTTGTTGACAGAGGGTATACCGATACATATACACATACAAAATCAATATATATATATATATATATACATGTATAACACATTCAACGAATAAAACCCTTGATTTCGTGCTTCTCATGAAGGTACATACATATTATGATATACATACATGCATGTGTATGCACCTATGCAAATGGCCGAGTGGCTCGCCTAAAAATCTGTGAAAATCCTGTCCGAGCTGGCTTCCGGAAAGGGTTTTTTTTGCAATCCGAACCAGGTCTCCCAACTCGAAGATCTAAATCCCGACAGTATACCCGTAATGTATTTACCAAGTTATGGTGCCTCGCCCAGGACAAGGATATCGAGGCCAGTTTGGCACAGACTCAGATGAACATAGTCGGACCTGTCAAGGACCCTCTCTAACCTTCCCTTGCCAACGGTGGCAAGGGGCATTTTAAGCCTTGCACCGAAGATGGTGTCAAGTGCAGCACTAGTCCGGAGCTCCAGTCTGCGATGATCTCGCTTTGGAGGCGATGGCCATGAAAGATCTATAATTTCTGGTCAGAACTTTGGATCCTTGACCTGCGTTGCGACTATTTATCTTAAACGAATTTGCTGTGCACTGTCCCTCGATCCTCTTGCACGTCTGCCGGTGGAGTTTGTGGGGGGGGGGGGGTAAGGCACTTCTACACTAATCCGTTCCTAGCTTGCTGAAGTCACTGCCTGAACGCCCTACCCCTAAACCCACCATAAACCCTAAACCCTATACACCCAACCTAGAACCCCAGGGCCCTCTTTCAGGCAGGGAGGATGGGAGCCCGAAAACCTAAAAGGGATCTAGAAGACTACCGTTAGGGTACTATAGGTACTATAAGGGCACCTTTAAGCCACTTTAAAGACTCCTTGCTGGAGCTAGCAACCCGATCAAGACTAGCCCTGTCCTCTTGAGGGTTCTGAAGTTGAACTGAACCCTTTTTGCCACTGGACTCAAGTCTGGCCAGCTTGAACTGAACCCTACCTAAAGTCTCCATTGTAGTTCCTTTTTTTGGTTAACCAAAACCTCTTATAGGGTCCTAACCATAAAACTGGTTAACCGGAAAAAGGAACTACAATGGAGACTATAGGTAAACCCTAAACTGAAGGTTCAGAGCCCAGCATCTCATATACGAGCCGAGCCCTAAACCCTCAGCCCTTTCTTTGAGAAGGGACTGCAACGCACCAAGCCCTGAGCCCTAAACCCTAAATCCTGAACCCCAAACCTCAAACCCTAAACCCCAAATCCTAAACCCCAAATCCTAAACCCCTAACCCCTAAACCACTCCTAAACCCTTGCTGAGAGAGTCGAGCTACGGATCTCCAAAGCCTTGCATGTGTTGGGCGGTTTTTGCCTTGTAGTGTAGGGGCCTTAATAATTAGACTTGGGTTTGGGGTTACACTATAGTGTAACTACCATAGGGGAAGCTCCCAAAAAATGCGGGTAACTACTTACGAGGATCTTGTGGGTCTCATGTATGATAATATTGCGGATTGGGTTCTTTTTCCCGTCCTACCTAGCAATGACGAAGCCCGCATTGCAGGGTAAGCTGTTTAGGGTTTAAGGGTTTAGGGTTTCGGCGCTCAGGGTTTAGGGGTTTAGTAATAGGGTTTAGGTGGAGTCACGGGTTCCTCCCCTGTCTCCACCGGCCCTAGGATGGGTGAACCCTGAACCCTCGAAAGCAAAAAGCCCCTGAAGCCCCTAGACCCGGTGCAGTAAGCATCATTGCTCCGAATCGGTACGAGCCTCGGTGGCTGGTGACTAGGATGCAAGGTTTTAGGATGGTATCGGCTTAGAGTTTGTGTAGAGTTTAGGGTTTAAGGGTTCGACTAGGGAATCCTTGGGGCTTTTTGTTGTTGGGGTTGGGGCTTAGGGTTTCGGTGTCAGGTTGTAGGGTTTAGGGCTTGGGGTTTCCGTGTTTTGATGGTTGAAAGTTAGGATTTCGGGGTTCAGTCCCAGGTACGGGGTTGGACTTTCAAACCTGGGAAAGGGCGAAGCGCGTGCACCAAATCACGACACCACTGTCGCAGAACGGCAATCCTTATATAGGCTCTCATGTCCAAGAGTCTTCCGCAACTCTGTTTACGGAAACCCTAAACCCTAAACCCCTAAACCCTCTAAGCCCTAAACCCAAACTCTAAACCCTAAACCCCTATACCCTAATCCCTATAGAACCCTGAAGGGAACCCTTAAAAGGACCCTTGAGGGAGCAAGGTGGAAGCGTTTTGGATTTCCCTCCCTCGCTCCTCCGAAAACCTCCGGAGTCCATGGCGTTCGGCAGATCTGGGAGTTTCCGAAAATAGTAGGATCCTTATTATAAGGACCCCAAAGTAAGGTACCCTAATTTTTGGAAACTCCCATATGTTTCAGCAAAGGTGCAGCCCTCGCCATTCCACGGAGAATGCCGCCACCTCATTAGGCAAAACCCTGGCTCTGGGGCTCCTGACCCTCCAAGGAGGGGGTTTTACATAGGGTTTCGGTTTGTCATGTCCAGTTATGCTGTGCTACGGTAAGCTGCTCCAACCTATGTCGTATTGTATTCTACGGACTTATGTTATGTTATGCACTCCATGCTGTGCTAAGCTATGTCATGTCATGCCACGTGGTGTTGTGCTGTGCTGTGTCGTGTTGCGTTGTGTTGGATCCTGTTCTTTAAATCTCATATCTCCTGTCATAATGGGGCAAGACAATCCTGCTGTCTATAACTAACTTTCCGCTTCTTACTGCCGCCGGGCATCCTCGACGCGGGGGTTCTGTAACAGAGCGCACCAGCCCCTTGCCGGAAAGGTCGATCAGTATCATTTGGCAAAGAATTTGTTGCCTTACAGCTCATGTCCAAGCAACCAATCGGGGGCCTAGGCATGTGCCTTCGAAAGCCCAACTCGAGCTACAAATCAGAATTCCGGGTTCGTGCAGCCGTTCGGTAAGGGTCACAGGACGGAATGAACCTGCCGGGAGTGCTTCGATTTGGGAACAATCTTTGGAGATTTGTGGCTTTTCGGTTTACAAGATTTTGGGATGACGAGTGCGTCAAGAGGCATTATAGACACGGAGAACCCAATGCATGCAAACGGAAAGCCCGACCCAAACTCATCAACTGTCAATTCCGAGATTATCTAATCCTAGCAACCATAATTGAGCTCTGGTTGCCTCGGGCTGAGCGGTGTCCGCGGGAGCATCTTCGTGAGTGTGGGAAGACCTGACTCCAATGACGAATTCAAAGCAAAGTGCTTTCTGCACATCAGCCCAAAAATGCTGTGATTTTTCTCATCATCTCAGCAATACTTTCACAGAAAAGACTAGTCTGCGGCGGGAGCCGTCAACGTGCTGTGCTTGTTCTTCTCCTTGTTGGTGGTGCCGCGGCTGCTTACCCTGCTGCTGCTGCTGTTGTTGCTTCTGTTGCTACCACTTCCAGCTTCCACAACTACTACTACTACTACTGCTACTACTACTACTACTACTACTACTACTACCACCACTACTACTACCCTTCCTCCTCCTGCTGCCACTGCCACTGCGACTGCGACTTCCACTGCCACTGCCACTGCTACTGCTACAGCTACTGCTACTACTACTACTACTACTCCTACTACTACTACTACTACTACTGCTACTACTGCTACTACTACTACTACGACTACTACTACTACCACTACTCTACTACTACTACTACTACTACTACTACTACTACTACTACTACTACTACTACTACTACGACTACTACTACTACTACTACTACTACTACTACTACTACTACTACTACTACTACTACTACTACTACTACTTCGACTAGCACGACGACGACGACGACGACGACGACGACGACTACTACTACTACTACTACTACTACTACTAATAGGACTACTACTACTGCTACTGCTACTGCTACTGCTAATGCTGCTACTACTACTCCTGTTATTATTATTATTACTACTACTACCCATTACTACTACTACTACTACTACTACTACTACTACTACTACTACTACTACTACTACTACTACTACTACTAGTTGTTACTGCTGCTACTACTGCTACTGCTGCTGCTGCTGCTACTGCTGCTGCTACTGCTACTGCTACTGCTACTGCTACTGCTACTGCTACTGCTACTGCTACTGCTACTGCTACTGCTGCTGCTACTGCTACTACTACTACTACTACTACTACTACGACTACTACTACTACCACTACTACTAGAACTGCTACTACTACTCCAACTGCCACTGCTGCTGCTACTACGGCCACCACCGCCACCATCACCCCTGACCCCCGGTGCGATGCCCGTCGCTGAGCATCTTCGGCCCTCATCACGCCTTTTCTGCTGGCTAATCCGAACAGTTCGTACCGAATGGACTGGCCTCTCTTCTTGAGCGAAGCGCAGTAGAGGCTGACGACGCCTGTTTCGAGTGTTAACATTGTCGGAAGCCCAAGTGAGACTTTGAGAACAATATCTGAGAAACGCAGACACGAAGAGCGGGCATGGATGGATGACAGCTGCTCTGCCACAGCGAGTTCGGGCTCGGGTTATGGGGCCGCAGCAAAGCGCAGGGATTGGAAGCAGGATTGGATGAACAATCACGACTTGCAACCGTTTTATGTCACCAAAAGGCCCTCTTAGAATCTGTGAAGTGTTTTTTCAGTAGTTAACATGAACTCGTTCAGAAGGCTTTCGCCGACAGCAGACTCTATAGTGCTCTACACAAGTCCCTACACAACCCCTGTACTAAGCCTAATGAAGGAGCCTGAATCATTACAATAAGGTTTTGGGTGCCTTGTCGAATTACAGGTGCTATTAGAGCAAAGTAGGAACTACAAGGGCTGTCTATTCCTAAAGCATTGTAATGCGCTAAAACACTTTAAGCAATGCTCTAAGCTGACAGCGAAAAACACTTTCACTAAGTATTCCCCTTGTGAAACCGGACTTGATGACTGCCAGCACTGCCTCCTCTGAACCCTACACTCTAAACCCTTCCGACCGCTCCACCACAAACATCTCAGTCCGAGCGACTGCTCGGCGACCGATGCCCGACGAGAACCGTGAAATGTTTCTAGGCCTTGGCTTTGACAAAGCAGGGTTTCGACTCATACATTCGCTCAAGGCTGGCATGCTTCGGGCAGTGCTGTAGTGTTTGGGTTTAGATGGGTTTCGACACGCACACTCGCTGACGCAGGCACGGCTTCGAGGTCTCACTGCTGGGTTTAGCGTTTTAGGGTCTTGGATCCTCGGCATTTGAAGCAATCAAGTTCAGGGTTGGGATTCGGCTCGCAGGCCCTGGATGCGGGTCTAATGTTGGACCCGCAGTCTCTCGCGTTTGTGGCACTAGAATGTCAACGCAAATTTCAAGACCAGGGCACATCTAATCCTACAGTCATTGCTTGTCCGGGTGCTTGGGTTTTGCCCTTAACCCTATTGGGTCATAGGAGTTCGGGCATAGCCAACCTATCCGTTTGATGGTGCTCATGGTGGCACTTTGGCACTCTCGAGATCATGTTCCCGAGCTTAGGGATGTAGGGCTTTACTGAGGCTATTGTGTTTCGACTCGCACATTCGCATGAAGCAGGCACGGATTCCAGGCTAAGGCGTTTAGTGATGATACACTGTACGGAGTTTGTGCGAGATTCATCCGGTGGTTCAGGTCGTAGATTTGGGAAACTCGGAAGACAAAGGAAAGCCCTCTCTCTCTCTCTCTCTCTCTCTCTCTCTCTCTCTCTCTCTCTCTCTCCCTATATATATATATATATACACATGCATATACATACATCCATACATACATACATATACACACACAACCCACCAGAAATAGGATTTATGTCATAAGGATCCGATAAACAGGAATTCATAAACCCTCCTTTCGAATTCGATGATGGCTTCCATATTAGCGGGGACGACGGCTTCGCAGTTCGCTGTGTAGAGTTCAGGGTATGCCGTATTTCATGGCCTTCGGGGGAGATTGGGCGCTCTGCGAGCTGCGGGTGAGGATGGAACAGGCTGCCCAGAACTGGGGTTTAGGGAAATCCTCAAGTCTTGGAGCTTTGGGAAGCTATTTCAGGCTCAGGCAAATCTACATGAAAGACGTGTTCTACTAACTGCAAGAATTGATGTGCTGTGCTAGGTCGATGCAAAATCTGGAGGTGCACTCAACCGTTCGTTGTACTCGGGATAAAGATGATGAATTGCTGCAACACTTCAAATCATGCACAGACCAAGCTAATTCGCACCTTGGACTGACAGGGAAGAAAACCCGCGTGCTATCGAAGTTTACACTGACAGATGCCTAGAGAAGCGAGCCGGTTCGCGGGCTCTGCAAGTTCTGCAGCCAACGGCGAGAACTCTCTGACCCAAAGCCTTGGGAACTCTTATGCCAAAGCTGGCGGCAAACCCCAAAGACTAGTCCTTCAATAAGGGCCCCATCTACCGGCCTTCAATACCTCCCGGTCCTCCGGAGCTTGGCTTCGGGAGGGGAAGGAAGCTGTCACTGAAATTCGGGCCAGCGGCCGGAAGTCCTTTCGTTGCGCCGCCGGCAGCGGAAGCGCATCATGACTGGGATGGTCGTGGCTTCAATGGAAGGAGATAGAAGGTGTCGGTTCGAAACTGCGGGATCTGCATGGGGGCGTCGTTTCCGCAAGTTTGCTCCGTCCTGCGTGGGTGCGCCTGTGTGCCTGTGTCAGGTATGTGTCTGCATTGTGTGGGACCAGTGTGTCAAAACACATGCATACATGTTTCACGGGTGAGAGAAAGAGAGAGAAACGATAGAGAGGATTACACACAGAGAGAGAGAGAACGAGGGATAGAGGCAAGAAGAGAAAGCCACAGCGAGAGATCTTATGCGATCTTACACACGTACCAACATATACACATTCATAGATGTGTGCATACCGAGCACAGATCAAGAAGTCACATGCATATCAATGCATGGAACAGTCACAGGTTCGAGCCAACAAGCACAAGACCAAGACAACAGCCGCTGTAAGCAAACAGCAAACACACAACATCTCCGAAGACACTCTCGCACAACCGCACAAGCAATCCTTCGGTGAATCTTTTTAGAAACCAACGCACGCAGACTGGGGCTCCAGTTACCCAGACACTCGGTTACGGGGTTACCTGGATGTGTTTAGTAACTTACGATTTAGCTAACTAAGAGGAGCCCTGGGGACGGACAAAGAAATATCGATCCACAAATACGCGGACAAACACGCCGGATAAAGAAGGACTGACAGGCAGAAGTGCAGACGATCAAAAGAAAAATACCTGCTACAAATGGATATAACAGCACGTATACATATATATATATATATATATATACATATATGTATATATATATATATATATGTATACATATTTATGCAATGTGTGTACATATGTATATACGCTGCGGTCCAGTGGCAAATGATGGGTTTGGGGGATGCCGCTCCGACGGTCGCGCACTGGTTCTGGATCTGGATCCATAATGGGAAGCCCAAAAGAACATTTTCCCTTGCCAGAAGCCTATAGCTTGGACCTCCCTTGCCCCGAAAGGCCCAAAAGCCATCCACTCCACTCCGAGAAACCAACGCCGGGCCCCAGGAATCCGATGGTCATCAGGCCGCCTCAGCAATGCAGGCACCGTGCTTCGCTGCCGTGCCAAGCATGCAAGGCACAGGGTTCTGAAGACACCGAGCTCCACAGATCTAAGTTGCTAATGTTCGTGTTTCAGGCTCTCCGTTACGGGCTTTAGAGGCGCTTCTGATGTCTTGCCACGAACTGACTGTATGTGTGAGCGTCTCAGTGTGTCAGGCAACCTCGCCCGGGCGAAGCAATCTCGCAGCCCGCCGAAAATCCGCTCAGAACCCGATGCTTGTGTCGGCTGCTCAAATCCTGGGGCTCAGACTGAACAAAGCACTGGCACCGCTTTGCTGCTCTTGACGGTTTGCCAGGAAAGTCCCGAACATCAGAGCGGTCAACAGGGCAGCCTCAGTGGAATCTAACTTCACGAATAGGCCGAGGGCCGAGATCTCTCCGTTCTCGCTGCGTGGTCAAGGCAGGAATCAGAGATAACTGGCCCGTTCTGTCGAACATCTACCTTTTGTGCACCGTCGAACACCTTATCAGCACATAGGACCCAGCTGCGAAATTCATGGCCAAATGCAGCTAACACATTCCAGAAATGTTGAGGCCACGTGATCACCGCGCAGGACAGAAATGCGCAAAACGCTCGAACGAATTCTGAAAGGTAGAAAGCACTTTCGCCGTCCACGAAGCTGTCTTGTCCCGAACTAAACGCTACGGCATAGTGCTCTCCAATGCTGTTGAGGGCTGCGACCTGGCCCTATATTGGCCGCGGTGCAAAAACTTTGCAGCAGGGCTGTGTGGTGTCCTCTTCCGGAACAGCTTACTATAGGGGCCTTCATCATTGGAGTAGGGTATTGGGGCCCATTATACTGTAACTAAAACAAGGAACCCCCAAAACAGTATTGGAAATGGTTTTAAAGCCCTAAAACTGTACAGGGCCTCCTTCGGCTTTACAGGCCGCGCAACAGGTCGGGGCCTTGCAGAACTAGGGGCTGTCTCTCTGAACTGAACCGAGCAACAAAGGTTGCAGAAAACCATACAATGCAGGTGCTGGTTTCGATCAGCCAAGCGCACTCATCCGCCCACAGCTCCTTGCGAGTGCCACGACATTTGCAACAGGGCGAGTGGGCCAAGTCTGGGGCAAAGTACCAAGATACTAAACCCTTAACCCTAAACCGCTATGGACCTTGTGTATTCTACAATACACGAAGAATATTACATATCTAGGTCCCTCTGGGGCTCCTGGTTCGGTAGGGTGCCCTGTGACCCCCGCCTTGAAGCAGTTTAGCACAATCCACACACGACTTCGATCTTCTATATCAATCTCTACGAAATCCTATAAGCCCTTATGAGGAACAATCAACAACAAAGCTAATCCAGCGGCTTCTCCGAGCCAGGCTTCAGATAGAGCTGCCGTGTCTCGGCAGAATCCCGATGAACTCACTGCAGTGCGATCAACAAGCAGTTTTAGAATTGCGGCAGCCTTGACTTCGCCAAACACATGAAACCAGATGTGATTTATTTCCTGACATGTGGTTCTGCCCACGTCCTGGAATTGGTCTTGGTATTCGTCAACGAATGCTGCCTCATGCGGTGTGGTTAGCAGCTCGTGAATACAAACTCAGACTTGCCTCGTCAGCCTCCTACACACGGATCCATTTCCAGGGTCTACAGCAATGCCTCGATTCGTTGGCCACTGAGATGTTGTCCAAGCCCGCATCAGAAGAACTGCTTACTCAAAAATTCCCTGAGAATCTCGAAGCAGGCTAGCAACCGGATCGCTCAGCATGCCTTGGCTGTTGCTGATGAACGGGCCTCGCAGGACGCGGCACTCATCCCTGACTCAGTGAGCGGTCTCTCAATCGATCATCCGATGCATTATGCTGATGCTGTATGCCATTGTCAATGGCATCAGGCTGAAAGACGTATACACTCGGGCGCTTGCCGTCTCGAACAGTTGTGCATCAATTCGGGTAAAACCTGGTCGTAGTTCATTTTAAAACAGATACGTACTGCATCCAATCTAAAAACTAGTGTTGCCATTCTTCTGGACGCAGTGCCAATGATACTGCATGCAGAAGCTAATGGTGAGTAGAATGACGTCGACGGCTGATACTGTTGTCGTGTCGCCGAGAGTGCATGTTTTGAAGTTAATTAGATTTGCATTGCAACTGGTGTGCTCTGCTCGATTCCCTTGCAGCCGGCATCCGTCCGAATATTGATTTTCGGCAGGTTTGCTGAATTCCATCCCCGCCTGTGTTTGAGCAAACTATAAATCGCCATGCGCCAACCTTGCAACACCCGCTAAGACGTGGTCTATGAGCCTATAAAGTTCACTTCGGCCTGGGTCCGTGTGTCGTCTAGCCTCAGGTCGTCCAGTGATCCTGCGCTTTGGTAATCTTGGTCGAAACGATGCGAGATTTGAGATGGAGGCTAGAAGCACCCAGACAACCTTGATAGCTTGTTACGCGCGAGACGGTCGTGCAACAGCTATATGTATTTGTATGTGCTAGCCCTAGCCTAAGTTCAAATAGGCTATCATCGACCGGTGTGCGTACTCGACTGGCCTACCTCTAATGACGGAGTCCTGCGCAACATCCCAAAAGTACAGCGGGAAGATCGAGAATTCGTAGACCCAGTGTGAGATCTTGATGAACGAACCCGGACGAAACGAGAATACTCTATCAGCCCTGAGACGGAAAAATTGCCTTTCACGTCTGGACATCCTCCAGCACCAGCAGATTTGCAATGCACATTGCAGAGCTCAAACACTGACACTCCCAATCCCAACTCGCGGTATTCTGAAACTATTACTAGGGATGCACTGTAGTTGTGACCCACACCCAAATCGTCAGCCTGCAGCTCCTTCAACGAATAACTCGAACCTTACCCTAAACCCCATAAACCCTAAAATAGGCCCTAAAAGCCCTGCGCCCTAAACAGGCTCGGGTCAGAGCCATCTATTTCTGAGCAATAAACGAGCAGCTCAAGGAGAAATCAGACCAAACCACCGTCAAGTGTGATATGGTAAAAAAGCATGTAGCACAGCACGCTGTAATGTAGTACAGTAGAACATGTATGCCATGTTGCCTTCGATTCGACAAAAAGCCGCTCCTTCCCAGGAAGCTACGAGACCGTGTGACATTCGAATCGGCCGATGCCTGACACACCATCCGGGTCGCAAGAACCCTTTAGATTTAGAGGTGGGTACAAGCACAGTGTTTCCAGCATTGCTGCCGGGGTGTGATTGGAGTCTGGGCAATGTAGAGGCCTCCCAGGTTCTGAAGGGTTTGAAAAGGGGACCTCAATAAACAGAAATGGGCTCTGTGCCGATCCACTTATGACGGAGGAGAGGGAAGGACGAATGACGAATGATCCGGTGAGGTCAAAGACCAACTCATAACCATATGTGTAACCATACATCTCCGGCGCCGCGTGCATGAACTCTCTGCAGCCTACACCTTCGTAGTGGTTCGAGTATGGCATGGATCTGCTAAAGATCGTTTTCAGGGATCTAAAACTAAACTTCAAGAACACGGGGCCGTGATTGGATGAAGAACGCCGGCATTGTCAAAGCAGTCTTATCCAATCTTGTTGGATCGATGGTGAGCCAAGAAGGCCATTAGACAAAACCAATCCGGTAAACTCGGAAGTCCAAGGACCTATCAACTCTAACCATTGTCGCCACGGACCTGGCGGGCGAAATCTTCGCTCGCCCCACCAAGAGCTTGTTCTCGCCGGGCTTCCTTACTCCACATTGTGAAACATGCAGGTGCCAAAGTTCTGTTATCGTCTTCGCTACTCGAATAGAACTGGGCTACCCCAGCTCTTTGCACTGTTTCATGCACAAGCGCCGCTTCTTCCAAGCGCCGTGCAGCCACCAGACTTCTACTAGCTCTGCGAAGTTATGACCATAATGAGCTGGCATCAGATTCAGGATGATTTGTCTAGTCTTGCGTTTCATTTCCGCACCTGTCTGCTCAAAAGATGGGATCAAAGTTTCCAAGCGATGTCGGATCAGGCTTCGGGTTAAGCCGTAAACCCTGTAACGCAGCGCGTGCCCTAACCTTAACTTGTACTTCAAACCCTACACCCAACCCTAAACCCCACCTAACTGCAGGCTCTAAGCCTAACGCAGGACGCAGGACATACACCGCAAATCCTCCCTAAGCCCTTGTCGACTCGAAGCGTTATACCTTGTAACCGTAAACCCAACACTCAAAAGCTTAAGCTAAACCCTAAACCCCCAAACCCCACAACCACCCCACAGAGGGAAGAGGGACCCCACACCCCACACCACAGGGGAGGGGGGATCCCACCCTATATTATATCCGGACCATTGACCTTTGGGGGGGAAGGGGGGGGGGGACCGCGGGGCGCGTGACCGTATATACCTGCATGTGTGCATGTATATGTATATCTGTATATATATATATATATGATATGATATATGTATATGTATAGAACTCCTTACATGTTCTTGGTCTTGGAGCGAAGCGGTACGCGTGGCGCATAGTTGCAGAAAGGCGTCGTCAGCTTCCATCGCCGCCCTAGCCTCGGTTTGAGCAGCAAGCAGCGGGGCGTTACTCAGGCCAAAAGCTCGTTCCCTAAAACCTAAAGCTTATAGTACCCTGATGGACCCCTTATAGTAATCCCTATAGGAACCCTTAAAGGAACCCCTAACACCGAGCTGGGAACCGCGAGTAAACGCCATCCCAAACACGATCCCCAGCACAATGAACTTAGGAACGGACCAGAAATCCGCAAACCCAATCCCTCTGCCTAACGCGGAGCATTGCCATCATGTTACAAAAGTTGGAAGTCACGGCCCCGCACAAAACTCAAAGCTTGCCCAACTGGCGACTAAGTGATCTGAGGCGCCTGAATCTGCGCCCGTTCCTGGCAGATAAAGAGCTAAGAGCAACATAACACTCATGCCCATGCCAATAAGGCAGTTTCCGAAAATTAGGGGTACCTTCTCTTGGGGTCTTTATAAGAAGTATGCAACTGTTTAGGGTTCTATATTAGGGTCCCCGTACTGATAAACAGTAAACACACACCAACAGTAAACACCACTAGCTAACAGGAGAATCACCTGAAAAAGCAGTAGGAGCCACGATAGCAGAAACTAAATCAGAGCGGTGATATGCAGTGATAACAGCACAGTCATCCGCTAATGCCTCCTCCTTTAGTCTGTCATGGGTTCCCACCACTCCTTTCCCTAAAGCTCCAGTTGCCTCTTACATAAATATACATAAATCACATTTGAAAAAACATTGTTAAGTTTGGGAATTTTAAGTAGGCTAGCGACGTACCATACCATTTGTGCCGTAAGCTGAGCAACCCATTGCTTATGCCGCGGCTGCATCTACGTTCATCTCCTTTTCTGGGCTTCTCATGGATACTATAATTACTTATCAGGTTATGATATGCCGACTACGTATTTACAACAGTGTTCTATGGTTCTATGGATACTTATCATTACTAATGGCATCATGTGGCTACTAACAAGCATATGGTTTCTTTGCTTGCTAATTCGAATTTGCTAGTGCTGAAATTCGCTCAACGTGTCGAACGGCGCTGTCCAGGCCGAGAGGCACGCACGGCCCAACGCAGCTCCACGTTGAGCCTCAGCCGAGATGTCTGCTGTCTGGCTACAATAGAACTCATCATGTGGACGTGTGAGAATAGAAAGCCTTAAAGAAACACATGCCGTCAGAGACCGGCAGTGAGAGAGAGAGAGCGAGAGAGAGAGAGAGAGAGAGAGAGAGCGAGAGAGAGAGAGAGAGATTTGGAGAGGGAGGGGAAGTGGCACACGGAAGGGGAGAGACAAAGGGACACACACGCACACACATACACACACACCTACATGCGCGCTCGCATGGAAAACGAACACAGTCTGCCCAGACTTTTGCAATCTTGGCAAATGTGGCATTGTGAAGATTAAACAACTTTGAGGATAGCGATGAGGCGAAAGACCGATGGCGCTGATGGTGACGACACCTATGTCCACTGCCACATACCGCCACCAAGTCTACTTCTAGCTACTGCACTGTGCTTCTTCTTCTACTACAGCTCCTATTGCTACTACTTACTACTACGACGGCGACGACGATGAATACCGTTGTACCACTCACTGCCACTTTCCCTACTGTTACTACGACGACGAAGACGATGAAGACGACGATGACAACTACCACTGCCCTACCAGAGATGTCGAGCCAGACTGTCGGCTGCATAAGGAAAGCTCCGACAGAACCAAGTTCTCTTCGGCTTGAAAGCATGCGCAGAATTGCATGCCGAGGTTCTTCTTGGACACGCTCCCGAGCCATCTGCGAACGAGGCAAAGATAATGCATGTAGGTCAAGAAATGCTTGCTTTCGTTCGAGGCATACCTTTTGCCATGCCATCGCGACAGCAACAGTGCAGTTGTGCCAACAATCACGGTGCTTGTGTCGTCCTCTCGTTCTTGTATCGAAAATATGAGCAAAAATAAGACCGGATTGAATCAGTAGTAGCTGTGCTACACGGCAAGGAATACAACTGACCAGGACCCCTCCCAAGGAAGAGTACATTAAATATCCGCAGCTCGGGATGTTGGCAATGCTGAGCTTTGGTGTTTCTCTTCCGGTTGCATAATTGATGCAATGTGCACGTGCTCGCTATTTGGTTCTGAAAGCCTGCATGAATGACAGTAAGGCTGTCAAGCTGTGACAGTTGGCCTCACAACCCTAAAGCTCTAATGACTCTAATCTAAGACCTGAAGCCCAAACTCCAACGCCCCTTTCTCAACCCAGACAAAAAAGCCTGAAATCACAGCTGGCACATTATCATGGAGGTGCAAACCTTACAGCTAAAACCCTCAAGGGTTATTGAGGTATTGGTGCTTCGCAAGAGGCCTGTCCAGCTGGAATTTGCACCATAAGGCCATGACCTCAGCAATGCTGAAGCAGCTGTTTGCACCTTTGGCAAGACTGGCAGGAGGCCAGTCGAAATTCCATTCTACAATGCCTGCTCCGATGTCGCAGCTAGGAGATACTCTGCGGTCTGGAGCCGTCAGTGCAACCTCCATGGCTGTTCCGCTAGAGAAGCAACTGTCGGATGCAAGACGAGAGCCCCTTGCCCAACCTGCAACCCGGCTCCAAACCAAGGACCCCTTCAAACCTAAACCCTAAAGCTCGTATAGAACCCTTGTAGAGACCCCTGTAGAACCCTTATAGGAACCCTATTTGTGTACAAGGACATTTTAGCAAGGCGCGAGGCTCCAGAAGGGGAAGATCAACACGGAAGCCACCAAGGTAATCCACACCTGTTGTGGTCGGCAACTAGACGCTGTAATTAACTCTATTGTGCCCGATATCGCCAATTTGTCATTTCGCACAAAAGCCCATGCAACCGACCTTCTCTTACCCGGCATGAAGGTCGAAGAAGAATGTGGAATTGAACTGACATAATTGTGATGCGAACGGGAAGGGGCTTACCTGCGTCTGTCACTGTCCTAGCGTGTGTTGCTTCACCCCTTACCCAACAACCAAGCGAAGATGGTTCCGACGCCGCAGAGGGCTTCTAAAGGGACTTTGGGCCGGCTACGCTGGATCTTGATTGGTATTCCAAAAGCTCGAAACATACAGTTGCTTCCAATGACTATATGGCTCGTCATGAAACGTTTTGCGGTTTGCTGCTCGCAACAGTCAACTGGGTTTGGCACTTAGAACTACAGACACCTATACTCTCATTCTAGGCTAAGAGCACCATCTGATCTTTCAGGCTAAGAGCTACGTCTCCTGCAACAGTCCTATGAATTACTATGAGGGTTTTGGGTTATTTAGGTTCATTTGACGTAAGAGAGACTTCTGCCCCGGGAGGATCGCAGAAGCAAAATCAGAAGCGTCGTCTGTTGTTCGAGATGTTCTGAAGCCTAAAGGGGGGGTGATGTTTTTAGCAGAATGCACCTCTTCTCGTCGATAAGGGCGTTAAGAAGGTACAGGCTCAATGACAGACTGTCTGAATGCACAGTGGCGTCTTTCGGAGTGTACAGAATTGTTCGGCGAGTCGCATAGCACAGCCATGGGTTGCGAACCTCCAAGCAGTCCTTCGAGAAAGGCGACTGGTCTTGAGGGATAAAGGGGCTGCTAGCTGCATCTACTACTCCTGTAACTGTCAGGCTTGTTGGCCACGGGTCGAAGGGTTGTCCGCCAAGGTTCTTAACTTTGCCTCTGCTGGCTGCTGCTGGCTGCTGCCCTGTTCCTTGTACCACCACTACCACTACCACTGCCACAGCCGCTGCCGCTGCCACTGCCACCGCCACTGCCACTACTACTGCTACTCGCAGTACTAGTAGTACTAGTAGTACTAGTAGTACTAGTAGTACTAGTAGTACTAGTTTTTGTACTACTAGTAGTACTAGTAGTACCAGTACTAGTACTAGTACTAGTACTAGTAGTAGTAGTAGTAGTAGTAGTAGTAGTAGTAGTAGTAGTAGTAGTAGTACTACTACTACTACTACTACTACTACGACTATCACTAGTAGAACCACTACTACTACGACGATGACGACGACTCCGACGTGTGCTGCTATAGAGGCACATCTTGTTGTGTTTCTGCAAGGAAGGCATGAGGGCAATGCTTGCGAACAAGCGGCAGGGCACTCCGCCTCCGTTTTCAGCACGAAAGGATCTGAGAACCTGGCCGGTGAGGCAGCCGCATCACTGCATCCAAGCTGCGGCACCCTTCCTGAAAGCAGAACCCTTTTGAACACTGGGCCGTGCCCTCTATGAACTTGTCAAAAGCTAACATCCCGTGACCGAGAGCTTGCAGAACTTGTGGGACTCATATCTCTCCCTTTATCTTTCTTTCGCCGTTGCAGTACATGCGCATGCACACACGCACACAAAAAATCAACAAACTATCACACACACACACATACAGCCGCAAACACATTAGCGGTCTCTTCCTCCTTTTCGATGGAATTGACCTGGCCCGGGCGGCATTTTCACATATCGTCATGCCCCACTCTGTTAGCTTTCGCGTCAGAGGGACGGGCTGCGGGCTCCACCCGAGGCCAACAGTCTGCACTCACCCCGTGCCCCTTCAGCCTTCAGAGATCCCACAGAAGCGTAAGAGCCAGGAGTCGGCTTCTTCCTCAATCCAAAGCAACGGCCACATCCAGTCTGTCTCCGAAGCCTCCTCCCACAGGCTTCTGGTCACTAGCACAACATGCCTATGTTTCCGACCCCGGTCCAGCCACACAGATCAGCTTAATCGATTGGTGCTTTTGTCAATGCCTGCAGAAGTGTGTTGCCCAGGTCCTGCTTGCAGGCTCTGCACGCTGAGGCCTTTCAATCCGGCGTTGAGCTCGAGTCAACGGAACTAGCCTTAGGTCGCCTTGTGCTCTGACATATCCCTCGCCCTCCCTCCCTCCCTCCCGCGCTCTCTCTCTCTCTCTCTCTCTCTCTCTCTCTCTCTATCTCTCTCTCTCTCTCTCTCTCGCTTGCTTTTTGCGGAAAAACACGAAAGAACTCCCATTTAAGCAACAAGAAGCAGAAGAGCCCACAAAGCAAAACACATTAACCGAAGCCAAAGAAACTGAAGGGTGGCGAGGCCGAAGGTGAACAGCAAAGTGGTGATGATCAACCTTGCGCCGGCGCAACGCGGAATTTCCGACAGAGCGACCAGCAGTGTTTTTTAGGCTTTGGAACTGCGGACATCCAGGCTTCGTATGGGCTTTATGGGGTCGTTCCTACCCAGCCTTGGTTTTGTTCTGTTCCACCGTTCCACCGCCTATCGTCGGGCTGCCCGAGCACAGGGAAGGACTGCTCCCCAGAGTCGGAAGCAAACCACCGGCAGTGCAGGACGAATCCCCGGATCCCACAAAGTGTGTGGTGTGAATTTAGGCACGACGAACCTTCACATCTGTCCTTGCTTTACAACGCCAACCGATGCCTATATGTTGAGCAAAGCCGCAGTGTGTCAACCTGCCCTGTATGGTTGGCATAGTGATCACGGATGTCCTGGCGGTTCAGCATTGTGGGTCTGGGGTGTATTCGGTATGAGATAGGGGACATTTACTCGGGTGGCGGTTGCCATGGACTCCGAGGGGGTCATGTCTGCCAGAGTCCTCTCAAAAACCTCAGATGCTCAACCCTGCAGCCCTCAAACTTATTGGCCAAGAAGCGGCCAAGAAACCCCAAACAAATCTCTAGTCTCAGGGATGTGTACCTTTTCAGCAGGTCCTCCTTCAAAGCGCCGAGGAGATCTAGTCGCAATGCCAAGGAGTCCTTCTCCAAGGGTATCGCACAGACATACCGGTCTAGTTGCCCGCACGAAGAGCTCAACACAATGCAAGAGTCTGCGGAGTGGGAGACATCCTGACATGTAAGCTGGAGCTCGTGGTTTAAAACCATGCTGTTTGCAGGGTCACTGGTCACTTCATGCTCAGGCTGATTGGACGCATTGGCTATTCTCCAGATCAGATGCCCTCGGTCTGGCAACTTGTAGGCTTGTTGTTGCGGAAAGGAACCTCGCTGGAACTGTGATGCTTTATCTCTGCGAGCAAGCTCGGCGTGCGCATCCTGAAACGGAAGCTCACAACTGAATAAATTAAACTTGCACGTATGTCTTGCAAGATACAGCATCGGACCTGCTGCAGGGCCGCCTTTGCGATGTTCATGTTTTCCTGTGCTATGGCATCCGTCGAGGGCTCAAGGCCATAGCTTGTCAAAGCCCCAGAGACTTTTTAAATACTATCGAATGCTGGCAGAGGCCCAACTGTTTGTGCAGCTGATTGTCGAGGCATAAATGCTTTGACTGGGCCGAGGTCTGTTTATAGGGAGTTCATGCTGCCTGCAACTATCTATCTATCTATATATATATATATATATTCATATATGTATGTATGTATGTATGTATGTATGTGTGTGTGTCTGCAATATGATCCTAGCCTCGCGGCCCCTTCCGGGTGTCTCAGATCAACACACACACCCAACGGTCATAATCCCAAACTGTGCTCGTAACGGGTCGGTGGATTTGATGGATTGAATACTAACATGCGGCCTTCTGAAGCAGGTTCAGAGACGACAGTCTTCCTTGCATTATTCCCCCTCTCCCATCTGTGCCGCGGCTCCCGATGGAGGGCTCGAGAAATCCCAATTTCCGAAAGCTGGCCAAAGTTCGCCTGAGCTGGTAGGGCTTCGACTCGCACACTCCCACTTGGCAGGCACGGATTCACGAGGTCGGGCTTTCTAGTGAGGTTTGGGGTTGCGGGCTGAGGAATCTGGGCTCTGGTTATATATATATATATATATATGATTATATACACATGTATACGTAAAATGTGTATGTATATGCTGAAATCTGCACATACATCTATATAATGTATATATATATATATAGAGAGAGAGAGAGAGAGAGAGAGAGAGAGAGAGAGAGAGAGAGAGAGGGTAGGAGGCAGGGAGTGAGGGAGTGTTGGGGTCGACGCCCTTGAGCCCCATTTCGAGGCCGTGGCAAAGGACTGGCATGGCATGGGCCAAGACCGGGATTTCAATGGAAGGGAAGCTTGCAACGGTCATTCGGGTGCGGACATTAGGCAAGATTTCTGCAGGGGTCCGCGAGGAATAGCATCCCATCCGCCTCAGTCGATATCAATCTTAAATTCTTCGGGATTGCTGGGAGCGCGAACATGATATCTACACCAGACACAGAAGGAGAGAACAAACGGTACGGTACTCCACAGGACACATGTCATTCGAGCGGAAGGTTCCGAAGGAGCGCGTGGACATAATACGACTGGACATAATACTACGGCTGATGGTAGAAATCCTGCAGCACCCATAATAATCATAATAAGGAATATACCATAATTCCCATAGTTAAGGGTCCTTAATTAAGATACGGCAGGATTTATATCATCAACCGTAACAGGGCCCCAGTCTTCCATGGTTCCGAGGCTTTGCTGATGGGACTGTGCACAAACTGCCATCGGCCTTCTGCTCATTAAACTGGCAAGTATCCACAGGCTCCATAGTGGTTCCTTTTTGGGATAACCTTACAGGGTTCTAAGTATGAAGCCCAAAAAGGAACTACTGTGGAGCCTCTGGGTTAACCTCATCGAATGGAACAACCAATGAATCATCGCCTCGAACCTGATATCTCACTTACCTACATAATGGGATAGACCAGACTATGCCAACTATGGGGTTAAGTGAATACTAACCGTTACAAACCTACATACCGCACTTGTTGTTTGGCCTCTTGGGTCAGTGATGTGTGCAAAAACGGCCCACACATTCTGCTAAGAATGTCAGAGTGACCAGGTGCCCAACAGCCCCCAGCACGGAGCCCAAATAAATCGAAGCCATGGCTACAGCTAGCTAAAGCTGTTGTCGAGGAAGTCTCGTATGAACTCTAGCCAGATTCCCCTGTTGGGGCCACCTGCTGGTTGGGGTGCAGGGCTTCACTGCAATCGAACTCTCCGATCACCCGAGTTTTTCAGCCCTAGTCTCTCATCGGTTCTATAGGTCCTAGTTCGGGTGAAGTAGGGGAGTAAGGGGTAGCGCTGACGGGTTCGACTCCCAGCTACGGGGTTCTGCGTGAGGTTTCAGAGTTTAAGCTTCTGGCCCTCCCCGACGACGTAGACGAAGCTTCCGAGCCGGACGGCGGTGCAAACAGTGTCGGGGGACTTGACGCGCTGTCAGCTAGGTTATGGTTCGTACAGGGTTTAGGGTTTAGGGTTTCTAAGGTTTAGGGTTTCGGGTATAAGGCTTTCGTCACATGGCGTGTGCGATGGTCGAAAAGTGACACTGAATCGCAACATACCACAGTCAGGAGAATTGCAAGCGCCGACGGATGCCAGTGCAGGAGACATTGAGCTATCCGAAGGAGAAATGAGCCCAAAGCCTTTAAAACTAGGGGCACCTGCCCAACTGCAAAAATCCGAGAGCCGGCCGGGGCTTAAATCATTACCCATACTATTTTGGGGAGATATAGTAGAGTTTACCCCCAAACCCAATTCAAATTTATTCAGGCCCCTATATGACACGTGTACAACATCAACATCAAACCTCAACGTTAAGTGCTGCATCAGGCTCTTGACCTCATAACAATCCTGAGGTCGGGGGCCTTTGTGGTAAAAACCGGGTCTCGGGAATTGTCATAGTTGAACCCATCATGAGGAAAACTACGAAGTTGTGCTCCGACTTGTTCAGGCCGCTGTAACTATATGGGTGGTTGTCAAAATTAGGGTCCCTATTTAAGTACCCTTAATATTAGGTGCCGTATTATATTAAGGACCCAAAAAGGGACCCTAATTTTGACAACCACCCATATGATCTTGCTGTCAATGCTGATCCACATGGAGCCACCCCGGAAGTCGAACCCCAAGTATTCCGAAAAGTATCGAAGGCCACCTACCGCAAGAAACAGCACCGCAAGCGCCATGGACCATCGAGCCGGTTCAGGGAACATCTAAGTGTAGCAACTGCAACCCGAACTCGATGCGGGAGTTTCCGAAAATAGAGGACCCTAATATGGTACCCTAAATCGTAGCAGTAGGATCCTTATAAGGTACCCCCATTTCCGGAAACTCCCACGTCGAAGCTCCACAAAAGCCTTACCAGCACGGCAGACGAGTTCAGCACGTAGCTGTCGTCGGTCAGCTGTTTCTGCTGCTCACGACCTGCTAAGCTTGGCCAAGGCCTAGAATACGGTTCCCAAAAATGGGATCCCTTCTCAAGGTTCTCCAAAAGAGCTTCTATAAGCGTTGGCACAAGGGTTCTTCATGTCGGAGCCGTAATATGTAGAATAGGGCTCTGGGTCATATCATAATAGCACAACTACACTTATACTTTTTCTGCGAAATCTGTATTCGGCTCTATGCAAAGTGTGATCAGTGTCAACAGGCTTTGCGGTGGGTTTATGCTCTCACAACCGGACACTGCTGCAACAGGTTCATGGTGCATAGCAACGATATGCCCGTTTACACCCCCCAAATACTATCTCCTTATAGTCCACATGAAGTAGTTCAACAAATTACTGTACCTAATACTGAAGGCTTCCGTACAACAAACCCTTGCAGACCCCTTTTACAAGGATTCTTGAAAGGAATCCAATGCAACCAGTTATCCCCATCGTAGGGGATAAGTTCGTAAGCAAGCGAGTTCATCTTGCCACAAGACAAACAGTTTCTGATATCGGGTTCTACGCTGTCCCAACTCGCACTCGCCAGGTGAGGTCTCTTGGCTTGGCGGGGGGGGGGGGGGGCAGGGCTTTAAGAATCAGGGTTTCGGCTTGAGTCAGTGTTTACGCTCTCACGCTCGGACTCTGCCCGATGAGGTTCGCAAGTCGGCTGGGTGAAACATAACATGAGTTGGGATCGGAACTCATGGCCTTGACACTGCATCCGAATACACATGATTAGGTTAAAGCAGTCTAAGCCCTAGTCAAGCAGCTCCTTTTCAAAAGCAGACCCACCCCGCCCCTCACGGGACCCACTCTGAAACTCTGCCACCCCGGATATAAAGCATTCCCTTATAGTAACTTATCCCCTATATACTAACCACTTAGAAGCTGCCCCCACCCTGTAGTAGTGACTATAACGATTATATTAGGGCCCTATTATATTCCTATTGTACCACAAATACAGGGCGGGGGCCCCTTCTAACTAACCACCTTATAAGTTTTCAAGGGGTAAGCTTCCTTTAAACTAGACCCAAGAGTAACCTAGGAGTAAAAAGGGTGCCCTTTTTGGTTGAAAGGGTGAAATAAGGGAACCTGAACCCTTAAAAAGGGAATAAGGGCCTACTCTGGGTCCTACGGTTGATGATATAAATCCTGCATGACCCATAATAAGGAATATACCATAATTCCCATAGTTTAGGGTCCTTAAGGTAATGCAGGATTTATATCATCAACAGTAGTTTAGCCTCGTCGGACCCCTCGACTTGAGGGTGCTTCCGCAGCTGGCACGAAGACGTGGAAGCTGACCAGAAGAGATAAGGACCTATTAGAAGGGGCCCCCCCCCCCGCACCCTGTAATAGTGCGTCCTAATATGATCCTTATAGTCACTATTACAGGGTGGTGGCAGCTTCTAAAGGACCTAGTTTATGGTTGGGACAGGAGTAAAAATCTAAATTGTTATTCCTTGTTGGATTTAAGTACCCATAAAAATGTAAAATGTTACCTATAACTATGACAAAGGGACAAGGTGAGCAGAAAGATGGCCAGGAAAGCCCAGTGCGCGGTGAAGGCAAAGCTTTCCAGGGAGCCTGTCAAGATCTCGGCCACCGCTTCGACGCAGACTAAGACACCGATGCAGCCGAGAGATGACACCGTGTTGCGCAGCCAGGGCTGTGAAAAGCAGGAAACACTCCTCAAACAGCGTAGGCAACAAGGATGGGCCAATGGAAGGCAAAGGGGATAACAGAGGCCAATCTCTACGGTGCTCACCAGGATGTACTGCCCGAGGGAAGTGAAGCCCATCTTGTCGTAGAAGGCAAGGGAAGACCAGGACACGCCGGCTAGGCAAAGCAAAGTGGGCAGCCATGCAAGCAGGCAAATGTGCCAAGGAAGTTGTGTCTCGAGACCCCACTCCTCGATGATTGCGTCGCGGAGTGGTCCGCGCACGAAGATGTTGAAGGCCTCGAGACGCCGCTCGTGAACCGGGCTGCGACTTTGAGACAGCGCAGTCTTAGCTTCACCGGAGGGCACTAGAAGGCTGGTGGTCTCTTCCTCGGCGTCATTTCCCGTGCCCTCGTGGTCGTCAAAGACTTCGGCCACCTGTTGTTCGATCGACTGCCGGTCCTGCTCCACCGAGCATTTTCCCGCCCGAATGTCGAAGGACTCCATGTCGCCCAGCAGCGTAGCATGGCTGTGAAGCTTTGCTTGAAACGCCGTCAGGCTCACCGGTACCAGGGGAAGATACAGCACAGCATAGAACGGAGCCGCCCCAAGGATGCTCAGCATATGCTGAAAACCGTAGGCAAGAGGACTCATGGAAGCGTTCAAGCCAGCTTCGCTCGCAGCAATTCCCATCTGTGGGTTCAGGGCCAACATGACTGCCAGCAGACGCCCCTCCAAATACAGCAACAGCATGGTGCTCAGCAGCCACGGCGCCAGCCACAACGGCACAAGATTCATCTTCTTGACACCATGCTGCTTTGCGAAGATCGACAGCTCGAGGTTGCACCACAAGCGTTGAAAGTAAGTTTCGCTGTGTAAGACGAGCAGCTGCGACGAGTTTGCCACAATCATGGGGACGGCGGCAATGCCCAGCTGTTTCGCTTCCAAGTCCTGCTGGTCAATGCAAAGTCGGTCAACCCAGAGAGACGGACACCAGCGCCCCCCAGTCAGATGCTGGGCAAAGAAGAAGGCAAGGAAGAAGACGAAGATGGGGAAATCCAAGACCAGTAAGAACACGCAGATGGGCTCCTCGGGGAAATAGTGGAAGATGCACTGAGAAAGCATCACAGCTGCCAGCGTGGCCTTCACCGCCAGCCCGAAATTCAGAAAGAAGCACATCGCCAGATGCTTGGTCCATCGATCTGCCGTCCACGAATGGCTCACGAACACATCCACGTGCTCCGTTGCCTGGGTTCCCTCCACATCGCAGAGGGCATCATCTGTGGATGCAGACCACACGCGGCCACAACCGGACAGCACAGCCACGCCAGTTGCAGAGCGAAATATGCCCTGCTGGCGTAACTCATGTGCCGTCAGGTGCTCACGCATTTGAGGCCAGTCGAGTTGGAGGTTTTGTGGCTTCTGGTCTGATTTGCTTTCAATCAAGGCCTTTGGGTTTAGGATGGTTTAGGTTTAGGGCTCCCCAAAAGTAAGATGGAAACCCACAGAACACCTAAGGAACTGTAGCCTTTATGGGGCCCGTTTGGGATGCTGATTTGAGGTTCCAGTTCCGGGAACCTACGGATCCCACGCTACCGGCAGGAGCCCGGTGGCTTGAGCCATGATGCCGTATTGACAGGGGGATGTGCAACAGACGGATGTGCCTTTTTTTAGTTTTTCAGGATATGCAGTTCATGACGAAGCAGAGCACTCAAAGTTTTTACGCTTGTTACTGCTTGTTGAAACCCAGAACTTATGATGGTTTGCCGTTACACTGGTATATATGCTTCGCAGTGGTCTCATGCGCGATAGCCCCTGCTTGGGGCACCAGGACAACCTTAACCCCAAATAACCGACCTTTTTAAGGACTTATATAAAGAAATCATATTACAGTGGGGGGCCCTAAAAAGGTAGGTTCCTTATATATAGGGTCCAGGTAAATAGACATCCTACTGAGACGAGCACTCTTGTCCGGCCGCCGAAGCAGCTGCACAAGGCCATAGAGATCGCTGCGCCTGCGGCGGAGGGCTATCGCTATGCACGTGAAGTGAGCAGATACTGCGGACTCCGCTTGAAGGAGCTCCGGACCCGGATCCCGAATGTGTCTTTAAAGTGTGGATAAGGAAGTATGGGCATTTGGGCATGATGCGCGCTCCCTGCATGCAACCCCCTTCAAGGAGTTTCCAGCTCTGAGCATTCGGCACACGGCAGGCAAGGTCTGTGTCACGCCTTCAGCGGTTCGGTGCTTGGAAAAGAATGCTTGGCAGGTTCACAATTGTACTTCTGTCTCTAATCCCAGTACAGTAGAAGCCAGAAAGTTGGAATATCAGTATCGTAACCCCTTTAAGGTAAATTATAGGGGATCCTACCATTAATCCATATTCCAACTTTCTGGAGTTCCCTTTAGTGGGTGGTCTTTGTTTGAGGTTTTGTGCTCCAAGGGCAAGGCCAGAACTTCGACATTTAAACCTAGATGTCCTATGTTGGCACGGTGTGATGAGGACAAGGCTCCTCCTTGCACAGTCTGAAGATATTTCAAGACAATAAGTGCAGGAACGGCCATATCAAGGCAAGTGCAGGATCAGCCATATCAAAGCGCGATGTTCCAGTTAGCTCCGAAATCTGAAACCTAACCTGAGTCCTCAAAACTTATAAAACAGCAGACAGTCCGCAGAAAGCCCTCGGCTCGGGTGACCCGGCTCATCACTGCAGAGATCACGGCAGCGAATGGTCAGGTCAGCGATGTAGGACACGAAAGCCGTCCTTGTCGGGGCATGAAAGATCATCAAAAAGGGGCCACGTCACCATTTACTTAGTTTACTTCCATTGCGGGTGGCTTTTGGCGAGCAGCAAGGTCAGCAGGTCAGAAAGGAACGTCAAGGACATGAGCGCAAGATTACAGCAACCAGCATGGCGAATATCTTCCACTCAGCCTACAACACGACCGCCGCCAACTATGCAACAAACAGCAGAAACAGCAGCAGCCGCACCACCACCACCACCACCACCACCACCACCACCACCACCACCACCACCACCACCACCACCACCACCACCACCACCACCACCACCACCACCACCACCACCACCACCACCACCACCACCACCACCACCACCACCAGCAAAGGATTTTAGGGACGAGGCTTTCAGGGACGTGGTCGACAGCCGCAGAACCGCGCCAGGGGAGCCTGGCAGGATGGCTCCGAGGAACAGGACCAAGACGGGGAGCTGTTGCAAATGGTGGCGAGGGCGGTGATCATGCAGGGCGACTCGATCAATGTCATTCGCCGAGCAACAGGCTGGGTCTTCTGGGTCCGATCCGGGGACCACTCGATCCTGCCGATGCTGGCGGAGCTGGCCACGAAGTGGCACGATGCGGCCCAGGCGGAGACCATCTCTCCGGCTCGTGTGTCTCTCCGGGTGGCACTGTTCTGGGGGATCATCGCGCATCTCAAGGACAGGCACGCGCAGATGAACCAGGAGAACAAGGCCTTTGCTCTCAAGAGTGGCTGGATGACGGAGACGGGCGCATGGAACTACCAACGGTGGAACCCTTCGCATCAGTCCCTGGAAGTGGACCCGGAGAGACCGGCACTCACGCAGGCTCAAGCCCAGGAGTCCCTGGAGCTCCTCCTCAAATTGATCAACGGGGATACAATCACCCGTTTCACGGCCAGGAGAGAGCTACATGCCGACATGCAGGGCACCGTGGCTTTCCAGGCGGATGTGGGTCTGCGAGCCAAGGGCTCCGAGGAGCTGTACCAGCAGCTGGAGCTTCTCCGCGGATTGGCGCTGTTCCAGATCATCGGCACCTCCTTCCGTCAGGAGGGGTACGGGCGCCCGCCCTTGATCCGAGCCATCCAGAAACTCCTTCGCTGAGGCGCCTGATCCTTACAAATCATGCGAATGTGTGCTATCTCAACTCTACAGCAATCTGCCTTGCTTGGTCCTTCACTTGCGAGCCATCCCTTCTTGTAGATTTGTCCGAACTAGGTACAGGAGCACTCCGAGCCTTGATTGACCATGGGGGCTCCCCGCTGCGCCTGCTGCGGTGCACGCCTTGGATACGCATGCTACATAACTGGGCTCAGCCCAATCGCCAGCATGATGCGGCTGAACTCCTGTCCCACATCATCCCTCTCCTAGGTTCACTGCCGTTCTCAGGAGCTTGGGAAGCCCGACGTCAGGAGCCCGGTGGGATTGTCATACAGGACGGCGGCAGCTGTCTAGAATCAGTATCCATTGATCTCCCGCCTAGGGGTGGTGCAGGCACTGTACAGTCCCTATTACATGGATGGCATTATCAGTCTAGCATCCACGCTCTCAGTCAACCACCCAATGTGCTCATTCTACGACTCGCACGGTTCATCGAAACACGCCGAGGGATACGTAAGCATACAGGCATGATTAGCTGGGGCTCGATCATTCATGTACCGGTGTTCTCGGGCGTGGAGTTGGAATCCACTAACATCCAGTACAGGGTTTGCGCTGCCATTCTCCATCACGGCCCCCGGGTTGAGCAGGGACACTATACTGCGATCACCCACCATGCAGACAAGGCCTGGCTCTTCGATGACAATACTTTGCCACGCCCTTGGTCCGCCGTGGACCCGAGCGCAAACACACCCTACGCCTCGCGCCAGGTATATCTTCTGATATGCCGGCGCCTGGGGCACAACTAGCACAGGCATGCCTGGGACTCTCCGAGTAAGTGTAGCCGCCTTACCATCCTCCCCCCAATCTCCCATGCTTCCCCGTGTTTCAGGTTGTGAGGGGCTCATCCACTGCGGATGATTGGGGCGGGGTTGGCGTTGGCGCTCCGAGCTCGAAAATCAGCTTGCCGGCCTGGTACGCCAGCACATATGCCCTCGTGTGCGTCTTGAGTCTTGCACCTTGAGCCTCTAGACACAAGCAACTTCACACAGCCTGAGTACCGAAGTGCATCCTGCTTTTGCGCCGCCGCTGGCTGGCCGCATCACTGCAACATGCGCTTTGTCTTGACATGCATCATGGCTCAGCACACGGCTAGTGTACCTTCCCGGCCATCCCCCCGCAAGCACATCCACGTCCCGCCTGATCCCGATCTTGACCCAAATCATACCTTAAGACCTCATAAGACTCCTCGGTAACCCATAATGCCCGGCAGGGACCCCACTTTCATATGTCCCGTCTGCAGCATCTGCCACAGACCAACAAGATTACATGTTACCCGTCATCCCGGAGTCAGAACATAGTCCACCCCGGACGTGTTCCGGCATGGTGCCTTGGTTCGCATACTTTCTCTTTGTATGATGCTGGGTTTTAAATAAAAATTTTTTTAAAAAAAAAAACACCGATCATGTTACCACGAAAGCCGGCTGACGTCCCACAAGATATCTGGGAACTGGAGCAGCCATCCATCCTGGGCATGGCGTACGGGAGATGTGCGGACTCTGACGAGGACTTACCGTCGTCTGCCTTTGTTGCAGCCTCACCTACCTCGTCACGTTCCCGATCGCGCTCCCGGGATTTGACCGCAGCTACAAATTCAGATCCAGTGATTCCCAAAGCCTCGAGAGTGGGGCAATCAAGAGCCAAGGTCTCCCGGGATGGGCAACCGCCGGCCGACACACCACCTGCCATGGAAGATTGCCCTGCGTCTGATCCAGCACCTGCTCCTGTTCCCAGTCCTGATCCCGGCCCTGGCTTTGATCTTGATGCTGACGCCACGGATGCTACGGACGATTCAGTGGAACTCATTGATAGGCCGACGGTCTGGAGCGACTTGTGGAATATTAGCCGGGCGGAAAATGAGCTAGCCTACCAGCTCCGACTGCCTGCAGATGGACTTCTCCCCAACACGCCGGTCTCGAGCGCTCATGTGGTGGAACACTTGGCATACCGTGTATGTCGGCAAGGCTTCTGCCACTCCGAGGACTTCTGCACTTTGGCTACCCTTCTTCCAGAGCAATCACATGTGAAGCGACGGCAAACAACCACTTCAGACGGCGCCACAGGAGGGCTGCAGCGTGCTTTTCTTACAGGCGCTTACTCGATAGGTGGCGGCGGTATCCGTGGTATTCAGACCAACACTGGTCTGTTTCCTTGGCTCACTACCTGGCTCACCTCAGTGATTCGAGGCACTAAGAGTGATCACCAGTTCAGCAGTTGCGCGTTTTTGGTCAACACTTTACATTATATGCATCGCGACACTGGGAACGCACCGGGCTCCACCAATCTGCTGATTCCATGCAACCGCTGGAAAGGAGGCCAACTCTGGTTGGCAGACGCGGGTGGCTCGATAAGACTGGAGGAGAATGGGCCGCCAGGTATACTCTTGCCGGTGGCTCGACCTTACCTCCAGCTGAATCCGGACACTTTGCACGCTACCTACCCCTGGAGTGCTGGCGACAGAATCCTTTTGGTGGCCTACCACGCCAGAGCAGTGGACAAATTGCCGGAGGAGGGGCACGCTCAGCTTCGTCGTCGAGGCTTCTACTCCCTCCAGTTCGACTCTACAGACCGACACCGCACTTTGAACCACGGTGCCGGGTCGAGTGACGACTGAGACAGGGACAGTGCTGAGCAGCGAGCGGGCCACTGAGTGTACATAGCAGCGGATAGGCTGAAACTCTGTGCTGATACCCTCTAGAACCTTCTGAGGCTGTTCTCTCGGTTTGCACTTTGTATGAACAATCACTTACATCGACTTGGAACGCTGTCACTCCTCGATGCTTAACGGGCCCCTCGGGGCGGGGCATCGAGCTCTGCTTCTCAGGATGGCGCATCAACCCGTGATGCGTCGCTATGCGACCGGGCTCAAAGCCTGACCTACTTATCCTGTCGCACAGCTAGGACCTCCTTAGCGGCGTGTAAAACGAAACGAAACCACCACCACCACCACCACCACCACCACCACCACCACCACCACCACCACCACCACCACCACCACCACCACCACCACCACCACCACCACCACCACCACCACCACCACCACCACCACCACCACCGCCACGTCATCATAATCGCAATCATCGTCATCATCATCATCATCGTCATCATCAACATCGTCATCGTCGTCATCATCATCACCATACTGACACCCACAAGCGAAGCCCCTCAAATGAGGACCACGCATCTTGGAAGAGTCGATCGCAGCGTCCCTGCACACAAGTGGCTGAGTTTTGGCCCAGTACCCAACGAGGGCACAAAGCTCAGGAAAGGCGGAATGTCTGTCCGTCTGTAGCTGAGTACTTGCGCATGTGCAGATTCACGCATACTTGCCTGCAACATGACAATTGATCGCCCGGACACACCAGCAGATTGTTATATAGCTATAGATAGGTTCCTACATGACAGCTGATCAACTCACGAATACACAAACCACAGATTCGGCCGGATTTTTCCTGGAAGTACTCAAACTCCACGCACAACTGCACTCAGTGACACATCCGGTCTCGAACCCCACATAGCTGTCAAGCCCGAACCAAACAAGAAAGTTCCCGGCTTCTCCAGCATGGCGGTGGCACGGTACCTCAGAGCGCAGTTCAGCTGTCGTCTACACGTTGCACTTCAATTTGCGGTTCCCCAACGGCTACCCCAACACATAATCGGTACATCTTTCTTAAAGATTCTTCACAGAAATCTTTCTCTCTCTCTCACACACACACACACGCATCCACGTCCGAACATACATGTCTGTAATATGCTGATCTCGCAAGTGGACCACCTGACGATAAGGGGAGACCAGAGAACTTCGCATCCCGGAGACCGACCTGCTGTTGCTTGTAGCCTTTTCTGAAACTATGGACTATGGACTACATAAGCGAGCACGCAGAACATTCTTGGGATTAGGGGCTCAATGACTCAACTTGCGAGTGCATTGTCGTGCCAGAATGTAGTCGCTTAAGGGTAGATATGACAGATTCGGCTGTGCTACGTAATGCTTCTGCAGCCAGCTCCACGAATGAGTCAAGCGGCCAGCGTGCTGCCGTGTTGGACCGAGGAGGCGTCAACTTGAGCCTGCAACGCTCGCTTTTGATGTCTCGTACCGGTGATGCCACTTCACCAAAACCCGATGAAAGCCGGCTCACTAAGCTCGAGCTTTGAATGCAACTTCCACTTAGCAGCGACGGGGCCGGGGCAAATCAGAATGTCTCGACACGATCTTTCCAAGAGCCCACCATGTAGCGCTGCAGTCATGTTAAGGGTGTGTTTGCTGCAGCTCTAAAATCATTGGCGACGCCAAGAAAAGGAAGGCTGAGTGGGGTTCTGAACAAACGCAAGACTGGGCTAGTTGTGAGGTACTTGTTTGCCCGCAATCATCACACGGATACATCGGCGAGTCAATGCGCGGCTCTCTCGTCAAAATCGCAGATGACTTTCAAGCCCAACTATTGACTATTGACTCATGAATTGAGAGGGCATCCAAGGAATGAGGACCTTGGGACTTTCTTGCACTCACTCCTTCCATCTGGGGATATGAAACTTGTCCTTTGCCTCGTGCTGGATAAAGTGGATTCCGGCCGGAAAGCCCTTACGCCACGATAAACCCTCAACAAATCTCTACAAACCCTACGGCCGCCGTTCTGCCTCCGTAGCCAAGCGAAAAACAGCCTCAGGCTGGTGATTGGCTCCTGGCACTGTTCCGAAAGCCCACACCATGCCCCAGGATCGAAAAATTAGGGTCCATGATAAGTCGAAAAGTACGGTTCATGACAAGTGTTTAGTTTAGGGTTTAGGGAGTGTTTGGGAATGCTTGGGACATAACTGCTCCAGTGGGACGCGCGGGTCCCCTGCACCAAGGCCCAGCATACAGCATACCTACCAAGACCCGGAGAATCCCAAAGGGATGGAATCTGCTGGAAGCTGTTATTACTCCTGGTCCGAGCCAAGAACGCGCGGACGCCCTGTAAACGCGCGCGCGCGGCAGGAAGGCACACGTGTGTTGATTTGTGTCTTTGTCCAGGTAGGCAAAAAAACGTGGCCTGCGTGGGACAAACAGCACATGCTGACATACACGCTTGTTTGTGTTCATTGCACGTGCAATTGCTGCATGAACGCGCGCCCCCCCCCCCTCCCGGCGTCAAAAACGCCCATTTCGCGCGAGACATCCTCCGCACAGTTTCTTGCAACTTTATGTGTTTTCTTGCTTTTTTGTTTAGGAAGCAAAAAAACGTAGCCTGTGTGGAAAAAAACGGCACATGCTGACATAGGCACCGGTTGATCTGGACGTGATCATGGTTGGCCCATGGATGCTCTGCGGCAATGGATATGGTCTGATCTGGACGTTAACATGGTTGGCCCATGGATGCTCTGCGGCAATGGATGGTTGGTCTGATCTGGACGTTAACATGGTTGGCCCATGGATGCTCTGCGGCAATGGATATGGTCTGATCTGGACGTTAACATGGTTGGCCCATGGATGCTCTGCGGCAACGGATGGGGTCTGACCTGGACGTTAACATGGTTGGCCCATGGATGCTCTGCGGCAATGGATATGGTCTGATCTGGACGTTAACATGGTTGGCCCATGGATGCTCTGCGGCAACGGATGGGTCTGATCTGGACGTTAACATGGTTTGCCCATGGAACCTCTGCGACAACGGATGAGGTCTGATCTGGACGTGATCATGGTTGGCCCGTGGATGCTCTGCGGCAAAAAATATGGTCTGATCTGGACGTTAACATGGTTGGCCCATGGAAGCATTAGGACATGGATGCGCTGTTTCGAAATCGCAGTAGACCATGGACGTCATTAGGTCCTGGACATGGATGCGCTGTTTCGAAATCGCGGTAGACCATGGACGTCATTATAGGTCTTGGACACGGATGCGCTGCTTCGAAATCGCGGTAGACCATGGACGTCATTAGGTCTTGGACATTCATGCGCTGTTTCGAAATCGCAGTATACACCATGGACGTCATTACGTCTTGGACATGGATGCGCTGTTGTGGACACGCCGGAACCACCGATGGCAGTGGTGTTTTCGGCAGGTGAACCACACAAAACACCGCACATGCCGATGTTTCAGGCGCTACTAGAAACGTGGAAAGTGGTAACCACCGATGGCAGTGGTGTTTTCGGCATGTGACCCACGCAAAACACTGCAAATACCGGTGGAATTGGGACATGCGAAACACGCGTTTACAGGTGGTCCGAGCCAAGAACAATCAGAGGGAAATAAGAGGGAAGGCGCGCAGGTCAAAGGGTACTGAAGAGTCCGCATGGAAACCTCACCAGGGAAGAACAGGATTGCACGTAATATCCTCTAGGGCCGGCTCCTTTGAATCAGCTCAAGATACTTTCAAAGCTTGGCCCTACTACCCTACCCTATACCCTATACTCTAAACCCTAATCAACCCTAAACCCAACTAGACCTCAAAACCATACCCTAAACCCTAAACCCCTAACCCCTAAACCCTAAACCCCCCCCCACTTATCCCAATCTCTCCGAAGCATGGCCAGCATCGAAGAAGCGCCAAGCTGACCAAGCAGGGCTTGGGACTTTGGGGCTCAAAGTTGAGCGGGGGAGTTTCCGAAAATAGGGGACTTTAGGGTTCCTTTAAAGGGTTCCTTAAAGGGATCTATAGGGGTTCCATAAAGGGTTTAGGGTTTAGGGTTATGGGAGCTTCCGAAAATAGGGGACCCTGATATAGTACCCTAATAGTGGGATCCTTATTACAAGGACCCCAAAATAAGGTACCCCTATTTTCGGAGACTCCCGAATCTGTTGGGGCTGAGGGCATCCGTTCTCCTACTGCAAGAGGGGCTTCCTGGCGAGGTCTATGGTTCGAGGCCTTGGAAGTGAAACGGAATCTATAAGGGACAGAATAGGTGGGTTTCGGGTTTAGGGCACCTGGGCAGGGCGAGGGTGGGAGAGCTTCTGTGACGTAGCGCACGTGCAGCCTTAGCACGAATCCCGAAGCAGCAAGCCGAAATCCCGAAGCCGAAGGGCAGGATTCTCGTTCCATAATTAATGAAGTGGTGTCTATAAAAAGCTCGCAGCTCGAAATTTTGAAGAATCCTTCTGGGTTTCTGAGACTGCTTGCTGCGGAATCTTTCCTTAGGTCTTAGCACCACGGCGCCTTCTGCAGTTTCCCGCAACTTCCTCAGTGTGAAGCAACACCAACCGTAAACCGCCATGTCGTTTGAGAATACCAATGAACAGTCCGATGCACAGTCGCATGCATATACATCATACGCACAGTGAAAACATTGCATGTCATGGCGGAATTGAAGAAGCCAATTTTAGCAACAGCCCGCTGTCGATGATGGCGCATCCTCATCCTCACAACACCAAAGCAGCTATGTAATGCTGCACTGCACAAGAGCGACCTTTACGGTGATCTGCGGCTGCATGTATGTGAGTTCTTTTTCGATGCACTGACTAAAGCAAAGTCTTTTCTGCCGGGAGCACACATACTAATCGGCATTGTCAACGATGCCAAGCGTTGCACGGCACGCCGATACCTACCTAGAGGCCTATCTAAATACATACATACAGGAACGCAGCAATGCCAGACACGCACATGCCAACCCATTCGTGTGCGCTCGCATGTATGCTTGCGTGTGTGCATGTGTACATGTACTGGCAATCTCTGAGAGCCCAGCATGGTGAAGTCATCTTGGTCTTGGAATCCAAGCCTTTCAGGACAGTTACGTAAAGACTTCAGCTTCTAACCGTGATGGATATGCAGTAGCGAGTAGTTATAACTTCCCTGCCAAAAACACGCCAGTGAATCGTCGAAGGTTCAAGTTTCAAAATGCTCGAGGATCACATTGCGCCAACGAGATGTGAACATCAACTTCCTTGACGTGCGGTGGCAACCCAGCGGACCTCTGATCCCAAGGCCTATAAACCCTAAACCCTAAACGCAAATCCTAGGGCATTCATTGCTGGCCATCCCGGTTCTTCACAAGGATTAGTTGGTAGATTTGCACACGAGAGAACCATGTTGAGATTAACAGAACCATCGGTAGCGACCAAAATCACACGCCAAATTCAGTTAAGTAACACCCCATGCTGCAGTCTGGCAGTCGGTCTCAGAAACCTACATATTCTCAAACGGACGTTCATCTGGCACATTCTGGACCTTGACGGGTGCACACATAAATAGTCCAACTTTCTAAGCTCTTTTTCCAGGCTCTGCGAGATGGGATCGGATTGAAGCATGCGAAAAGTCACACGAGCATCGTAAGCTTCAAGAGTTGAGCCGAAATCACTAAAAGCAAAACATGCTACTCAAAACATGGGCGCGTAAAGGACATGGAACAGAGGTTGGGATACCCGCAAACCTATCAACACCTTCGGCTTGGATACACTAACAACCAAATTTGTTGCAATCTCATTGTCTTATATCATACCAGCACGAATCCCTTGTGAAGGCTTCTGCTGCTGCTGTTGTGCAGTCACGCCAGTGGCCAAACCCCTAAAATTAACCACTAAACCACCCCGCCTTGAGGGGTTCAGGAAAGGCGACGGCGTACTGCAGGCTGCCGCCTTAGCTCGCAGTAAGGGATCAACGGAACTTCTACTAGGAGCATGAGAGCGGTGTTGAAGTGCGATGATGCTTGGAGCAAGCATGACAAATGAAGATGCTACAGTAGGCAATGATGATGATACCTGTGAGCGGTGATTTAGTCCCATGGCGACACATCGATCAGGTGTGTGGCTAGATAGGGCCTGTCCTTTAAACCCCGAAAAGCCCTAGACCCCTAAACCCCCCCTCCTCCCAAAAACGGCAAATCAAAACCAGCCTCGAACCCTCGTTGAGTGTTTATAGGGGTTTGGGTTAGGGATTAGGTTTATTTTGACACTCACTCTCGGGCATGCCTGGCGAGGTCTGCAGGGTTTAGGGTTTAGGGTGTCGGGATTTTCCCTCCTACTTAGCAAGGACGAAGCCCCCATTGCAGGGTAAGTTCGAGGAACAGTGGACAGCAGCCTCAGGTTCGAAGCCAATTGAACTTCGAACAGTTCGGCATCTTTCTGGCTTAAACTTCAAGAAAAAACGGCTTAGCATGTCCGACAGCCCAGGCTTGAGGGTTTGGGGAGTAGGGTTTAGGCCGTCGTATAGACCCGTGACTGAGGGCCTCAATACACGGATCCCCAACTGCCCAGATCCGGCTATCCGGAGCTTAGGTTTTGGCCGAATTCGTCAAGAACTGGAACCCGGCTTCGAAACAGTTTCATCTCTCTCGGGTTGTGCTCCCGAAAACCTCGAACCCCTAAAGTCCTAGAAGCCCTAAAACCCGAAAGCCCTAAACCCTAAACCCTAAACCCAAAACCCCGAAAGCCCTAAACCTCGGGCTCCGTCCAGGACAATTGCCTCGGCAGGGCAGCCGAGGAGGCATCCGAGCCAAACCTTTGGGTTTTGGGTTTAGGGTTGAGGGTTTAGGGAACTCCAGAAAGTTGGAATATGGTTTCATGGTAGGATACACTAAATATACCATAGAAGGGTTAGGATTTTCATACTCCAACTTTCTGGCTTTTACTTTAAGGCTTGTCGAAGAGGCGGGGGAAGTGGAGGAGGCTTTAGGGGTTTCGGCGCTCACACTCGGACAATCCAGGCGAGGCATATGGTTCGAGGTCTGCTAAAGGGTTTAGGGGCTTCAGGTGCTTATGGGCTTAAATAGGCCTTAGGTTTTGTTTCAATGTTTCGGGGGGGAAGTACCTGTAGCTGCTGAGGGAATCGTCCAGGCATGCAGTGGATGTTGTGGCACTTTTCCTCGTGACTCGCGACGGGAGGTACACAGGGCTGTCTTTAAAATGCGCATCTGCATGTTTCGGATACGTCAGTATTGGCTTTCGGTTCGGGCTTCCACTTCTACTGTGGCTGGTGGCAAGGCCGCTCCATGGCCGAAACTGGACAAGCCCTTGAACAGGACGTCTCTCCATCTCTCGTAACCAAATGATTATTCCAGAACTTGGTTTCCGAGATCGTCAAGGAATCTATCACCAGGCACTGGCACTGACATGGAAGGGCTACTGGGCAGCAGATCTGGCTTGCTGGCAAGTCCCCGACCAATCTGCACAGCTGCACATCGAGCCTCACACAGAAATGCCTTCCTAGCTGTCTTCGCGACGTGTCTGGCCTGTTGAGTTGAATAATTCTTTCTGAACACACTAGTATTCTTCTGGGCTAGTTGTGGGCTTGAGGAGAAGCTCTGCATCTCTCTGTAACTGATAGATACAAACTTGCACATTGCTGCCAGCGTTGGCATTAACCTTCCTTCAGAGTTGTTTGTTGGATCGTGTTGTTGATGCTCCCCCACCTCAGACACTTCGTATGTATTCGTGTGCGCAGCGTCCATCTGCCGACGTGAATATATGCATATCCGCCCGTTCCCGCATAGATCAAGGTTCTTGGCACTCGCGCTCGAGCAAATCAAGATTCAAATATGAGTATCCAAGAGTACATTCAGGACATTCTATTACGGTACATCGCATTACGTTACCTTTAAACTACATGACACACATTACACTACATCAGTAGATACTGACATACATGCATGCGTACCCACCTACCTACCTACCTGCATGCATGCATGCATGGCATGACATGACCTGACCTGACATGCATGTAGTACTCTCTCTCTCTCTCTCTGTCATTTGTGTTCCTTCATGTGCACGCATATCGACAAACAACCTGGCAAAGGCCAAGGGTTCACGGTCCCGGACAAAGTCACACTCGTGATGCTGTCGGGGGCTTTCGGGCTTTTCCCTGGGATCTACTCCTCTTTGGCCTTCGGGGATTAACGCCTCAGGATTTGACTTGGAGATGTCTGTGGTGTTACCAGTACGGTGACTTGCAGGACGACAGGATGACTGCCAAGAAAGCCCAGGACAAACGTGACCACGACGGTCATCTCGGAGTGTCAGTACCATACAATACAAGGATTGTAACCCAATCATGCAGAAGTTGAACCTTGCATGGCCCCCGTGCTTCTTTGGTCAAGTGACGGTAGGTAAAGTGCCAGGCGGCCCAAGACCGTCACCTCAGGGTAGTTGAGGTGAGAATTTAGTGCTCTGGGTATGTGATTCAAGCTCCCAGCCGTCACATGGACTAATGAGCCATCGTGCGCAAGGTAGGACGGTCGCACGACAGAAGAACTCATCCATTCTGAGGTAAAAAACCAGGATCCCGGAACAGTAGATGCACGATACGGACCTACGAAGACAACACGGCGAAAACTCGCACAAGACGGGAAAGTACATGCCGTGTCCCCAGCAACGACACCATTGAACGCCCACATCGCTAGTGAAAACTTGATAGATTGGGGAAGTTCAATTGCCAGGCCCAGAAAATCTCGACGATGACAGCAGAGAAATTTTCAGGGTCTCAACATCAGTCCGGTTCCGCTCACTCGCCTTGGAAGACCAACGAAAGACCACCATGCACCAGCAAACGACGAGGTTGCTTGCAGCACGTTAGACTTTAGACAGAATCAAAAACAAGACCTCCCGCTGGCTACTGCAGGCTCTCGGAGCCTTGGCATCAGGTGACTCTTCCGTCAAGACCTCAGAGTTGGGAGGCAACGAGCTCGAAGGCTTAGGGTGTTGGGCTCCGGACTCGAGGTACTGAGGTAAGGGGTTAGGGTTCCAGGGCTTACACATCACCTAAGAGGGTGTTTGGGCTCCCTGCCAGCTCATGATGGCCAAAGGCAACTTCTGGCAAAGTCGTTTGAAATCTGAGCGTAGGAGTCTGCAGGATTTGCAAAGTTTCGAAGTGCCCAATCTCGTTGCAGATGTTGATGCAAACAGAAACCCTGCTTTCTTTCTGCAGCTCGAGGGGTTCCCCCCCACACAAACAGAAATCATCCCATTTCTCTCCATGTGTATGTGCAAGTAATATATACAATATAAACACAAACACATATAGTATTGCATTGTGGTTGTGTCATAGCTAAACAAGCCAGGGTAGATAAACGCAATCAGCGCAAACAGCATCCCAGGCGTTGCTTCTGTGGAGGATGGATCAATTCATGTCGCTCTCTATCTCCTTATCTCTCTTTCGCCACGGCTGAGGACAAGGGGGAGACCCCGTTGCCGACCCCCCCTCTCTCTCTCTCTCTCACTCTCTCTCTTTTCTTTGCTCAGGGGCGTAGGAGACAGGCAGTCCCTGCCTCCCGCTCCGTGGAGCGGCCCCATCCCGTCATTTTGACAGGGCTCCGCTGTACTCACTCACTCTCTCTCTCTCTCTCTCTCTCTCTCTCTCTCTCTCTCTCTCTCTATCCAACAAAGTTTGCATGTTGCATGCTATTCCGTTTTCTCGTACCTACTTTTAGGCTGGAAGCCCAGCAAGAGTTCTGCAACCCTGACGTCTTGGAGCCTGCTTGCGCATAGCGTCCGACAAAGGGGATGGAAATGTGCTTCCTTTGCACGGGAATTCCAACCCGACGCCTGGCTATACGAATCACACAAGTGACACAGCTACGGCTGGACATGTATCCAGCTTCAGTACCTGAGCAAATCAACTTGAATTCAAGCAAATGGCAAAGGATTTCCAACCTCAGTTCGAATTACCCACGGAGAACCAGGAATGTAACATAAGGCCAGCGCTGCCAGTTGGGCAAGCTTGTGCACAGCGGCATTGATAGCCTGCCACGAGCATGCAGGAATCGCTGGTTCGGAGTTTGGGGGTTCCGTCTCGGAAACTATTGTAGGAGCCTAAACGCTTAGTCAAATCACTCCATTACAATCCATGGTGCATTTGCAGTACAGTCTCAGCCTCTACGCGGCATCCAACATGCAAAGGAACGGGAAGCGTCAGTCACATATCTCTTTTGCAATTCAGGCCCGAGGGAGGAATTTACCCTAACCCCGAGAACTGGGCCCCTTGCGCCATGCTCAGCGATTGTGTGCTTGCATGCATGCCCGCATACATACCACTGCCTTCACGGGCCGCATTTCTTTGAAAGTGTGCATCTACAACAGTATGTACGCGTGGACAAACTTATGGATGGATCAGGGAACACGCGGCTAGGTGACAGGATGCATATACGTGCGTCTGTCTGTCTGCCTGCCTGCCTGCCGAGCTATCCTTTTGTCCATCTCCGCCAATCTTTTCCTTTGACTTTTATTTCGCATCTGTCTATGGGTCTGTCCGCTCGTCCGTCTTATTGACTGTCTGCCGGTCTGTACCCATGTTGTCCGTGACTCTGCGTGCGTATACATGTTTGTAGAATTATAGCATGTGCGTGCACGTGTGCATGAGTATGTTTGTGTGTATGAGTTTTGTCTGCATAGCCGCTCCAGGTATGCACGTGCGCTATGCGAGGCGATGCTGCCACATCCAGAAACATGTCTAAAATGAGTGCCTCCTCGCCCGGAGGTGCAAGCAGCTCGGCAAGAAGTTCGCCTTGCAACGTCTGAGGGTCGACAGACAGTCAAGTGCGAATGTTGTTGGGCCTTGCCTGTGCGACTCTATACTTCTTCTCAACCTCGTGAGAGGGGACTTTTTCTCCGAGGTAGAGCATATGAAGCTCATGTTTTCTTCAGTCATGTACGCATAATCTACGGTAGGGGAATTTCATCTGACAGCTTCTGCTTGGTGCATTCCCACAGTTCCTGCTCGTAGGTTGCGCATGCTCGAACCAACCTAATCGCATCGGGTACCCTGGGCAGTGACAGTGAGCTTGCAAATATATAGAAGGCTTTGCGGTAGAGTATCTCTATCTATTATTGCCAACAATAGGACTAAGGAGCAGACCTTGGTTGAAAAACTCACCAGGACAAGCCCTGAACACTATCACAGCTCTCACGGACATGGGGAGCGCAGCTGCGCCTGGGGTGCCGCTGCCCAGACACAGCTGCTCTGCGAGGGCCTTGTTGCCCTCGACGATCTGACGTAGCAGCTCATGAGCTCTTTTGCCCAATCTAAGAAGGACCCCTTTTAGCTCTACAATCCCAAAGAAGGCTTTAGGCCCCAGAGTGCCCAATCTAAGAGGGACCTTTTACCTCTGTAATCCTAAGAAGGCCATTAGGCCTCAGAAAAGCAGTCTCATGCTTTGGGAACCGGTATGCCCCCCTGTCGGCCAGTGTGTTGACTACAATGTGGGTAGGCTTCTTGTCACTGCGAATACTGCCCCTGCTGCTGGATCATCTGGCACATTAGCCAGCTTTAGGCATCTAGAGTTGATCCGGCTCGTCGTCACCATGCTCGGGTTCCGGCAATCTGCTCGGGTGCATACTTCGATTGATCCCGCCATCAGTTTATCAAGGACGTTTTTGGTCAGTGGTCACATATCGGAAAAGAACTGGAAGTATTTGGTTGCCTGTCTGACTGCATCAGTTTTAGTACGAGTATAGTTACGCTCCTAGAAACATCAGTAACTGCACCAGGTCGCGTTCTCGCAGCTCAGCTGTCATAGAGGGTGTCTCTCCCTGTCTCTCGTTCTCTGCCGTTACATCCAGAGGGTCTAGCAGCATAGAGGGTCATGAATGGGACTTGTTTAACTAAGTAGAACCATGTTTTGGTGTGTATTACAGTAAGAGTTTAAAAGACAGCACAGTGAACATTGTTACGATGCTTGATTCCGACACCTGAGGAACATTTTGAAGTTTGACTGTACTTAATTCCGACGCCTGTAACACTGTAATAGACAATTCGGGGCCCTTCATTTGCAAAGCCTAATATTGGGGCCTTTGTGATTAGAATAGGATGTCGGGTCATTTTTACAGTATTGTGTAATTGTGGTGAGGAGCCCGCAAGGAAAAGCATCGGTAATTATTGAGGCTTCCAAATCATACCCTGAATCCCAACAAAGAGCCCAAGAGCCTAAACCGGAAACCCTAAACCCGAACAACAAAACACAAAAGCCTTAACCCAGCCTTGCCCATCCCATCCGCAATGCCCTGTCACCGCAAAGGAGGGGAGTTGGGCGGCCCAGGAGTGATCGGGCACAAGGTTCGGGGCAGAAACTCAGAATTTGGATATATATATATATATATATATGTATATGTTGTCACTCGTGCTCGACAAGTCATATATATATATATATGGTCACCCCCCCCCCGTTGACAGACCATCCCCTTCAAAACATCGCTCCCACCGGTGTGTTCGTGCTTTTTCCGGGGTATCGAGTTTGAGCCCTCCGAACGTATCTGTGGAACCACCAAAAGACTCGTTGACAGACCATGCCCTTTCAACTCAGTCGTAGTGCATGGTCTGTGATCGGGGGAGGGGGTACTCAGCTTTCAAAAACTCAATTCCAAAATTTCCAAAATTCTCTCCCTTAACTTTCCGGATTTCCAAAATTTCCAAAATTTCCAAAATTTCCAAAATTTCCGAAATTTCCAAAATTTCCAAATTTCCAAAATTTCCAAAATTTCCAAAATTTCCAAAACGGCCCGACCTAGTGGACAGGATTTTTCCAAAACATAAGGGCGGACTTTTTGGAAATTTTGGAAATTTTGGAAATTTCGGAAATTTTGGAAATTTTGGAAATTTTGGAAATTTTGGAAATTTTTGAAATTTTGGAAATTTTGGAAATTTTGGAAATTTTGGAAATTTTGGAAATTTTTGGGAAATTTTGGAAATTTTGGAAATTTCGGAAATTTTGGAAGTTTTGGAACTTTTGGAAATTTTGGAATCTCTGGACCTTGGAATTGATTCTCAGGAGGGCTGATTGTGACCCATCCGATGACAGACCATGCACGACTTACTTGCAAAGGCAAGGGCTGTCAATACTCATGCCCATATTTAAACGAATATCTCTCAATCTACCTGTCTATCTGTATATACATATATGTATTGATACTCCTACATATAGTATTGCCATTGGAAATACTGACAGTGATCATTTGTTGAATGCTCAAGCTAATACCAGCATTACTACTAATATTACACTTCTATAAAGCTTAGTACGAATATGCATAACACAAATACTAAGATTGATTAGTATTGCTCTTATTACTCCTACGCATATCAATAACCATATTCATATTGATAATAATGTATATTAATACCAATACTAACACACACCTGTATGTACTAATGTACATAAACATGCATACCACCATATCAAAATACAAATCCTTTAACTCACTCATGTATTCAACTGTTAGAATTTCACGTGATCAAGAGTAATAATACTACAAACATTCTTTCGAATGTATATCATCAATAATATTATAGTACTAACGCTAACACTACTGCTAATACTTAACACAAAATTTATACTAACATCAATATTTACATAGCTATTGATACTCCTACGAATACGAATACGTAAACTCTTGTGCGTTAACAGTAGTGCTATCACCAACACTAATACGGACTTTGATAATCTGCTGAATATTCAAGAATGCCACTAGTATTACCAGCATGAACACCCATATTATGGCTATTACGAGTATAAATAGTCCTATTTCTAATAATATTGACATTAATACTGCTACGAATACCAATAGTATATTCATATTGATATGAAAACTAATATCATTACTAATGGACACCTGCTTATACTAATGTACATAAAATACAGCTAACACTACTGCTAATACTTCACACAAAATTTATACTAACATCAATATTTACATAGCTATTGATACTCCTACGAATACGAATACGTAAACTCTTGTGCGTTAACAGTGATGCTATCACCAACACTAGTACGGACTTTGATAATCTGCTGAATATTCAAGAATGCCACTAGTATTACCAGCATGAACACTCATATTATGGCTATTACGAGTATAAATAGTCCTATTTCTAATAATATTGACATTAATACTGCTACGAACACCAATAGTATATTCATATTGATATGATGACTAATATCATTACTAATAGACACCTGCATATACTAATGTACATAAAATACATACCACTATCTTAAGATACAGATATATACGTCAGTGCATTCATGTATTAATGCTTTGGCATAGGCATATGCCCATATACCAATGTATCAATATACCTCTCGTTGTTGTATGAGTATACTACACGAATATGTGATTGTACTCATATACGGCTACTGCACTATGCAAGAATACCGACATGACAAGTTCGTATACCAATCCAATATGCCAACATACTGATATACTTATAAATGATTAGATAAAACAGTCATATAGTACACATACTCGTACACTAATATGCTAACGTTCGAATATACTGGTATGTCAATATACTAGTAAGCTAGTACAGCAGTATAGTAGTGTATTCATGCACCAGTTGTACTAACATGTAAAATATACTAGTATACAAGTGTGCAAATATTTTACTGTTCGAATACATTGATGTACTGATATACTCATCTGCTAATATACGAGACTATCAATATACTAACATATCCAAACTAACTAGTTCTAATATTGATACTAATACTAGCACTTCTGCGAATATAAGCTGCTGTTAAACCCAGCATTAAGACTGATACTGATACTACTCGTAGCAGTGGTGCTGTATTACTGACATTGACACTGGCACTAGCGCTAACTCTAACACGAACATGAGCACTAACACTAATTTATAGTTGGCAATATTGATACGTATACTTACAGCAAACAATAGTACTAATATTAATAATAATACTCACCCTAATACCGATACTACCACAAGACTGTTACGTAACTCATGTGCCGCACGTCTGGTGCTATACTATGTACCTCATGTAAAGGTTTTGCTTCATAGAATATCGTCGTGCACGGTGTTTTTTAGACCCGCGGTCTGTCAACGGGGGGGGGGTGAGCATATATATATATATATATATATATATATATGTATGTATGTATGTGTGTATACACACATATATATATACTATGTATGTACTGGGATTATTACAATTTGTTCCGACCCCTATATTGCCGGTGCATGGCTGGCTCCAGACTGCCGGGACAGCTAGTCTAACACGAATATGCGATACAAAACGAGGGTCGGTAGTTCATGGGGAGTTACCATATACACATACATATACATGTATATATATATATATTTACACTGTGGTTGCGCTCCCCTGATTTCGAAATCAGGACTCTTAAAAAGCTTGAACGCCCAGAGTGGAGCCTTGCACTGATCCGGCGCCCCTCTTTTAACCCAGGACTCTCACTAAGTTCGAACTCCGAGGATGGAGCCTTTCACTGCTGGGGCGCCGCGGATTTTTACATCCGAATAAAGCTCACAAACCTTGAACTCCGCCGATCACGCCTTGGACTCCAAACTGGTGGGAGCCCCGCTTATCTAATGAGGATTGCCTACGGTACTTCTGACCGAAGATACAGACTGAGCCACTTCCATACGTGCTCCCCCTCTCACGTCGCTAAGGAGCATGTATGGAGATGGAGTTGGGGGTGGGTTGTTTCGCGTACTCGAGCGTACCCGAGCATACTCGAGCGCACTCGAGCGTACTCGAGCGTACTCGAGCGTACTCGAGCGTACTCGCGCGTACTCGTGCGTACTCGAGCGTACTCGAGCGTACTCGAGCGTACTCGTACATGCTCGTGCGTACTCGAGCGTACTCGAGCGTACTCGAGCGTACTCGAGCGTACTCGAGCGTACTCGAGCTACTCGTGCGTACTCGAGCGTATGCGCGAGTACTGGAAGTGCAGTCGCCCATCGCGGCCGCAATGTATATTTATTTATTTATTTACATATATACATATATATATATATATATATATGAATATATATATATATATATATATATATATATGATTAACATGTGTACATATATATATATATATATGTATACATATATATATATATATATATACACATGTATATATATATATGTAAACATGTATATTATGTATATTTGCATAGAGTAAGTATGATACCGTAAAACATGATGAGGTATAATTACTTTTGTATCATGCCAGAACATAATGGAACAGAGTTCACAAACATATGACGTAACGTCATATAGTGTACATTTACGGTATTTTGTGTTGTCAAATGTGTGTATACATAAAGAGAGTAGACAGCGATCCAGTCTGGACCCCAAGTAGCAGCCAACCCTGCAACAACCACACCTAAATCGAGTACCCCTTCTCCTAACACATTTGCAGATGGAGCCGCCGTCGGGCCTTCATGATTTTAGAATACGGTTTTGGTTTTGGGGCCAACTTATATAGGGACTCGCAAAAGGCAGGCAAGGCTCCACATAGGCCACAGGATCTCCACTACCGACTTGCGGTGTCAGTGTTATGTGCCGTGCAGTAGCAAGCTTGTACGTAATAGGGGATACCACTCCTACTTCTTCCGACCTCCCTTTTAAGGTCCGTTTCCACATGAGTCTACAAACTGCTCACTCTGATAATTAGCCTTGTGGTAATCCTTGCTAGGCCCGACAGAAGGCGGCAGCAAAAACCTCTGGGTTTATATGTTAGAATCCGGCATGATTTGCCCAGCCTTGGCTTTCAGGTAAAGCGTGGTGAGTGGCGTGCGCAGGATTTCAGGGATGTCGTACCTCACATAAACTTGGTCTCCCAAGTTCAGGATGCGGGCGCACCGGATTGAGGAGTGTTCGGGGATTTGTGGCTGGTCGGACCAGCCCAATGTAGATCAGGCCTCTCTTGGAGGGAGGATGTCGCTGGGGCCTCGTAACCTTTCCTAACTACAGCACTTGCACATTGACGCGGAGCTGCTTGCAGTGAGTACCGATTCGTATTCGGGACACTACTTGAATGAAGTACTGCCCGGAAGAAAACTGCCAGCGGCCTTCGAAAGGACTAGTGACCTGTCGCTCTTTCACGCGCGCGGTGCCTTTTGTTGCCATGCAGTCCGAAGGTTCGCTACCATGCAGTACTACACAACAGAGCCATGAACTGACCTGAAGCGTTCAGACTCAGGGGTGGGCATTGCCGGATGCATCAAGCATGGTGCTACGGGGTTCCGCATGCTGGATTAAGCGAGGGATTATGTATTGATACTTTCAAGAGGTCCTGTGTCTGCTTTTGCAATTCAAGATGTGCCTTTGTAATCTTTCATCGACGGGTCAGTGAAACCAACGTTGCTCAGAGATGCTGCCGCCGGGCAGCAGCATTCCTGGCAAATAGAAGTCGCAGCTTGTCTTCTGCATCTCTCTCTGTGGGGAACTCGACAGCAGAAGTGAACACTGACCGCAGATGTTGGTTCACTTGGGGACGCCCAGGGGACGCCTGAAAGATGACGGAAAGGGTCGCTCGGGTTTGTAGCCAGGACTTTAGCAAAAGGACATCCCTGAGCAAGACGCACTGCTTGTTTTCATACGGCTCGGGCGTGGACGGTGTTGGAAAGCCTCATGGCACGTGTACTACCACCAAGGGTCGCAATCCACGTGTTGCCAGTCATTCGCCTTTGCAGTGCTGCGCATGGGTGAAGTCTTGGCCGAGCGGTAAGAAGACTGGTGACTGGTGAAACACCCGTTGTACACACGGCAAGCTCCAGAAAGTAGGTAGACAAACATCATGTTCGGATGCCCAGCTCACTTTCACGAGTCGCAGAAAGCTGTTGGAGGCGAAGGCTGCAGACTGTGGCCTATTTGGGGAGATGTCTGGCCCTCTACCAGACGCGCGGCTCCAAGCATCTGGCATGCAAGAGAAACTTTCAACCCCCTGCAAGCTGGTTCGTGGCTCCCTTAAAGGTCTCATGCTGCCCTTACAAAGCAGCTGCCTTGGGCCAAGCCAAGGCTGGCTTTAGCCTGGGATCCAACAGAGCGGCTACTGTAGCCTTAAGATCTAAGAACAGGGCGGCTTCGTGCCGCCCTCGCCGAGCCTTTCAGCTTCGAAACACAAAGGCATGTGGCCCCCCATGCTGTCGGCAGCTCTGTAGACTTCCTGACAACGGACCTAGGAACTCAGGAAATCAGGCCCCAATGAGTCAGAGCTGCCGGCAAGGAGATACCTCCGCACGCGGCCCTGCTCAAGTCTCGCCCGCTCATACTTGTCGAACTCACAGAGCTGGAACTGAACGTCATGCCTAGGCGGCGACCATCATGCCCCTTACCGGTGTACTGCCTCTCAGAACCCCAAAAGCCTGGTCTGACAGGGCAGTCCTCAGGTACCGATTTGGGAGTTTCCGAAAATTAGGGGTACCTTACTTTGGGGCCCTTATAATAAGGATCCTATTATTGAGGGTACTATACTAGGGTCCCCTATTTTCGGAAACCCCCATTTGGTGATACGCCACAAAACCCTTGATCCGGTGTTTGGCGTGAGAGATATTTACATCAACTGAGAAACGCCCCATGCTTGGAACATGTAGCTCAACGAATAGGAACGCATCAAATGGCAGCATGCAGTGAAACATGAAGGCTAAAACATCTATAGAAGTAAATAGTTACCATCACCAAGTCGGCAACCCTGGGCAGAATTGTCTTTGTTTGACCGAGGTGACGAAAAGAATCATTTTACGCGGTGGCCCCTAGCTCTACAACCACGTGAGAATTCTGCTTTATGTATTCACACGTCCAGTCTGATACTAGAATAGTCACCATGGCAGCAAGTGGTCCCAAACTCAAGGTTGGTAGTTCGTCAGTCACAGCTACAGGGTCCGTTAGTGGATGTGCATGGTTGTCTGGCGTGACACTACCACGTCTCTTTCGACCTAAACTCGCATGTGTGCACGGCAGGTGATTGCACGACGCCACGCGCAACACCCTAAACACCTACAAATCTGCCGGGCTGGCCAACAGAACAAGCACAAGCGCCAGTAGCCACTTCCACTGACAGAAGTAGCCAGTAATTATCTACATTAACACTGCACGGGATTGCTGTGGACCGACGAACTGAAAATTGGCTTAGGGCACAGTGAGCAACAGAAACTAAAGACAGTGCTTGTTCTTCCGACACTGACGGCGGTGATCAGGCAGTAGAACTACCAGGGGCAGAAGTCGTCGTCGAGCAGCTGCGGTTGGCTGTGCAGGTGTTGATAACACCACGCTAGTGCTATGCATGACAACTGAACAAGAGGCACATCATCACTCACATAGCGGCATCACGGCGGCATCATCTTCAGCATCACCACATCCGCAGCCGAGATTTAGCAGAAACTCACGAAGGGCTGGTCATGCTGTCAGTGCCACAACAGGGGCGAAGTACTCTCAGCACTACGGCTTTCTTGAAGCATCAACATGGTAGGTGCCAAGAAGCAGCCAAGAACCTCAAAGTGAACTCCTTACAAACTGTACACCAACATATGGAGTAGACCCAAGCGGTGCCCAACTCAGGTAAATATTGCTTTGTACCCCTAATGAATTCAAGAGCAGCTGCCAAAGAAACACAGATGATGCGGTGCTTTTTGTGTCTTTGTTCTTTTTGCTGCCCTTGCGGCCTTTCACAAATGGACGACCCCCTGTGCGGGCTCAGGCACAACATCAGTTCTCCAGCTGGGCTGAGGTCCTCCAACAAACACCAAAGCGAGTTGGATATGTAGGGTTTTGGGTTTAGGGCTTGTTACTCTTGTTGCTCGATAGCTCCAGGACACTCTCCAAGAGATCTGCATTTGCACGATACTGCGGGGCTAAAACTGCTATACAGTGGAGCAATACTGGTGCATGGCCAAGTCTAAGTCTGCATGGCTCTGGCCGGAGAAGTGATTTTCAACAAAACGTGCCTGCCATAGCGACATTGCGGCAAATGCAGTATGCAATTGTCAACTAGAACTCAACCTTTGACATTGCATAAGTTGGAGTAGTTGTGCTGCAATCCTACTCAATCAAGCATTAAAGGACTCAGCGATTAAGATTGGGTTCTGGGATCTATCGTAGTAGAGCCATATCAGGATTCTAGCGAGATACTTCTACGAAAGGGCCATGTCCAGGACGAAGGTAGCAACCCTACCCTACCCCGCAGGCCGCGGCCGCAGGCCGTATTGACGGATTCCTACAAGCTCTACAGCCTAAACGCGATCACCTTCTGGGCTTTGGTAAGGAGGGGCCGCTGCCTCGATGAGATCCGACGGATTCCAGTGAGCCGTACGCTGGGCATAGATCGCCAAGAGCCTAAACTCTCGCCGTATCGTTTGAAACATCATTAAAAGTCCCAAAGGGTCCATGTACCATCAGAGTAGGTACTTAGTAGATATCTGGGCCCCAAAAAGTATGTACTAGACTAGTACTTGGACCCTTTGGGAGTGGCTTCCAGGTCGAGTTCCGGGGCTCCTTCTTCGCTGCTTCGTTGTTATCGTTAATACCATATGTTCTACTGTATACTATGCGCTATGCAATATTATGATTGCTGATAATGCTTCTGCTGTTATCTGCTGCTATTTGGCAGTTTGGGCGATGCCCTCACTTAAGCTTTTGAAGGCTTTAGAACCAAAGCCAACAGACCCATCCTAATATTAGTAGTACTACTAGTACTACTACTAGAAAGCGCAGGAGTTGCCAGAAGATGAGGTCTCGGAGTTCCGGTTCTGGCTAAAGCCAGGTGGACATGAAAGTCCGACTGCATTCCAAGGAATCGAGCGCAAATGCGCTCTCTCCAAAAATCTGACTGTCAACCAGCATGCCATCAGCTTCAGCCCTTTCACAACAGAGACTCCAACGCAAGTCTGACAACTCAACTTCATGCAAGCAGCTCTTGGATAAACTTGTCCGAGATGGCCTGTCTCAGGGAAGAAGCCCCTAAACCATAACTGATCCATGAAGGGTTTTTGACACTCACTCTCGGACTAGCCTGGCAAGGTCTGCGGAAGTAGGTTCGAGGACTCTCGTTAACAGCTCCCTTTGAGGGTTTAGGGCTTGAACACCCCAACCAAAAAGCTCCTAAACTGCTCATGAACTCGGGAGCTCCCGGAGTGCCTCGCCTACAAGCCAGGAATATGTAAGGTTGCCTAGGGCCCCAACACCCTTATAATAAAGCCCAATAAAATACGTACTATAGACTATAGGGCCTTAATTAGAATAGGGTTTTGGAGGCCATTCTGCTGTAAGTATACTAAGCAACCCCCGAAATAGTATTGGTAATTATTAAGATTATTAAGGCCCCCATGTTATGCTTATGTCCGCTTTGGGTCCCTACAGTAGTTGCCGATACCTTCCTCGCCTGGCTGTGGCTGTAAGCGTGCGCATTCGTAGGCCTGGCATGCGGTGGCAGCCGAAATGCACGAGTGCGCATGGGTACACCAACATCTGCATACACTTGTGTATATGTACGCGTTTATACATATATATATATATACACACAGAGAGAGACAGAGAGAGTGAGAGAGAGACAGCGTTTGCATTCATGGATGCATGGATGCGTGGGATGCGTGGATGCATGGGTGGATGGGTGGATGGATGGATGGGTACGGATGGGGATCTGGACATTGATTTGCGGATCTGCATACATACATACATACATACATACATACATATATATATATATATGT
>CAJNDT010005933.1:292500-300000 GCA_905221615.1 Symbiodinium sp. CCMP2592
GTACAGCAACGGTAAAGACCCCGGGAAAGGTAAAGGTAAAGGCAAAGGATGGCACATGTAAAGTAAGGCAAGAAACTAGTACACCAGGCTGGGCATGCAGGGTGCCAGCACGAGCAGATTGCGAGACACGACTCCATACCCAAGCAGGCCGCGAGGTTGTCTTTACTGTACATCGCAGCAATCATCATGATGCAACATCGCTCAATCCCAAGCCCCAGATCAGACGACGGCAATGGCACGGGTGGTAGCAGCAGCGGCAGCGGCACTAGTTTGCACAGGAGGAGGAAGGCATCATAGTCTCTTACAACAAATCATGCTTGATAGTATCTTGATAGTAGCCTATCGTATATTGTGGTATATGCTAGGCGGAGGGACAAACGCTAGGAAAACATGACAAAGACTAAGACACAGAGCTTGTATGATGCAACACGTGTAACACTTCAACTGGTGTAACTAGGCCCCTTCATGAAGCATCACGTTGTGATTCTTCTTGTCAGTCTAGGAAGTGACGACTTCAACACAATGATACATACTGTCCGCTGCCACTTATCAAAAGTATACCTGCCGCCACTACTCCTTGCGTACGACAGGCAGTGCTCCAAACTCTCAACCCAAACTTGACCCTCGATGCCAAGTGCCTCGGCGGACACACGTGGGCCGCGGCGAGCCGCTGTTTCAAGGCGCCGCAAGGCCCGCGAAGGGCAGTAAGCCTCCCGAACTGCTGGAGACTATTATGATGGGGTTTATCTAATATAGGGGCCTTAATAATTAGAATAGAGTTTGGGGGGCCCCTTATATTATAGTTATAATTCGGCACCCCCAAAATAGTATCGGTAATTATGTAGGCCCCTACAGTATGTGAACTTTGAGGGCATGTGGCTGTGGCATGGGGTTCTCGACCTTGGAGCAAGTTCAACCACCTAAACCCTAAATAACCCTAAACCCCAAACCCTAAACCCTAAACCCCAAACCCTAAACCCTAAACAACCTCAAAGCACCAGGTTGCCCCTAGCGCCTGGTTGGGGTCCCTACCCAAAGGCCCCATAGTAGTTCCTTTTTGGGGTTCATATTGAGAATTCTATAATTAAGGTAATCCCAAAACGGAACTACTACGTGGCCTATGGGTCATATGAAGGCGTGCAAAAGTCTGAGTCTATTTACTTAGTTGCCGAGTGCAAAAGCCCAAAGAAGTTTAAACTTTCAGTTTCAAGAAGGTTTCATTCTCCCCAAAATTCCCTAAACCCTAAACCCCTAAACCCCAAAAAGTTTAAAGTTTATAAACCCAGCTACTAAGTTTACAGCGTGCCTTGGATCGCCCCGGAAAGCCTTCGTTACGCAGCACTCGTGACTTCAAAGCTCCCCACATGAGAGTTTCCGAAAATGGGGGACCCTAATATAGTACCCTAAATAGTAGGATCCTTATAGAAAGGACCCCAAAATAAGGTATCCCCTATTATCGTAATTAAACTCCCACATGTTCACACAGAATCCCGTGGGCCTAACCCCACACTATATTTCACGCCGGTTCCGGCGCTATAAACCCCCAAAGCCCAATGCCCTGCGCCGAACGTACGAAGGCGTGCAAACTGCTTTTGTTCCAAACTGTTCGCGGAACCAGGCTCGACTCACATTCCGCAGCAAAGCCGATTGCTGCATATAGCTGCATGCTACTTGCAAATGCCCGAGGAAGAGGCGTAGGACAGGCTGTGAGATCAAGTGCGGCCCAGGGGTTCCAGGTCCATGCTGATCATCAGCAATCAGATTCTGGCCTCCGTGAACACAGCACGCTGACTCTGCCAGCAGCGGCGTGCAGCACAAAGCGCCGCATCAACAATGCGGCTGTCCTCAGTGGTTCGCGAAATCTTATCAGGTGGCATGGATGCCTGTAGGGCGTCTACTGGCTAAGTATCGTATCCAATATTCACGAGGGCACTGGCATCGTAAGTAACAGCGACTTACTTTAACAAGGTGCGCAGCACCGTGCATTGGCCCCTTGCGGCGAGAATGGGAGCAGGACCTGTTTGTACAGAACTTGACCGTCCAATGCCAAGATTGGCATGGATGTGCCGAAGATACTCTCTGTCCGGCAAGAGAGGTTTTGGCGGGCTGAGGGCTTTCACTCAATGGTTGCTAACTAAAGACTCTTTTAAACGCAACGTTTGTCTGGGCTTGCATGAGATTTGCACAGTCCTTAAAACTGAAGCCCGGATTCTCCAAACCCTGAACCGTAACCCTCCAACTTAAGCGTGCGATGTTGCTGCGCAGTCGGAGACTCGTTGTAGCGCTTTCTCTGATGTGATGTACTCACGAGCCCTCTTCAACTCTCCGGTGATCTCTACAATGATACGCGATATCTTAAGAACCAAACATGGGCACTGTAGCAACAACGGAAGCTATGGATGTGACGAAGACTTAGGTCTACCCTAAACCCTAAATCCAAAACCCTTGGCTAACTGGAGTTAATTCTTAATTGGCATCCATTTCGTCGCCAAGTGTTTCGCTTCGTGACAGTCCGCATGACCGATTGCATAAATCCAAAACCCTAAACCCTTATGGGGCTTAGGGTTTAGTGGCAAACGCCTTTGTCAGGGCTCCGGAGGCCCTCTTGACCTTGAGGTGTAACATCCAAAATCAAGGCTCCTCTATGCTTTTTTAACTGCTATAATTCATAAAATGCTAGACTCTACTGTATTCTACAACACGAATATAGACTACTATCATCTATAAGATCTGTAAAATCCTATGTAGACTACGATATATCATCGGGCTTGCTGCATGTGTACCGAACGCCAAGGATTTCTGCTGGCAGAATCAAAAGCCAGCCGTCTGCAACACAAGCATGACTCACTCCATGAACCCGAAACCCTAAAAACTAAACCCTAAACCGTTATGGAACTGAATCGTGTTGCAGCTCTGTTGGCTCAGACGGTGCCGAGCATCCCAAGCATCCAGGTCTAGCATGAACCCGAAGTTGGCGATGAAATCCTGCGTAACCGGAGCTGGGCGACGATTTGGCTGTGGTGTTAGACAGGGACCGTTTGCTACACAGCCATTGCTTTGCGATTCGAGCAGAGGCGGTCGAAATTGCTCCACTCTCACCTTTTTTGATGCTTGTTTCAGCACGCGGCTCCTTTGTACCGAAGGCCCGAAATAATGCCTGTCGTCAGCGTGATCGCAATGTTTGACAAGGAAGCCTACTCCAAGGGGCTGCTATGACAATGAGCAAATGGAACGCTGGGGTTTGTTGCAGTATAACTATATAAGGGACGATGAGCAGACAGCATTACTGATGCTTTCGACTCCTTTGATCCCTTTTGTTGGCGACTCGGCGAGCCCACATGGAATAGAAAGCGACGACAAGGGAGTGCCTTCCGACGTCTTCTGGAATCGGACTTCCCGCTTCAAAAAAGTGATCGACAGAGTTCCAAGACAAAAGGCCCCAGGGCTTGCAATGCCAGAGAGCACTCCAGGGATCGACCCTAAACCCGAGACCCTGAAACGAAGGGACACAAGTGTCACTCGAGGTTAGTCTACCGATGCCTGATTCTTAGAATCCGTGTTGACAGACGTAAGCGATGGTAAGAACCCCAAGGCCGTTTTCTCAATACGAGAAGCTTCAGCTAGCCAAGGCTTCGAGCATTTGGTGTCGGGTGTATGCTTGTCTGTTTAAGTCTGGAGGCCCTGTCTCCCCCTGGCCTGCATAGACGGAAAATCCTAAACCAGCCTCTTTACGCTCTCCCAACTCGGACTCTGCCAGGGAGCGGCTTCAGTCTTCAGGGTAGTTAGGGTTTCGGCACCAGGATTTTGTGAATCCTTGCGAATGGGTCACTTCACTCTTCTCTTTATCGTTCCCACAAGTTCCCACTCTACCTGAAGTTATACTCCAGGGTTTGGTGGGTTTGGGGGTTTGGGTTTGTTCGAGTATGTGTCAGTTAGGGCAGCTGTTGTTGGGAGAGGGACGGATGATCAGCTAAGCCGCGCAGTGAAAGACGATAAGTGCAGCCACTCGCTGCTGCTCCTGCCAGAGAGAGCTGTTTGAAATGCATTGAGCCCCAAAGCCCTAAACCTTATGCATAAAGCTTGTTTACAGCCGCATGCCTGGGCCCTCCCTGGTGGCAGAGCCTTCAACGTTCCCGGAAGCCGGAAGACCGAACACTGCTCCAAGTGCGAGAATCTGTTGGGATTGAGGCTGAGGGTTTCTTTCAGCTACAGTTTGGGCTGGGTACACTTCTCATAAGGACCCTTAGGGGGGTAGGGGGAGAGGGGTAGGGGACTATACTTCCTTAAATAGGCCCTCATCAGGTCCTTATTATGGGCATTAAGGCCCCCTAACCCCCCTCCCTCCCCCTACCCCCCCCCTTAATGGTCCCTATGGACTTCTCGATTCAAGTTTCGGGGTTTTACTTCGCGCTTCGCGTTTAAGGTTCAGGGTCGGTCCGTCGACCAGCTGCCGCCTCCGCCGTGCTGCCGAAAGGCCTTGAGGTTTAGGCCCTCATCCTATTCCTACTGGTGCCTAAGGGCCTAAGGGAGAGTGCAGGAGGGTGTCGGGTTCAGGGCTTTAAGGAATTGCACAAACATCATTATAGGGATCCTTTCTCCCAGCCCTGTTTAAGGACTTGCCTGCGCTCTGCTGCCTCGGCAACGACATGAACACTTGTGAAGGTTTGCGGCGAAAGCAAACGAGAGATTTCGCAAAGATCGCCCCATCAATCAACCTTGCACTGCTAAGGGGCGTATTGGCGTATTTATCCCGAAGCCACAACCTACTTGTCGGGTATCATGGGAACTAAAGGTTAACCTTTTTGGTTATATAGGGATTCTATATAAGGACTATACTACCCAAAAAAGGTCAAAGGTTGCCTACTCAGGCCTACTGTACTACTAGGACAACCTTTTCAAGGCAGATCACACGCCTGCGAAAACAAACTGACCTGCAGGATGCACAGATTCGCCAACACATGTCAGCTACGATCGAAGAACTGAGAAAATACTGTAGCTCGGCTCCAGACAATCGGAACCTTCAGCATTGTTAGTAGTATAACTATTCGTAAGATTATATAGTTTTAGCGGTAGTGGTGGTGGTAGTAGTAGTAGCAGCAGCAGCAACAGGTATAGTAGGTAGTGGTGGTAGTAGTAGACGTAGGAGAAGTAGAACCCGAAGTACAAGTAGAAGCTAGCAGTTGCTGGAGCTCTGCCGAGGAGCCTCCAAAGCAGGAGAGAGCGCTGTTCGAACCTGCGCGCCGGTTCTGCAATTACAAAGGCAACCAAACGGGTTACGGGTTACGCTAAGGGTTTGCATAAGGGTGGAGATTGGCATCGGCTGGTCTTTTCAACAGCGACACAAGAATTACGTTTACCCTGACAGTAGCCGCAGCAGCTGTAGTCGCAGTAGTAGCAGTAGTAGCAGTAGCAGTAGTAGCAGTAGTAGCAGTAGTAGCAGTAGTAGCAGTAGTAGTAGTAGTAGTAGTAGTAGTAGTAGTAGTAGTAGTAGTAGTGGCAGAAGCAGCAACAGCAGTAGCAGAAGCGCCAGCAGAGGCAGTAAAGCTGGCAGCAGCGGTAGGAGCAGCCGCAGCAGCAGAGTCGTGGCAGGAGTCGCAGTAGCAGCAGGCACGGGTTCAACTCAGCTTGCACAGCCCCAAGCAAAAAACTCAGCATGCAGTCATGCAGCCGCACGAGTGGTCACATCATCCTCACGGCGGACGTTGGTAAGGAAGATGAAGCCTGGAAAACCACATGCTTGGGCGCATGAAGATCAACTGGCCATCATGCTGTTTTGCAGACTAGCACGCGCAAGGAGGAACTCATCACAAGACTTAGAAACTTCAGGCGTGCACAAGGCAGACCAAGATGCGCATAATGTCTCCAGACTCATACCATTGGTGTGGTGGGAGGCGCTTCACCTGAGCATGAACTGCGAAACCCCGGCCCACTGGCTCCTCGGACTGTGACCCCGCCCTGAGCCTGACTGGACGTGCGGAGAGAGTTGGAGGCTTCGAGCTGTGTGGTCTATAGTCCGGTTCATGCATGTTCGCAGATCGGCCCGTACTGGATGAACACCTATTCCAGTTCGAGATGGTAACATACCGGCCTTAAGAATTATGAGAGGGGCTTTGCCGGTACGTTGCAATACCTCTAGATGGATCCAAAGTCAGCTAGTCTGCAGCCAACTGTTTGCACCAACAGTTCATAGCTACCCAGAGGTCGCCCCTCTCAACATCTGGATTTCATTTGCGTCGAAGAAGTCCCTAGCCACGTGAGAGTGCGAAGTTGGGTATCGGTCTCTTGCGAAACATCACCAGCAGCTGAGCTGTGTGCCAGGGCCTTACGGGCAGCACGTCCAGGATATTAACTTCGCGCCAATGCTGCAGCAAGCCACCAATCTGCCGAGATCCTAACTCCGAAGTTCTCATCCTTTAACCGCCAGGATGCCTCGCGACGGACGCGAGCCGTCTCGCGGCGCTTCATGAAGCTATACCTCGGGTCTCTACTGCCTCTAAGAGGCAGGTAGACCCCAAGACGCTTTCCAGCTCCCACGTGAGTGACCGGAAGGCTATAGGAGTAACAATGAAGCTCTACCTGCAGTCCGGCAGGGCATCGCGACCCACGGCTGTCCAACCTACTGAAGCTTCAATAACAGTTGCCAATATTATCCTCAAGGTTCCCAGCAAAGACTGATTATACTTCTATTTATGAAGGCCCAGTATTAGCCACAAACCTCAGACACTCCAGGAGTTTGTCTGAAAGGCAAATCCGCAACTTGCGGAAGATGTAGACATAGGCCAAGGGGTATGCCTTTGCAATGTTGCATGGGAGCTTAGGGTTTCGACTCTGGGGTTCCTATCTACGGATGGAAGCCCACCACGGTTTAGGAAGTGTTGATGCAGAGCAAGGGGGCAGTAATGGCACAGTCATGGCAGTATGCAGCACGACGCAGTTGTGGTAATGATGGACATGTGGAGTCGTGACCATATTAGAAGACAGTCACAGAAACTACCAGTATCAGCGGAACTGCCGAAAAGCACCGGACTTGTGGTGGCTCGAGGTCACCACAGTACCGGAGCGGATGTCAACACATGCCACATGCCTGCTCGCTAGCAAGTTACAACCATTGCTGCGGGCGAGCTTGCTTTTACGACGAAACATCGGCAGCTTAGGATATCGTGCATCCATAACTTCATCTATCCATGCATGCATGCGTACACACAGACAGGCAGGCAGGCCGGCAAACGTGTATACGCACGTACATGCATCCATATACCTACACACATACGTACATTCATACCTGCACACATGCATTCATGCATCCTGGGGACGGAGTCACGGACGGACAAACAAACGAAGGCATACCAACCTACCTACCTGGCTGCCAATCTACCTGCCTACCGACAGATCTAAGTATGTACCGCCAGACAGACAGGCAGACAAACAGGCAGGCAGGCACGCACAGAAACAAACGTCCAAGTATAGATAGTGCAAATGCAGATACACACACACACGCAT
>CAJNDT010005933.1:302500-429511 GCA_905221615.1 Symbiodinium sp. CCMP2592
GCGGGGTGTGGGGGTGTGGGGTGTGGGGGTGTAGGTGTGTGTGTGTGTGTGTGTGTGTGTTTCTCCCTCTGCCTGTCTGCCTGTCTGTATTTATGCATGTACTTGTGCCTATATGTATACAAACACACATACATACACCGAGACATTCATGCGTGTGTGCTCATGTCCGTGAGCTTGCGCGCGTGCGAGATACACGCTTGTACACACACACACACACACATACACGCATGCAGCACAGGTCTTTTCATGGCTCGGCGTCCTCCAAAACATTCACAAGGAAAAGCTGCGAGCCCATTGGATCTGGATCCTGCGCGCTTGGTCAGGCAATTCAGCAGGCCCAGGAGGTGACACAAGATCCAGTCACAATGTGGTCCACACCTGGTGCGAAAAAATGAAGGTTAAAACTCGGCTCTGCCGCTCCAATTTGCAAACATGTGGCATGATCTGAACAGCTGGACTCTGATAACTCCAGCATCCAGTCATCGCAGTGCCGCTGAGTATACTGTGCTATTATAATACTCTACCGCCTTCACTGGTCACTACTCCGACTATGCCGCGTTGCGGCTTGTACGAGGAGCGCTACATGCCGATACAACTGTCTCGTGGTCACCACTTGTAAGAGCAGGTGGCTGCTGCTTGAGGTATAGCTTCTCTCTTGACATGTTGGACGACCAGCAGCACAACAACAGTGCCGTGGATGTGCACTCATGTGCAGGCAGGGGTTGTTCCTACTTCCGACAGCTTGCTGGATCTATGCTACTCAAGTGGCTTATACAGAATCGCGAGATCCAACAAGGACAACAAAGACGTTGAATTTGACCAATCCCCCCGCGTGTTGAAATCTGAAACACAACTTGTGCACGACACCCTTTGTCTGGGGCAGCCGATCAAAAGCGAAATCTCGACTCCCTAGCACACAAAAGCTTCAGCCATCACGTCTTCTGAGTTAAAGGCAAAGCGATGCACACTGTCAACATTAGTTCATCTATGAAACTGCTGGTGCATCGCGCCAAATGGCATCCTTGAACTTCGGTGTCGCAGACACCAGACACTTCCGAGCAGGGACCAAACCGCCCCTACACAGCAGAAAGGGCCTGCATTGGGCTGGAGGCCATCGGGTCAAGCTAACAGGCCACAAGCCATGGGACTTTAGGGTTTTGGCGCTCATGGGTTTCGGGGGCTAGGTAAAGTCCATGATGCGCAACATCTTGACATATTGAGCTTGGCCGCAGGCCCCGGCATCAACAGATGCTAGGCAAGGATATGGCCTGGTCAAGCGACAGGTGTCCGTTTCTAGATGAGCAATTCTCAGAAGACTTCGCAGAACTACGAGGTTAATTGATGATTACACAACTACACACAGCTGCATTCCTGAAACGGTCTCAAATGGCTGACGATTGAGAAGAATCTCAGGTGTTACTTAAGGGTTTGGGTGCAAAAGCAGACTGCTGGAAGTTTCCTGGAACTTGTGGTTGCCCTCGAAGCTGATGTACAGAACTGAAACCTGTCAGAGCCTTTGGTTGACTCTAGTTCATTGCAGTCATTCGGGCACTCACCGGGTTGAAGCAAACAGGGCTGTTTCTGTTCACCAGCGAGCCCAACAGCTTTCCGGTATAGGGTTTGTACTCTCGCTCTCTCCACGCGGCTCAGGGACTGGAATGTGCTTCAGGCTCGAATCCTGTGCTAGGAATCAGCTGTGGCTTTGGTGTCACGAGCATTAGCGAGTTCTGGCAGTGGGGGATCCTGATGCGGACACCAGTGTCACAGAACCATCCATCGAATCGTAGAAGCTGCCGAGTTAGAAAAAGGGTAATAGCAGCTCTCGCAATGTGTCGTGACGCAGCATGTATATCATGCAGGGTACGGAAAACAATTGGAGGGCACTGCTTGGCGGTGCCTGCTCCACCATCCACTCACGCTACATGACCCGCCCCTAAGGCAACCAGGCAATTGGGGTTTTCACTCTGACTTTGGCTTCTGGGGCCTGGCGGAAGCTGCGTGGGCAGAAGGTACAGCGAAAGGTGTTCAATGACCGGGACTTGGACCGACGACGTCACTACTTTCATCAAAAGATGACGTGGCCTTGGCCACTGCCGACGGCCGAGACGGTAGGCAAAGTCGCAGGGGTCTCTCTGACCGAATCTACTGTGAGCCATTCGACGATAGAACGGCGCCAGAGACACAAAACACCTAGCAGCAGCAGCACCGCCCAGACCAGCTCATGAAGCACCTCGACGATATCCTGAACAGTCTAAGGCCACTTCTCGAGAGGCGGAGATAGTGGGGTCGCAGGATCGGTCGCAGTCAGCTAGCTGCAGCTAGCTGTACACGACGCATGACAGTCGTTTTCTCACACATGGCCTTTAAAAAATGAAATGATGTTTCCCCTGTTTGCTTTATCATTTATTCCTGTCATTGTCTGCCTGTCCGTGAGACTGATACAAACCCGAACTTGAAGTCAAACTCAATCTATCAAGACAGAAAGGACAACTCTGAACGGTACATGCAGAAGGTAAAGGCGACTCCCGTCCTCTGCTAGCGAGGTGGCACCGAGCAGGTTCTTGATCATCACATTGGACATGTCCTTAACAGAGGGTGTAGGGTCTAGGGACGAAGAAAGGAGAAAGGAGTTGCAGGATGCTCGGCCGGGGAGGGGCAAGTAAGTACATGTTGCTGATCCCGAAATCACATGCCCAACCTCGTAATCGCAAGGGGAGTTGCTGTTGAAGGTTTAAGCCTCCGTAGGTTTCGACTCGTAGACTGGCACAGGGCTCTGTAGGTTTCGGGTTTAGCACTGCTGGCCTGCTGGCAGGTTGGATCTTAGAGCCCGCCATAGTCGAGGTAACTTGGACTCTCACACTCGGAGGTAGTTTGGGCCTTTTTGAGTTTCGGACCTATAATCGAGTTTACACTGTTAACACGCCACTCTCTCGCCTGGCTAGGACGATGCCGGCAGTGCATCGAAAACTCGGTGCCCAACTCACCCCGAAGTCTTCGTTCGCGTTGTCAAAAATATGGTCCCTTTTTTGGGTACTCTAAATATTAGGTGCCGCATTATAATAAGGACCCAAAAAGGGTCCCTAATGTTGACAACCGCCCGACATGAAGCAGCATAATTGCACCGGCTCATCGAGACCAGCTTTCGGCTTCCGAGTGCGAGTCGGATCAACTAGGCCAGGACTGCTGCCAGGCTCCAACAAAGTGAGCTCCTAGGTGTGGGATTTTCCGAAAATAGGGGACCCTAATATAGTACCCTAAATAGTAGAATCCTTATTATAAGGACCCCGAAATAAGGCACCCCTTCTTTTCGGAAACTCCCGTGTCTTTGTTGAAGATGCCCCAGGACCCTAATCATGTATGTACTCTGGCACAGGCAACAGTATGAGATGTGCATGGAGTGTTATATACCTCTGGTTTATCAGCTACACAAAGAAATTAGTACACGCCCTGAGTAGACCCTATCCCAGCAGGCGCGTGGATTGCAATGGAGAGGATCGACTGCCGCAAACATCACCAAAATGACCAGCACGCAGAAGCTGTTCCTGATCGCATGCCGCTGAGATCCCGAGAACCCACCCGGCAGCTTCGACAGTTGAACTGTGTAGCATCATCTTGCATTTGACCCCGGACCCCATCGAAACGGTGGCAAGCATGAGCGCTGCAGGCGGGTTAAGGCATTATGAAGCCTGAGGCAAGCCGTGAAGGAATACAAAGGCTCGGGGTAAAACCCTGGAGAGCGGGTCCATCCCAAAAGTCCCAGTTGCAACATTTTCTTGGGCCGCCTGATAAGCATGCAGGAATTGGAGTGGAGTAGTCTCCGTAAAAAGCTAAGCCGCGCTGGCACATGTTACGCGTACTATTTCAAGCCCCGATACAGCATGGCCGCAAACAGTCACGTCGGGCTTCAGGTCTGGATTTAAGGATGTTACGGGATGTTAAGGTTTGTGTTTCGGCTCTAAGCCGTGAAAAACTGGGGTGCCTTTGGAAGTTGTGGGGACTTTGCAGGCTCAGAAGTATGAGGACCGAGGTCCTTGGGTCCCGGTTTCTTCAACCCTGCCGGACGCTCCCCTTTGGAACGGAGTGCGGATTTCAGATTTAAGACTTTCATGGCTGCGATACTTATGCTCGTCTGGCAGTGGGCCTTGAGCATCTCGCGTGTCGAAGTTAGTCGTAAGTCATGACATGCTATCTGCTTTAGCATTCTCTGTTTCTCCAGTTTATACTGGTGCATGAGACAGGTCATCTCGCAACACTCCTGTGGAGACACCCCACACAAGCTTGAGGTGAACCTTCAAGGGATTCGGTTTCAGGGCCCGAAACGCTCAGAGACGGTCTGGAAGTTGAAGAGCTGAAAGCTTAGAAGCCAAGACTCAAGAAAAAGTCGACAATGCAGCCGCGGCGTTTCCGCATGCAGAATACCAGCTTGAACCTGTCTTTTCGCAGGGCTTGGAGCTCATTATTATTACGGTAAGTATTGCTACTTATGGTCTTGCAGCGTTTGCCGTGGTCGAAATAACGGACAGTATGCTCCCGCAGTACACCGCACACCTCCGATTGACACTTTTTGCACATGTCAAAAACAGAAGTGCCGAAAATACCGGAATGTTGCGGTACTTCCTGGGCTTCCCCCTTTCCGCATGGCATCCAAGGCCCAACTGCCCAACCTTGATGACGTCCATGGGACCACAGCATCCATGGCCCAACCATGATGATGTCCTAATGTCCTAAAGGAATCGTTGCGCGACGACAGAGCGCGCAGGAACGGAACTCCTAAGGAGCATTTCGATGAAACAAGTGCAACAATCGCAGAAAGCATTTGTAAAAAGATCAATGCTTTCGACGTCTGCACATGTTTCGAAACGTGTTGCATTCACGCAAATGCATTATAGATGCCAATGATTTCATGCACCTGCGGGGATGTGTGAAAACTCGAGTGATGGTGTGCACGACGATGCATGCCGCCGGTGTTTTCGGACGAATGGAATTTCGGCAACAGAAAGCTTCGATTTGGTACATCACCCTTTAAACACCGTAGTAGCGTTCGAAATAAAAGGCTTGTGCGCTTTGCGCGTTCTCATTGCGTCGGAGCCATATTCTTACCTTTGGTTAGTAGGGCATGGAGGAATGGGGTACAATTATAACTTACAACTACTATTACTACCATTCTTCCATTCCCTACTAACCACAGGTAAGTATTATTACAAGCAGTGCACAGGCTCCGTAAGCCGCAGGATAACAAGACACGGAAAGGAGCGGAGCATCGGCCGCTAGCTTCGGGATCCTGGCACCTGAACCTGCCGGACCTCCACCATGGCGAAAAGGTTCAAACTAGGGTACCCAGAGGCCCCAAAGTAGTTATAGGATTCTATATACGAACCCCAAAAAGGAACTACTTTGGGGTCTCTGGGTAGCTACGGTTTGGGGTGGTTTCGTTTGTATATAAACTCAAATTACGCTCTCGCAACTCGGAACAAAGCCAGACGAGGTTCTTGGTTCGCAGCGACGTTCTAGGTAGGCTCACTAGAGTCAACTTTACTGAGGGTTCCGGGTTCAGAGTTTAGGGATGGAGCGGGCAAAAGCTGGAACGGACTGGAACGTTGTATGCTGCAAGAATGCGTCACGGCCAGGATCAAAGGAAGCGCCAGGAGCCAATATGCCAGTAAATAGACGGTGTCTCTCACGAAGAGGGTGTAATCCTGAGAAATGAGGCAGGCTGGATCAACAAGTGCGTCTACTAGTCTCCTTGTATACACTGCGTTAGGACTTGTGCAACTGCCGGGGTAGAACCCAAAACTCTTACCCGAACACCCCAATCTGAATCTGCAGCAACCAGCAGCTCTTGCATCCCAGGCTCCCCAATAAGCAGCTCTTGGACGACGATGCTCAGCAGAGCCCAGAGAATCGGCGACCCAACGCCGAGCATCCTGAGATCCACCGCACTTCATCTTCAAAACAACGATCCGATTACTTGGGGCGGTTTAAGGTCTGTGTGAATTCTCGCCGGCGTCGTCTGCTAGGTCGAGGGTCTGCCTTCAAGAAATAGCAACGCGACAAACAAAAACTCAGTTCCGAAATGCCTCTCTATGTTCGCAACATTTCGCAACGGTACCGGCGACAGTATTAGTAACGAGTGCTGTCGGGTACGACCATGGTTTTCGCACCCCGGTACTCAAAGCGGATGAAGTCTCCTGTCTCCTGCCGAATCTGACTTTCATTGGAGCACCTGGCCTTGCCAACTCAAGAAAATTCCTTAAACCTAAAAGTGTTGACAGGTTGCTACCAATAGTCTCAGAGGTGGAAACGGGTTCGACTCAACCGGAATTTAATCGCAAGCGTGAACCCAAGCCGCCCTAGCCGTAGCCACTGCACAGAGAATAGTTCTAATACACGGGTCATGCCAAAGAAGTGAGGGCTTTGACAAGATACGTCTACCTGCAGTAGGCCATGTACAATCTATATAATGGTAGCCGGGCATCCATAGGTATGGCAGCGTATTCCTGCCAAGCTGTTTCCGAAAGGCTGCAGATACCGACGACTGAACGGACTTGTCGAAATTGTCAATAGATCCGAACCTGAGAGCAGGATTCAATCACATTTAGATGTTTCTGAAAGCTAGGGGCACCTTATTCAGGGGTGCTTGTGGTAAGGATCCTATTGCTGAGGATTCTACAATAGGCTCCGCATTTGCTGAAAAGCCAAGCGGCAGCCGCTGGAAAAAGCTCAAGGCTCAGTGCTGCAAGAAAGTTGTGAAGCCAAAAAGTTCGTGCTTTAAGCCTGCAGTCTTCTACACGCACCGGACATGAACATGAAGCAACCGTTCTCTCGCCGGGTGGCCAGCTGCGAATGCACTTTTGAAGGATTTCCCGGTCGCAAAGCATCCTCAGCCGGGCTCTCTTGCCACCGTGCAGAACGACACTGGTATTCCGGTTCTTACCCTGGTTCCTGGTGAAAGTGCGACTGCATGTCAGTGTGCCAATTAAACTGAGTAATTACTGCTATCCCTCATTCAGGCGGTCGTTATCCAGTCGGAAAGGACCAGTCTGACTAAGACCCTTCATGCTGCCACCTGGACCTGGACTCGTACATCTACGCCGGGACACTTGAAGCCATCCGTCATGACCACCGTAAATCCTACGACCTTGAACTCTGAACCCCAGCTGTAAGACCAACTTCTCGAAAAGGATCTTCGTGCCATCTCGACGGAGATGGTTGACTGAACCTCATCTCGCAGAACAGCCGTCACTCTTTCAGCATTGTAAAATGCGCCTGTGCAAAAATGGGTGAAAGTAGATCCACCTTCAGTTGGTGTGAACGCGCAAAGCAGAGCATGTCGCTGACATGGACCATCACAGACAGGACGTCGTGACGTATTATTCAGACAGAAGTTTTCATTCTCATATATATATAGATATATAGATATATCACTACCATCTATTTGCAGTGGCATGTACATATGAATATATGTTACTACACATGTATGCACATGTGTGCATGTAAATGCACATGCACGGCTGCAGGTCTGTATGTATGTTTGTAAGTTTCTTGGAGCTATCCGTATCGCGAGGCTAGCGTGAAAAGGAAACTTTTGAGGCGGCTCATGACCTGATACGTGCGTGGGGCGACAACAAGCACATCTGGCTCTCCATAGGAACAAGCAAGCAAAGAAAGAATCCCCAATGCTGACTCCAAACATCTGACTGTTTTGAAAGGCTTTAACTTTGCTGTATCGGATCTAGTTCCACCTCTGACTCTTCGCGCATCTTGAAGCGTTTTCATGCTTGGCACCCGCATGCATGTAATGCTTGCGGCACAGAGAAATGCAATTAACGCAAGTCCTACGGCCGACTTCGAAAGAACACGAGAGTGTGTGTGTGGTGAAATCGGCAGGACCCGAAACCCTAAGTACCGCGAAACTGAAGCCCGATAGACCCTAAAGCGTATCCTGTGAGACCCCACATTCCGCCACCACAAATCATGTTACAACACTTTGACTACATATACGTATCTAATATGTGAAAAAGAGTATATAGTATAATAATACTTAAAGCAGAATATAAAATGTGCAGCCTCGAAATGTTTCTTTCCGGAGGCGTCACGACCGACTCGCAGCTGCAGCCAGGTCACAGCAATGGCAGCGTGTGTCTGCAAAAGCGAACCTGACAAAAGGGTGGATTTGGGCCTGAGGATCCGCTGTCAATCCATATAGATACCGTATAAACTTCTACAGATCCCGTGTCAATCTCTGTAGATCCCTGATAGTTCACTCACTCGAAGAAAAGCCTGTGGCAGCTTTGAGATTTGGCTCCAGAATTGAACAGCCCGGTTATTCCAAAAGCAAAGCTCGCGTCCGTGTCGGTGTGTTCGAAGAAAGCTGATTCGTAACTTAGTCAGTGCATCGTGCCGACTTTGTCGTCTCGTTGTAACACGGCATCATGATTTGGCAGGGTTTTCAAAGTATCGAGATCGATGACATTCTATGCATGCTCCTGCTTCGGACATTGGACTGCCCGACACTCCAGCAAAATGCTCCAACAGTGAAGCATCACACAGCACTCTCGATAAAGAAATCCAGAGGCCAAGCAACAGCCGCAGCGAGAAACGAACAGCAAGTGAAACCAATAGCTTGGTGGACAGCAGCAGGGGCCACAGTGGCAACAGCACAGCCACTACTCAATCATCGTCATTACAGTCAATGACTTGTGCCGTCGTGTTGCTCGTCAGCCGAAAACGAATATCCACGTCATCATCACCATCTTCTTCTTCGTGTTGAAGTTAAACTAGTCATCTTCGTCATCCTCACCATGGTCATCACCATCATCATAATGATGATCACCATCTTTGCGAGAACCACCCTCCCTTTTTGTACTTTTCTGAGCAAAGGCAACAGTGTGAGTCTTAGGTTTTCGGCTCCTTGGGCGCTGGATGCTGTAGAAATCCCGCCTGCTCAGCTTCTCCTGCAAATTCTGCACAGATGCCAAGTAGTTACCTTTGACAGCAGGCCAGGTTGCCGAGACGATGATCCGGCTGGGGCTCTGCAGGCTTGTACTGCAGGAGACAATTCGTGGGCTAAGGCGCCGAGTCTGCCCTTTATCTTGTCATACAGTACTATACTATACTGATTTATGCGGAAGCTCGCCAAGCCAGCCTCCACACCTTCTTTGCCCCTGAAGCCCTTCCACTGCAATTTTGTGCAGCGCCGACCCCCTGTGAAGGGCCACTGAGCTATCAAACCGCCGAGTGAAGCGCGCAGCAACAGATGCCTCGAAGACTTGTTTCCACAGGCACGACGGATTCACACCCGGTCTGTGAGATAGCGACATTGCTTTGGTACAGGGCAAGGCAACCTTGCATGTTCAAGACTCTGGCCAGCCTGCCGCATGGCTACTCATAAGGCGGCCAAGCATGCCTCAAGCTCTTCCTAAGTTTCCATAGAACAATCTGCCGGCAAGGTGCGGAATGTGTCCACCACAAAATAGAATCCAATGATGCAAAGGACGCCTGAGCTCGCCCTACTTCGCAAGTCAAATCCTGTAACCCCCTGCAAGTAACAGTCCCTCTTTGATTGTAGTATTACTTCGTCAGGCATTCAGCTCAGTCGCAAGATTGAGGTGTTGGCTGACTGAACCCTTCAAAATTCGGTTACAGCCGATTAACCCCCCTATCCGAAAGCTAAGACACTGCATCCCCGACAAGGGGCAAAGAACGAGCAGGAACCAGAGCCAGGAGTTGGCTCCAGGTGCAAATAGATCCTTGGACCGCGGTGCTTACCCCTCCCTTGAGATTCGAAGCTGAGGGTTGGGTTGGAGATGGCAGCTTTGACAGCAGGACAATGTTAGCTGCTAGAGGGTTGGGTTCTGGGCTTGGCACAAGACTTCCTGGCTTTCGAGCACATCGGAACCTCCTGCCGGCTTCGCTTGCATGTGGCCTTGGGAATTCCTAGTTTTGCTGAGTTTGCACCGGCTGCAAAGCACGGAGCGCCCGCACGGAACGCAGAAAGACATCAAGAAGCAAGCAAAGAACTCCTGAAACGCAGGTTCTGAACAGATTCCTACACAGCCTGAGCCCAGGACCTGAAAAACCCATTGCAACCACTTGTATACAGCCTCCAAGATACAGGCAATTTCGAATCCAAGGGTCAACTCCCAGCATGGTTCCCCAAAGGCTGAGATACAGCACGACCATGCTCAAGCCTCGAGAAAAAAGAAAAGTTGCCTTATAAGCACCTGCATTTTCATCGATGATGTGATCGTTTATGATGTTCATATGCGGTTTGGGGGTTCCATTAGCTCAGAGGTCCTGGTTGCGGGTCTTGATTGCAGACATCCTGACATTGAAGGTATGTGTTGGGTCCTGCTTTTTCTGAAGCCGGCTCTCTGGAGGCATTAGAATGGTTCATGCTGATTTAGGCTTTTGGGGGGATGAGTCCGGGATGAAGGATGTGCAGGAGAAGGGCGGGTCTACTCGGGTCACGTTACTTGGTGATAGACTATTAATTTTTGAAAACCACTTCGGTCCAAACAGATCTTGTAAACTCCGTTCGAAAACAAACTATTGCCGCAATCCTATAGGATTCGTCTGAAAATGTGTGTGGTCGATCCGCGCGGCGCCCTAGCAAATGAGTGCTCCGCCAAGTCATGAAAGGAACAAGCCTCTAGGTGCGCGGTCTCAGCGACCGGAGATCAATTTGGGGATTTGAAAACAAAGAAGATTCAAATCAACGCAATGCGTCCGATCTGAGAAAAAATCCATGTCCCGATTAGGCTGCAGTAGTGCCAATGTCAGCACATGCCTGCTTGAATGCACGAAAGCTGTAGAGATTTGTGGTATGTAAAGGCAAATGAAGCATGCCCCGACTCATGGCCCAGGCAGCTTGACAGCGTCTTCTGCTTGAGTGGGGAAAGTACACTCATTCGAGGGCCCCTTGTCTTTCACCAGTGTGACTCAGGCCCGCTGGAGCTTCACAAAGCATCGTGCCTCTGCCATGTAAGCTGATGGGAGGCCAAAAGGGGGGTTTAAGATTCTTGAGGTAGGGATTCCTTAATATGAACCCTATTATGGGAACCCTAATCCCTACTAAACCCCATAGGCTAAAACCCCTGTTGGCCTCCTATGATTTGCTGAACTTGCCGGTCAAGCGACCGAGGTGAGTTGGCCGAATGTAAAGGTTCGCCTCCGGGATTGTAGAAACGAAGGCAGTCTCTCCACGCCAATGCGGTTCGCGAACTCTTAGGATTTTCCACGCTAGGGAAGGATTGACGATGTAAGGTCTAAGCCACAGAATACCTACATGGAGGATGACCACATACTGCCAAGCATAGGCAAACCCATGTTTAATATAATGACAACTCCCGACTCACGACTGATAACTAGTGGGAGAATGGGAGAAGGAAATTATGACTATGATGCGGTTGAACATCGATGCTGGTGGATGGCCATGATGCGTACTGCAATACAGCAATTTTACCTGATGCGCGCGTGTGATTATTACAAACATGTTCCAGGTCTCCGCAGGGTGTGACTAGGAGATTTGTGTTCTGCTTCGGTCTGAAACGAGGGTCCGAGGGTGGGACGCCAGTGATCTGTTGCACCACTGCAGCGGCAGTCTGAGGACATGGGGATGGGCTGGCGGTCTCGAGATGGATCACTTCGAAACCGTCACGTGAAGCTAAGGAGGGACACGAACCCAAGCCACATGCTGACGGCACTGTACTGAGTGGGTGGCACATCCTCCCGACCTTCGCCAACTGAAGCCCAAAGTCTAGAACCCTGGAAACCTAAGCCCGAAACTTATCCATGCACCTCCTCACCATGGCTGAAGAGAAATGCCGCAAGCTCGAACGCGCACCAAAGCCTCCGGATCTCTAGGGCTGCAGTTGGAGCGCTCAATGGCTCAAGGTTCTGCCGCCCTGTACCGAGCTGCTCATGTTCGCCCATTTCCGTACATCAGCAAAAAAGAAAAAGCCTCCAGGTAAATACTCCAAACCCTTTTCACACCATGCTAAACCTTCCACCACCTGGCGATACTGTTAAATCCTGAAAATCCCTTGCCATAGCCACAACTCCTGAACCTTTGCGCCAGTGAGACTTTGGGATCCTTTCGACTGTCTAGTCTGTCACTCTGATCAGGGCTTATGGTTTGGGGGCTCTGACCAGCCACCTCAGGAATCCAATCCACACACCTGTATACCCTGTGGCACTACGCCATGCTATACTGAACACAAGCAACTCAACATCTAATTTACGCGCGCCTTTCCATGTACGTCGCGTCCCAACATACCTCAACCAGGGCATCGAATCCGAGCTAAACGGGGCAAGTTCGGAAGGGCATGGGCAGCTGTAGCGCAGGCACTTGCATCGAGCCGCAAGCAACCAATGATGATGTCACCTCTTGTGCCAAGCCTTCCCAAAACCTTGTAAAAACCTTGTGAGACATGCTCGTGATCTAAGCGAGGTGCCAGCATTGAACTCGAATGCCGAAGGATGGCCCCCATGTTCAGAAGACCGTTTCCTTTAAGCCGACGGTCCTGAGCACAAGGGTCCGCAAACAAAGTCAGCTCGGTTGGGTACGTCGGGGCATCACCTCATGGCACCACCAGTACGCCCAAGGCTATGGCCCTGGAGCCAACAACCTGTCTTATCTATAACTAGTCAAGAAGACGCAGACCCTCTAAACTCTGGAAATACAGGACGAGATTAGAAGACACAGCCAACACGAGCAAAACAAGAAAACAAACCTTCTGGCATGGGGCAGCGGGGTGGCCGGACCTCTTGTTTCGTGGTTCAAGAATAAAACACAGCAGCAAAGCAACTGCAATACTGTGAGTGTGTGTGTGTGTGTCTGTGTGGGTTCGTTGTCGCTTTCTGTTGCTTTCTTCTTGTGTTCGTTGGCTGGGGTGTCGCGTTCACACCTAAAAGGCTGGACTGTTAGTCATGCCCCAGCCTTCCGCGAGCACATCGGGTCCGATTGGGGCCGAGTCTCCGTCTGAGAAATGCAAATGCGATCCAGGAACACCAGGTGATGCGGACGCCACAGAAAGAAAGTCACCTTCAAGGGGTTATGGGCTCGAGAAGACTTGGCGTTCAATCCGGTGCCTAGGCCCCTACAGTACTAATTTCCAAGCCGAAGGCTGCAGCAAGCGCGATCAAGATGCCTGCGCCCTCAAGCCACATACCGGAACGCGTTCGTAGCAAATCAGACTGGCAAGATAGAGACGTGCTTCCTTGCAAAGTGCCCAATGCCGCCAGACCGCGGTGGAAGCCAACAAACCACTTATGAGGCTGAACCTTGGCAGAAATATTGCAGGGCAGTTGGAACAGTGGCGGTAGCAGCTTCCGTTCTCCAGGAACAGCGGGCTACGAAGCATGAGTAAACATTTCTCGCAATCATCCGCCGCCTTAGGATCACTCCAAAAGTGATTATATGATTGCTGTGCAGTATCCTAAAGAGTGCTCTTGTGAAAACACCCCGGCAAGTGTCATATTGATTGGCACCGTCCCTTGCGAGGAACATCATCACGGCATGCTATCCCTCGCAAAGCCCGCATGCGCCCGCGAGCTGTGCCTTGGTCTACATCGTATTGCATCCAGACTCACTGCCTCATTGCCAAGAAGCACTAGGAACTACTACTACTACTACTACTACTACTACTGCTACTACTATTACTATTACTATTACTGCTACCTTTTTGTGCTAATTGCTGGACTCGTCTAAAGCCAGACCACACCCTGCGTGTCGGCCTCCGTCAAGATGATTGCAGGCTCAATTAACCCAAGCTGTAAGGTAAAAGCCAGAAAGTTGGAATATGGTTATCCTAAACCCTTTATGGTAAGTTATAAGGTATCCTGCCCTGAAACCATATTCCAACTTTCTGGAGTTCCCTTTAAAGCCTGATCGACAAAAAGACAAGGCGCAGGGCGGCGCCGGGAGTTCGAGGCTGGCATCGGAAGGAGGGGCAGGGGAACTCTGAGTATTCCATGGCAGAGTTGAACATGAATGGGAAGAGCGCCAGTCGATGCGTTCACTTATAAACAGCTGTATATGCACTTGGGTGAGATCCTAAGCCGCTGTTCCGGCGCGTGTTTGTCCGAGCATCGCACACTTTCTGCAATCCTAGTGCCCCCTTGCCTATTCTTGCGATTGCAAGGAAATGTCATCAACATCATCACGACATGTCTTGTGCATTTTCAGCACACGTCAGAACAAGAGTTTCGCAACTTACTTACGATCATCAGGATCACTCAGGAAGGAAGCAACAAGCACCTTAACAAGAAGGTATTGACCAACACAAAAGCTCATGCAGCCGCACATCGTTGCCGAAATACACGGTGCAACAAGTGCAAATTGCAGTGCCGTGGTACAGTACAACCATGACAGTGCGAGCATGCGCTGTTTAACAAGGTATTGCCAATACTTCTAAATTCTAAACAGAAGCGGAAACCTCTGTTTGGCGTGTGACCACAATCTGCCGGCCAACGATCCCAGCATTCAAAGACAGATGCACAACTTTGAAAGCCTTGAAACCTCGGATGGGTAACGACAGCCTAAGCTAGTGCCAATGCCAGGCCTCTGTCGCAATACCCGCGAGATGCTGCACGATTGCAGCAAGCGTTGCGGCAATAAGCCCAGCCTTGCCATTGAGTGCGGACGGGTGTAAGGATAGAAGCAGTAGAACCTGTCTAAATCCATAAGCAAAATATAGAACCCTGAGGCAGATCCCGTATTCAACTGCATCGATGAAAACTCCGACGAACACCAGAGCCCACAAAAGTAAAACGTGCTTCAACGCAACACCATCTGGATTCGAGTTGAAGCACAATAAGCCCCAAAACCGGCTTTAAACGACATGCCAGCTGCATATCGTAACACAACGATCCCTCCGAAATATTTTCCCCTGAAGCTGCAGCCCATAAAATGAATAAAAACGTGGGGGCTTGCACAGATTACACTTCCTGAATGTCGGCAAAAGCAGACAGTCAAGCTCTGAAAAAGACTTCGTCAGGGAACGACCAAGGCTGGTCTACCACTTTCCACGATGAGGAGTAGCAGGATCTTCCTCAGAAGGGCTTTGCTTTCAGGATCTGGAGTGTCCAGAGGCCTTAGCACAAGGCTTTACTGTGCCGCTGACTTCAAACCAAAGCGCCCCTACTTGAGTTGACCATGGGAGCTGCAGCATCAGGGGAGCCGGTGATGCAAGCTCTTGACCCTACACTTGGTGCACATGCCCTCACACTTCACATCCAGACTTCCTCAAGCCCATCCCCCTGCACGTTCCCATGGGGGGTTACCCCCCCCCATTTTATAGTATATTTTGGGGTCGGGGCCAGATTGGGCTTTATAAAATGGGGGGGGGGGTAACCTTCGACAGCGCCGGGAAGTTCTTATAAAATGACGGGGGGTAACCCCATTTTGCATGGGTTTTGAGGTCACCCCCCCATTTTATAAAGGAGTTGTTCCGTGTGTGCCACGGGTCGTGGTTGTCACCACCTGATTATGTGAGGAATGGTCCCGTGCGATCTGAACTGGCTTGAAACCCCACAGTCTGCCTATACATTCGGATTGAGCCTAGAATATGGCCCTGCTAACAAGGAATTTGCAGGGGCCGACGTACTAGTGGGGCCATTTTTTTTTCCAATGTAAAGTTTCGTGGGTTTTCGGGCATCAAGCCCCGCCCGGCTCACGCAGTCCCTGCGCCCCATAACAGGCCCCACCGCTGCTGCCACCCCAGTTGTCCAAAGCTTTCTGGTCCTGCACTGCTGCTGCCATGATTGCTGTTGTTGTTGTTGCTGCTGCTGCTGCGACATGACTGTGACATGACTGCACAACTGCATCACTGAACACTGACATGTCCGCGCACATGCAGAAAGAAGCGGTGGTGGCGGTGGTGGTGGTGGTGGTGGTGGCGGTGGTGGTGGTAATGGTGGTAGTGGTGGTAGTGGTGGTAGTGGTGGTAATGGTGGTGGTGGTAGTGGTGGTAGTTGTGGTAGTGGTGGTAGTCGTGGTAGTGGTGGTAGTGGTGGTAGCGGTGGTAGTGGTGGTAGTGGTGGTTGTGGTGGTAGTGGCGGTAGCGGTGGTAGTGGTGGCAGTGGTGGTAGTGGTGGTAGTGGTGGTAGTGGTGGTAGTGGTGGTAGTGGTGGTAGTGGTGGTAGTCGTGGTAGTGGCGGAGGCAGAGGCAGTCGTGCCGCACTCCGTGTTTGTGGTAGTCACATGTAGCTTAGCACTGCCATCAACGGATGCGGGTGCAGGCAACACGCACTGCGAAGCGTCATGTTTTCTTCCCCAGAGCGCGGTAGTGCAGCACGGTTCCCCCGGTTGCAGTGCTTTAGATGGCCTTGTGGCTATGTAAAGCTATACTAGCAGCTATACCCTGTAGCAACTCCAGCCAGGCTTTGCGCTGCCCGGATTGCAAGTCCCCCTTTATCTTTGACAGCGAGGCGTGAACATATCGTCCAAAAAGCGTCGGGTTCCGAATCGACGAGACGAGTTGTCGAAGTACGCTGTGGACCTGGCTCGCACCTCCTGCCAAGTCAGGCCAACCAGAGCCGGATGCTTGACTCGGCAAACACCATCTCTTCCGGGAGCAAATGAAGGGCTCTTTGCAAAGCGATCCTCGTCCAGAGCGCGCAGCTCGTCCATGATGGATCGGGCCCACAACAGCCCCCAGTCACAGAACGGACGCTCATCTGAGGCCTGCGGATGTATGCCATGTATGCCTTCATACAGGCACAGCCGCAGTCGCAGCAAGCTCTGCTTGGGGTCGTAGTTGATGTTCCAAGCTTCCATGCACTGCAGCAAATCTCCTTGTGAAAGCCTCATGATGGCATTTTCACTCAGGATTCGCCGGGCCATGGCACGGAACAAGCCTCAAGCAGAGCCCCCCTACATGTGTTCGGCCCAGCCTAAAACGGCAGCACAACGCGGCTGCTGCTGCTGCTCAAATCAACAACAACGACTGTGACATGACTGTAAGACATCGTAAAAATGCATCACTGAACACTGACATGTCCGCACACATGCACAAAGAAGCGGTGGTGGTGGTGGTGGTGGTGGTGGTAGCGGGGTAGTGGTGGTGGTGGTGGTGGTGGTGGTGGTGGTAGTGGTGGTAGTGGTGGTAGCTTGCTGTTGGGAGGTGGAATGTGGTGGTATGTGCTGATGTTAGTGTCGCATGTTCGTCCGACAGGCGGCCGGGGCAAAAAAATGGCCCTGGTACCAGAGCTTTCCTCCAGGTGGCTACACTAGTGGGGCCATTTTTTCGATGCACAGAGGCCCGGCTCACGCAGTCCCCGACCAGTGCACCCTAGAGGCTCGACCTTCCAAGTTGATCTACGCCAAAGTAAACGAAGTCTGGTTGTGCGGTCTGGGATTCAATTTTGTTCCCCGCCCTCAGAAATGCCTCGCTACATCGAATGTCACGAAGCTAGACTGGAATCTCCCGTTGCGAATACTCGTGGAATGCGCTACCTACAGCACAGGCCCTGCAACTGATGCTAGACGGATCTGGTAAGGTCTGCCGAACCAATCCAAGCCACCAGGTCCTTATAAAATGGAGGGGGGTAACCTCTGCCGAACCACCAGCACCGTCTATAAAATGGGGGGGGGTAACCTCTGCCGAACCACCAAATCCTTATAAAATGGGGGGGGTGACCCCCCTCTTTCTTATAGAAAGACCGCTTCATAAGGAGGGTACCCTACCCCATTTTATAGGGGCTATCTGGAGGGGGATCTCAAGCCCGCTCTCCCAGGCACTCGACACGTCAAGCCTGGCGGAAGGGCTGCACTTGCGGCCCACCGTGGAACAACTATCGGAACACCCAGCGTTTGTTGAAAATCTGCTGGCTCTCTCGAACTGGCAGTGCAGGAAGTCTGAGCCCTAACCCTACAGGCCTACAATATGGGAGTCTGTGCTGCTCAGTCATTTAAGACGCGAGCCTTGAGCAGCTACCCTTCTGCCTTCGGCAGAATCTACAGTTACTGTGCCAGATGGAACCATGTCCGCTACATCCGCATGCAGGAGATGAGTCGACTCGGAAGACTAAGACGCATCGCAACGAAAGGTGCTGACATAGGATGCTGTGCTGCCATCACGTTATTATAGACAAAAACACTTTAACTATGATTTTAGTCGCAGACACCTGCCTGTACTATCTCTGAAGTCTATCTCCCTCCCTCTCTCGCTCTCTCTCTCTATCTCTGCCTCCTTCCCTCTCTCCCTCATCTTCATGCACATACAGCTATATATGGACACGGATACTGGCATCAAGTCAAGGAATCTCGCAGGGTTCGAATAACTGCAGACCGCACGCTGCAAGGCGCTGCCATGCCAGTTGTGCGAGACGAAAACTTGAATCTGACCTGAGATTTCCCGGCCACTTGGCTAGTGCAGCTGTCAGATGTCACTGCTGTCATACGCCGCCAGATGCCAGCGAGAGACATGTTTGACGACTGTGGCAGAAAAGGTCGCGCCCGATCGAGTCGTTGCGTAAGACTCTTCCGAAGCATCGAAGGACCTGCTACGAGCAGTCCGACTGGAGGGAGTATGATTCCACTAAACTGTTGCGAAAGTCCATCTCAGCAGCCGCATTCAACCCCCCCAGTCGCAGCACACAAGATCTCCGATTTGCAAAGCCGTTTGCTCTTGACATGTGTTTACCGGCTGTCGAGCTGTAACGACCAGCGCACTGTGGACATGCTGTCCTTGTAGGCGGGGGTGCCACGGAGAATTGCAGGATGAGTGACCTCAGCCAGCATGGGCGAAGAGCATGGTGCATGAGGCCGCATGGTCAGTGTCTTCATGTACATCTAAAGTTTGGTCGTGGCAGGGCACACATGCGCATGCAGGACTATTTCGCATGTACATACGCTGCAACCACTCGACGATATGCATGAGAAGCATTATGGAAAATTCTGTGCATGCAGTATAACAACCAACGATCCCAGTCGAGTTTGTGGTCTGGGGCTCTCCGGACACCCGTGTGTGATGCTCTCTGCCCGTGACGTGCAGTCGACAAACTCAAACTCGGGGCGATCCATGCCAATATTTCAGCATCATGTATTGAGTTGTCCCTCTCTGACGGTGTCAGTGTTCTGAGCTTGGTCCTTTACTTCATGTGCTGCAGGCTTATGATGCGGCCAATGTGTTGCCTGTTTGCCTGCAACCTGCTGCTTCGGCTTTGGGGTTTGGGATGAAGCTTCGGTCTACCAGCCCGTCCTCCATTTTGGTCAAGATGTTCGCCGCTCGCCTCAGGCAGCTCTTGATGCCAACTCCAAGTTTGAAACCGGGTTTGATTCCTAATCTAAACCCTTTTGCTGCAGGCTTGCTTGCAAGGACGCCTGATCTAAACCCTAAACCCGAAACCGTGGCTCTGGAGTTTCTGCCTCAGCAAGCAAAGCCGTACAACGGCGGGGACATTCGCCGAGTTGCTCCTGTACAGTGTTGAGCACGTGCACGGTTTGGGGGGAGTCATCCTCTGACTCAGACTGTACCTCCGCAGGTGGTGGGCTTTCACGAAACTGTAAATACAAACATGCTGCGATATATATATATATATATATATATATGTATATACACACACACACCTATATATACATATGTATATATATATATATACATATATATATATATATATATACATATGTATATAGATTTGTGCATCTGTATGTGTATGTATGTATGCATGTATGTACGTATGTATGCAAGCATGCATATGCATATGTATATGTAGCCGTTGCTGTAGACGCATGTGCATCGTCATCTTCGCACAACGTGCAGTGTAGCGTCTATTGAGTGGACACACGGAGAACGATGCATTTCGTGTTATCTTTTGTTTGCGAACCATGTAATGTGCAGTAATCAGGAACCAAGGACTATGATACAATCATGACAATGCATTTGTGCTGATTTTCTGATAACAACATGATGTTCACTTCTGTTGCCGTAGTCTGTAATTGACATTACATGACCTCATGATCTCATATCGTACTGCATTATAGCATATTCGGCTACAGGGTAACATGATACTGTTGCAGTGTCTTGAACTCTTATATACTCATATGTACGTGTGTGCGTACATACATAATATATATATATATATATATGTATCTACACATTTACATATTCATATATGCATACGAATTTCTTTTATCAGCCTCTTTGTCGCAGAGTGCCTGCTTCGCCCTTAACATCCCAACTGCAACTCGATCAGGGCAGGCGCCGCTCCTCGGGAATGTCGTCTGCAGCATCTTTTTCCTGCGAGCGAGTCGGTTTAGGGTTTAGGGTTGTTTCAGGCAACGAACATGCACTGATGGCTGGAAGCGCATGGGTATGAAGCTGTTTAGTTTGCAAAGAGAGGATTACAAGTTCAGGGTTTAGGGGTGGTCTTTGTTGACACACGCACATGGACACCTCAAGGCACCACAACCGCAAAGACTAACCAATACGAAACTAGCCAGGCGACGGCTACTCTGCTCACACCAATAGAACCTATGGGTATGAAGCTGTTTAGTTTGCAAAGAGAGGATTACAAGTTCAGGGTTTAGGGGTGGTCTTTGTTGACACACGCACATGGACACCTCAAGGCACCACAACCGCAAAGACTAACCAATACGAAACTCTGCTCACACCAATAGAGCCTATGCGTGACCAGTGTAAACTCACACCCTAGTTCTGATGATAGGTCATGTGCACAGGATTGCTTCAAGAATTGGTTTTCAACTGAAGGTACACTGCTCTTAACTGAAGGGACACTGCTCCATGCTATGGTATGGTATGATATGATATGACACCTCTGCTAGATCTGCACCCCAAAATGATCGTGCTTAACCTCTGGCTCTCTTCGGGTGTGCTCATCTTGTCGGTGCTAAGAGCACTGCCGTTTGTTCTGCGGCTGCGCTTTCGTTACGCCTTATATATCAAGAACCATGTATATAGATATATGTATACACATGTAACTAACGAAATGAATAAGTTTCATACATATATGCAGATTTACCGGTTATCTACTTGCCGCAGGCTGCCACACACGAGGCTATCGCACTCCGTCATCGGAGAGGTAGCTGACAGGTATACGCCCCACCAAAGCACTTTCGATGCGTCACCCAAGTATTGGATTGCTTTCAATAATGGGCTTCATTGCTGCTTCCGGGCCCTTGTTAGAAACCTGCTGTAGTAGTATGTATGGGTGCAATATACATATACAAGGAGCCGCACCCACAGCAAGTCTGGAAGACTAAAACCACAGTAGCAAACATACGAAGCTGAGTAGCACACTGTTCCAAGCATTCCCCACGCGGGGTGGTCTTATTGATCACGAAGCCTGATAAACGCTTCATATAACACCCTTCAACTATAAATCACAAGCTTTAATCCTGAAGGGAAACACTGGCCTCGATTGGCGTATGCTCCTGTGGTACTTCCGCATTAACGCCCTCGAGGTCGGAGTCCATTGCTTGTGGGCACCAGCATCGACGAACAACTTCGGTGAAAAGGTACGGTACGGCCCTTAAGCGTTGGAACAGAGTTTCGGGGTGTGTTATAGCCATAGCGTAGTGACAGGGAGGAAGGCACCGGAATAACTTTGGTAATTATGCAGGCTTCTATGCTACACAGCGTCGTAAGTTTCCGGACTCGGAATTCTAAGGCCCTTCCAGGAGAAACCGTGACACTTCACATGCCGGCCCTGGCGTACGGCTCATCAAAGCGAAATAGCTCCGAACCAACTCATGCTTAAAGCTTTTAAGGCCTGCTCTGCGCCCTAGGCCTTCAGCAGGGACTCCTTGAGCTCTACTTGCCCTAATAAAGGGGCCTCGACACTTAGAAGAGTGTAATCATAACAAGGGACCCTATGAATAACGTTGGTGATGGGTTAGGCTTCTACAGTACTGTACAATGGTTGTTTACAATTCCAGCTGCTCTTAACCCGAAATTTTCGCAGGCTGCAGCTGTATCGAGCCAAAAAGTCGTTGCAGCAGGCTCGCGAGCAAAGGCTTGTCGAACGGCCCTAGGTAACGACAGCAAAACTCCGCCCCCCCCCAAGGTCGGTTGCACAAAAGCCTTAAATCTGGTCGCTAACGGAGCTTGGAAACCCCGATCGCCCCAACCCATCTAACACCCCATAGCAAATTGAGGATCCTTGCTTTTGATTTAGATGCATCCTTGGCTCCCTTCGTTCTGGGAGCTCACAATATTTAGAATAGGTTTTGGAGGTATGCTCTGCTTTACTATACCTATATCAAAGCACCTCGTTCTGATGGTCAATCCCCTTATAGTCAAGGTCTCCCTATGGGAGTTTTCGAAAATTAGGGGTACCTTGTTTTGGGGTTCTTTTGACAGGATCCTGTCACTTAGGGTAGTAGGGTCCCCGACTCTCGGAAACTGCCCTATGGGGCTAGTAGTAATAGCAGCAGTAGTAGTGATGGTAGTAGAAGAAGTAGCAGAACTCTAAACCCTTAACCCTAAACCCTGCCATGGAAGCTCAGCTGCTTGGCTCTCCCAGCGAACAAGCCGCGCGTAGCCAGCTCTGCTCTGGCTTTCTTCCTCGCTTAAAAGGAGGTAGGGTTCCTTTACGCTCTCGCAACTCGGACAAGCCTGACGAGGTCTCTGGTGCCGTGTACTTTGACGGTCGGTGCTATTGAAGCTGGCTTCTAGTAGGGTTCCTTTGAGCTTCTACTTTTGGACTATACGACTTTTGTGTTGGCAAGGCCAACCCTTTGGACCGTCTTCTCACTGCTGTTTCAGAAGCCCTCTCTACCCGCTACTCCCCACACCTCGAACCAGCAATCCCAGACCACCAGCCCAACCAACACCTTACATCTCACGTTCTCCATGCAGCAAAGGCTTCTCTCTCCAAGTTGGAAAAAAGTCGGGGCCTGCCTTCGAAGTAAGGTTTCCGGCCAGGATATCTACTTGAGTTCTACACAATCGCATCTCCATCTGAATCAAGCCAACTGGCGCTTGGAGCGTGAGCCCACTCTCTTGGGGTGGATACAGCACTCTCCTTGGCAAGATTCCGTGCCGCCATCACTTCCCCAAAACGTTTGAAGTCAGGCTGACGACCTCAATCGAAAATCAACCAGAGTTTCCTATACCCGAAAGGCTGCAGGAGAAGGGTTTCTTCACTTCAGGCTGCCTGAACTTCCTCGGAAAATCGTCAGCGACACCAACCTTGAAGCTTACGAATCTCCCAAAGCTTGATACTAGCAGTTACTAGCACAGTTCCCGTTAACATTATTGTTGGTATTCGTACCATATGAGCTGTTTTGCATTATGGCCACTATTTTGGCTTATCATAAAAAATAACATGTGTATTCTTGTTAACGGTTGAAGATATTGTTGATCCCCACAACAGACTAGTGTTCTTAATACCAACCAGCACAAGTACGAGGGAGCCAGTCGAAGCGTGCTGCCCACTCGGGGTCTGAATCGGAAGCTTCCTGGGCAAATTTCCAGCTCTAACTGCTTGGGCCCGAGATGCTGATCAACATCGTTTCGTGTGTATATGTATATATATATATATATATATATATATATATATATATTATATTATATATATGGGGTTTCTATGACATATTTGTGTAAAGATGTAAACTCATGTCATATATACATTATGAGCTGGCATTCGGCTTATAGGGTTTAGGACCTGAGGATATATATATATATATATATACATATATATATATATATATATTGTGGTTCCCGCTTGGCTGGTCAGAGACCGCATTGCAGGTCACACGTAGGACTCGGGCAAAAGGCTACGCAGCTACCACCTCTCACTGCAACTGGATTGCCAAGATATACATAGATATATAGTACATACATATATATATATATATATATACACAATACAGGGCTTATAAGACTTGAGGCTTGCAGGGTTTCGCACTCATAGGGACCACGATGAGCCGGACCAAAAAGGGATTTCGACCGCTACGATTACTAATTACTGCTACTACTGATTACTACTGACGCTGCTGCTGCTGCTGCTACTACGACTACTACTACTACTACTACTACTACTACTACTACTACTACTACTACTACTACTACTACTACTACTACTACTACTACTACGACGACTCCGACTACGACGACTACTACTTAGATACTCGGAACTCTCTCTATGTTACAGCCATGAAGCACCAAACTACCACCGCCCTGCTGCGGTGTAGATTGCCGTTGTTTCTCATGCCGCGGTACGGCTGCATCGTCGAGCTACTTACGTACGAGAAACGCAGCAACTGCAGTGGTTCTTTACGCGGGCACTGTTGAGGCCAAAACCGCCCCTAGCCTGGAAGCCAGAACCCGCGAGGCCGGAAGCCGGACTGAAACCTTGAACTCCCCAGAACCGTTAAACCAACTAACCGGCCGACACCAGCATCAACCCTGGGGGCCTCATCCTCAGAGGAGCTTGTCACTAGAAGAGGTGACGATGCTTCAGGTCGTCGCCTCCAGGCGGCTGGGCATTCAGGAAAATTAGCGATGTCGCTGAATTATTTCGTTACTTGTTTTGTATCTCCGTCAAACACAGCCTTTCATCTCTTGTAGCGGGAGGTATGGGAAAAGACGCGCTGGAGTGGCAAGAAATTACCGGAGTTCTTCGACCCAACCAAGGGATACCCCGGTGATTGGTAAGCTCTTCGCAACATTAACCTGCTTTTTGCAGCCCAGACTGACGTGAACGCGAGAGTCCTTCCTGTCAGATTGCGAAACACACCCCAGATCTTCAAGGGAGCCGACTGTCATGCAAGTCAGCCTTACCTGCCTGGCATCAGAGGATCGGGGCATTCATCATCCATGAACCCAGAGACTCCAATATCCCTTAATTAGGGAATATTCCTTAAATCATATTAGGGATCCTACTATAATTCAATATATTGGAGTCTCTGGGAACCCTCAATTCAACTTGCTGGCCATGCCCTGCCTCTTCGGTACAACCTTGGATTCACGAAGGCAACAAAGAACTCAGGTGTTTTGATGCATAAATAGCATGGCAGGGTGTTTCGGGTTGCAGTGGTGCTGGTTCTAGCTTCAGAACAAGCGGTAGTGTAGCAAGAGCATCGTAGCAGTAGTTGTCGTTGCAGTTGTAGCAGGGTAGTAGCAGGAATAGGAGTGGGAGTAGTAGTAATAGTAGTAGCAACAGCAGTTAATCGTAATAGTCATAAGGATAGTAATACTAGTAGTATATAATAGTATTAATTAGAAATAGCAATACTAGTAGTAACAGTACAGGTAATGACAAGAGTCAGACGACGAGCAAGAGTAAATCTAATACGCATAGTAATAGCAGTAGTGGTGGTAGTAGTAGTAGTAGTCGTCGTCGTCGTCGTCGTCGTGGGTGGTAGTGGTAGGGGTAGCCGCAGTGGTAGCAGTAGTAGTAGTAGTAGTAGTAGCAGTAGTAGTAGTAGTAGTAGTAGTAGTAGTAGTAGTAGTAGTAGTGGTAGTGGTAGTAGTAGTAGTAGTAGTAGTAGTAGTAGTAGTAGTAGTAGTAGTAGTAGTAGTAGTAGTAGTAGTAACCGCATGCAAGGCATTGGAATCAGAAAACGCTCCAAAATCCAAGGAACCCTAAAGCCTCAAAACAGTATGAACCCCCAACATCTCAAGCTGGTTGCCGCCAGGGAGACCGTCTGAGCCTTCGCTGACCCAAATCTCTGGTCCATCCCTGGGTCAGGTACGGCGCAGGTAATGTAGGAACCTCCCTAGAAGCGATAAAGGTTAGGAATCTCTGAAGATGGACCACTATCTCTGTACTTGAACCAGGTTATGTCAAATCAAGTTGTTAACGAACCGAGGAACCAAAACCTTCGAGCTGCATGAAGCGGTCTTTTGAATCTTTTCTGTAGTGGTATCCCCGAACAGACAACCGCAAATACACTCCAAGACGGGTCCAAAAACAGATCAATATGCCCATACCTGGGTCCTACCTCATGAATAGGGTTCGAAGTAGCTTGTATACTATAGCCGCTCTCAGACTTACGGTTGTTTCGAGCTTTGCTGCATCTGGCATAGCGAGCTAGCTGCGGTCTTGCACATAGTATCAATGCAGAGGTTGCAACAACTAGTTTCCGTGGATTCCTGCAGGCCTCGCCCTTGGATGCTCGTAGCCGCCATCCGCGACGATGCGTCTTACCTTTGCATGCCGAAAGCCGGTTCGGACTCGAGGCGACGTCGGCGATGGAAGGCTCCAGGGCGCGGATTTCGAGTGGCTCGAAGGACAAAGTCCGGACAGACTGAAAACAACCAGCTACCGGTAGTAAGCAAGCTACGCCTCTGGACTGCAAAAGATTCTTACCACAGGGTTATGTTCGTGCTGTGCGCCATCGCTACCCTCCGATTTCCTAGTGGTCTCCCGAGGTCCTGCTCAACTTCCTGGCTTGTCTAAGCTAGATATGGGGGTTTTCGAAAATTAGGGGTATCTTATTTTGGGGTCCTTGTAGCAAGGTTTTTAGGGTAAAAAATTAGGGTCCACTATTTTCGGAGACCCCCCATATCCAGCGAAGCGGGCTCCCGTGGCCCTGCGGGGCCCTGCGGGACAAGGCTCCTGGTCCTGGGCGATGATGCTGTACTGCCTCATTTTTTCTGCAGCTTTTTCTCCTTGGATGCAGTATGAAGCACAGGAACGCTGAGCGACTTTAAGTCTGGCATAAAACTGATTTGTCAAGCAAGCAGCATGATACTCCACCCTATTTCGTGAAGCTTCGGAAACATGTCCCGCCCCTCGCCTTCTAGAACGTTTACAGCAGCAGTACACACAAGAGCGAGTGACTGGCAGCATCTTTCGAACTATGCCGCACATGCACTTCTTGATCCGCATGAAATTCTTACATGGCCGATGCCAGTGACGTCCAAAGGCTGCCAGTTAAGTTACAACTGTCTCCTGAGACTGCCTCTGGCTAAAAGACTGCCTCAGGGGTATACTTTATGTCTGTATGTATGTATCTACGTATGCGCGCATGCGTGTACTGTATGTAAAATAACGGTACATGTTCCGTGAGCCAGAAGGCTTCCGCAGTTCTGCGGAAGCCTGGTGGCTGCTTGCGTGCCAGGAGACTTTTTTGCCTTTTTTCTTCGGGGCATCCTGGGACAGGGCGACGGGGCCCAAAGTGTCTGACAACGGAGCAGTCCTTATGAGAAAAATCCTCTCAAGTGGCAATCTGAGACGGTTGAAGTTGGAGGTTCCGTGCTTCTACGCCCAGCGACATCTCGGCTGAGGCACACAGGAAGATTACTGCAGCTTGCACACAAGAGCTTAAATGTGAAAAAGCAGTCAGTTCGGAGCGCGGCACAAGCCATTGAAACCTCGCCCCTCACAACAAGCAATGAAAGCTGAGGAGAGATGGAGGGGTCAGCTTGCAGTAGAAACACATTCCCTGACTTGTTCAGTGGCAGTTCGCACGGATGCCCAAAACTCGTGACGTCAAGCTTCCCTGCATTTCCTTGCACACTACTACAGCTGGCTAAAGGATTCCCCTTCCATCGACAATGAGGTGAAAGCGTGCACAGTCAACGCATGTGCCGAGTCTGTGTAGTACTCTTGCTATTGCTACTGCGTGTCGGCTCAAACTTACTGCTGAACTCTCCCGTTGAAATTGCAAGACGAATCCGGCCTGGACTGCCGGGACGGAGAAGTGAAGGCGGCAAAGAGTCCTCACACCTCCCCCGCGGGCGGGACTCTGTACACTGTTCCGTACACCCTAAACAAGGAAAGCCCAATTTCACGCTCCGCAGATCAAATCTTTCAGCGACTCGTCGAACAAGTGGGGTTCTCTAAATTGCCAAAGCTCCCCGAAGCTCGGGTGCGACTCATAACAAAGAGGATCCCACTCTTGTGATATAGGGTCCCTATTTTTGAATCCATACTGACATACCCAGGTCCCTAGAAAGAGGATTCCCGCAAACCTTCGCTGGGAGATTCATGTCTTTATGTAGTCTTTGGGCCCCGAAGTACGCCTCAACCCTGCACCGTAGACTAGACTAGTGACTAGAAGTTGCCTAGGCCGGTCATCTCCATGGCAATTTGGCGAGACATTTTGACGAACAGGGGCGGAATGCACCGCGAGGACGATCTCTGGCAGCAGGGCCAATATTGCTGCGGCGAAGGGTCCGGCTTCGAATCAACAGATTTCATCAGGGCTCGATGACTCAATAACTTGGATCAAAGTTCATCATCCATCCATGCAGGGCAGCCTGTTGCACTGAACACCCCTTTCCAGCATGGGCTTGGATTGTGTGCCAGCGGAGACTCCTGAACAACCCTGAAACCGAAACACTACATAAACTGCGACGCAAGTACGTTGGAAATGGAGTACGTACTTCGGGAATCCAATACTTCCGTGGCCGTCACAAATTAAATAGCCAATGTCCTGTGGAACTCTTCGCCTCATGAGACCATGTTATATGCACCAGCTCTGCTTTACGACCAAGCCCAACCAAACCCAACACCAGCTAAGACCTGTAAATACAAAGCCCTGGCCCGGAAGCCCAAGACCCGGAACCCAAACTGGGCGGGGATGCAATGATTTCCCAGCGGCAGTAGGTGCGGCCGCATGAGCGGGAAATTTGGGACTCAAGTGCTTCGGGTGTTTCTCCGTTCAATGTCTATCCATTCTCGAAGCACTATTCCCTAGAGGATGGTTGGAACAATACCAGCACTAGCATGGTCACTCAACAAGTAGTCACAACACATCACAGCACCATAGTTATGTGCAGAGACAAGCAACATTAACCACATAAATGTACTGCAGCAAATGCCATCTGCAAAACAGCGTGAAGCAATCGCAAACGCGACTGAGCAGAACCCCCCCCCCCCCGCCGGCAGGGGAAGAAGCCGATCGGTGAGGGAACAGGGTGGGCTGCAAAACAGCAGAAGACTCGGGTAACTTGGCATTGAAAAAACTTAAAAAACTTGTTCACCTGGGCCGAAAGTATGCAGGCAGCACGATTCTGTGGGTATTGCATGGTCAAAGGTTTGTTTTTTTCCCGTATCTTTCTGTTACGAGCAAGGTGCCATGGTCGCGACATTGATATACCGAGATCTGCGACATGTTGTCACGACACCTTAAAAGGCAACACGAGCTTTGCTCCATATGGTGTGAAGTCTCTGACGCATCGTGATTGGCAGATGTTGAACTGAGCTCGCCCACTCCATCATGCACTCCTTGAAGAACATGTCGGGAACCTGGCTGAAGCGAAGATGCGTAAGTGTGCAGGCAACGGAGGCTCGTGTTCTTGCCCGTCTTGCCGGATCAGTAAGAATCTCAATCGCATGCATGATGCAGTGCACATGGGAACCGGGACAAACATCCAGGCTTGTTTTTGCGGCCACCTGTCTTTTGTTGTTGGAACTGTGAAGACACACTAGAGAAGTCTCCATGAAGCAGAAGATGCAATCCAAAAAACGCCAAAACGTACACCCGGAGCCGTGCCCCAGACCTGCCGGCGATGTTGCAAAACCCAATCCGAAAACATGACACCTTCACCGGAAACCTTCAAACGCACCAGCGGCAAAACCATCACCGGGCAAAGCCCTTCGGCCGCACCATGCGCAAGCACCAACCCGGTTGGGTTCGGCCAGCCCGCCTCGGTCAATGACTTCCGTTCAGATGAGGATGGGGATATTGATGGCTGCGGCCTGTATGCAGCTTGTAGTTCTGATCATTCTGATCTAGATTTCGGATGAGCAAGTTAACAGGCCATACTCTAGTCGTAGTGACGTAGTGGTGGTGGCGGCGGTGGTGGTGGTGGTAGCAGTAGTAGTAGCAGTGGTCGTAGTAAGTCGGAGTAGGGGTGGTAGCAGTAGCAGTAGCAGTAGTAGTAGTAGTAGTAGTAGTAGTAGTAGTAGTAGTAGTAGTAGTAGTAGTAGTAGTAGTTTTTTTGTCACCCACATGGCACGCCAATGACAGCTCCGCGGGGACTTAAAGGTCAACAAGTCACAAGTGCATCCCCTCCAAGAAAACAGCGAAGCAGAAGGTAAGGCCACGAGGACAGGGGACAGCACTTGATCCGGCACTACACGGCTACTCACCCCAAGCACGGTAAGGAGCGCCTCAACCAAGATAACAACCCTACAGTCACAACAAACCATAACCCGCAAGTAAGGCTCCGTAGCATGTCAGGCATGGGCAGCACGAACTACTATCTATCTCCTCCACTACTCGTCTTTGTTGTTTACAGTAACAAAAGTCCATGCACAGTCGGTGACGACGATCTACGATCAATTAGGCTCGGTAAGAAAAGCAGCAGGGTTGTGTCAGTTCACACATGAATTCACATCGCTGTCGGACTTCAGATTTCAGAGAGAGTCAGAGGCATGCAGTAGTTTGAAACCCCAATAGTAACAAATTTCTAAATAAAGAAAGCACCCAAAGCCGGAACTTCCATCCATCCTCTGACTCAAACTACAAACTACAGGTATGGCCTCACAATCAAGCTATACATCTCGCTTGTACAGTGTATGCTCACAGCCATGGCATGGCAAGAGGCATACCGCTGCCCGTTGTCGATACAGCCGTATCTACTCCGTCATCTTGCATCTTGCTGATGCCGTCAAAGTCAAAAGTGGCGGCATCTGCAGACCAGGGCCGCTTTCTCACCATTGACATACGCTCAATTTTTGTGAGAGTGCGCATACATCAGCGATGTACCCGTTTATGCGTACTATGGCTTCCACTGCAACGGCAACTGCAGACCAGGGCCGTGTCCACCACAGGGGAAAACCTCCCCAACGTTGGTGTGTTTTTGATCCCAGCTTGAAAGGCAGTCGCAAATCAGGGACTAGAGCCATCTTCGCAATATGGAATCGCCCGTCAATATCACGCAGCAAGGTGGTCAGAAGTGCACTGCCAAACAGGAAATCCAGAGCAGGGCTGTCTCCACTATATGTATTCGGCACTGGCTTACCTGTGCTCCATATCCCCTGAAAAGTGGCATATGCATATCTCGACTTGCCCCCGGGGCGGTGGCACATGCGGCAACTTCAGACCAGGGCCGCTTTTCGTCTCCTTCCGCGCGACACCGTCTCTTGTGTGTTGGGAAAACCACTTGAAAGTGTCTTCGGCGTACTGTAGCTGGCGCTGTAGGAGTCAGCATGGCATGGAAATGCGGCAACTTCAGACCAGGGCCGCCAGTCGTTAGTAGTAGTAGTAGTGGTAGTAGTAGTAGTAGTAGTAGTAGTAGTCGTAGTAGTAGAAGTAGTAGTAGTAGTAGTAGTAGTAGTAGTAGTAGTAGTAGCAGTAGCAGTGGTCGTATTAAGTCGGAGTAGGGGTAGTAGGAATAGGAGCAGAAGAGGAGTAAGAGGAGTCGCAGTCTGAGTCCTGGTGGCTGGAAGTGGTGGTGGTGGTGTTGGTGGTGGTGTGGTGGTGGCAGTAGTAGCAGTCGCAGAGAGCAGCAGCAGGCCCACAAACCGCTTTCGACCTGGGCTGCTGTAGAATCGGGGAAGACTCATCAAACCATCCCACGCAAGCTACTCCGTTTCTGGGAAGATCAGGATATTATCAGAATATTGCGAGCCTCAAGTGCTGCTAGCCCAGATCATCAGGATGATGCTTACTTCAGGAATCCGGAATGTGGCTCGGAGTGCATCTGAATCCTTGCAGTTGAGAACTCCTCCACTTTTTCCTTCGAGATCTGCGGTCTAGAGCACACCCTGCAAGGCGACTTTCTTTACATGTGCGCCCTGCGTGACAGGCAGCTAGGGGGACTCAGCCCAGTCTTGTCCAGGGCACAGCTCAGGTCGTAATGTAGGGAGAATAGGCTCTGAGGGGCTCCTGATTATAATTATAGCATACCCCGGGCATATCCCTACATCAGTCATTAATTGTCATAAAGGCCATGTTGCACCACTAACTACAGGAACTCGTGGATTCTCGAAGCCGTGGGAGTCTGAAACGATCCCCACGGATGGGAGCTGGGGAATTCCGGGAGCTCTGCGTCCTGAGCACATGGGAGTTTGCGAAAACAGGGGACCCTAATATAGTACCCTAAATAGTAGGATCCTTATTACAAGGACCCCAAAATAAGATACCCATAATTTTCGGAAACCCCCACCATGAAACGGCAAAACTGTGACTTCACGGAGCTACGGCCTGGGCCTTCTCCTGCGTTGATGATTCCGAAGGAAAATAAAAAATGTCCCAAAATCCAACATAGTTCTTGCTGACGGCAACATCCGTGACAGCATTCACTCTGTATTTCTAACCTGCATATATTCTGCTCGGCAAAACTTTTTGAGTCTCGCCGGTCGGATCTGTGCGTGCTGTCGCATGTTTTGTCTTCGATGGCTTGGGCTTTGGAGACATGGCGCCAAGAATGAAGGCGCTGCGGCTTCAGGAGAGGAAGGCGTTGAGGTTCTAGGCGGCACTGCCGATTCTCTCTGCAAAGTTTGCGAACATCAGGATGTCTAGCATTGTCGTTTACGCTTTTCGCTGGCTCACCTTTCTTTCCGAAACGACTCTATGTGAAATGCTCAGGTTCGGCCAGACAGATGCTCGTTGCGAAGCTGTGGGTCATCGCATGGCGACGAGAGATTTTGTCCCCCAGCGACTCCCAGAAAAGATCCATAAAGTGGGTCCTCGCATGGCGGAAATCCCATGGATTGTGCCCCCAGCGATTTCCGGAAAGGTCCGACAGGCTTGAAGAGGTATCCCCGCCAGGACCATTTTCGCAATGCAAAAACCCTAGGCAACCGGCGGCAACGCCACAGGCCTGAAGACTCGATGATCCCGACAGACTCAGTCACTCAGTCTGCCGTCTCGTGCCCGGCGAAATGTGCGCGCGCTTTTGGGCAGCGCACCAACCAGATCAGTGTAGCTGTGGATTCCTTACTGTAAGAGTGAGGCGTGAAGCTTCGAAGAAAGATATAAAATTGCACTAGATACGAGGGCAGCGAACCATCCAGCCGTCAGCCTTGTGGCATGAGCTGTCGCCTGTTCAGAACAACGTCTGATGATATTCAACTGATCATGCAGTGGGATGTGGGCCACAGCCAAGAAGCATGTTTCTTCCCCTGTTGGCATTGCCTTTGTGTTGCTCCGATTGTCGTACAACGTTTTCACTCGAGCTATTTGGCCTTACAGTATGAGTTGGTGCCAGAGTTTCATTTGGGCATCGTTTCGGGCTGGGATTCTAGCAGCTGTGGGTAAAGGTCCGCAAAAAACAGAATGGTTTACTGTTTACTGCTTGAAACTGTCTTGACCTGGAGTAATTAGAGGTTCCGCTCGCTTCTCTACAGAGACATCTGTGATTTGGAAACGACGATCTTTTTGAGCTTCTTGGCATATTGAAACTCAACTTCAGAAATGCTGAAATGCTCATGGAAAAATCTGGAAGTGGCGCAGAGTCGTCGTCAAACTCGTTGACAAGTCCACCCGCACCACCTCCGAAGATATAATTAAATACTTCATCGGGCACGGTTGTCGCCACCCGGTCTCCAAGCAACTTCGCTTAATCTACCAGCCTAAGCTCAAGTGAACAGCTCAGCCATGTCAGTAGTGCATGGCTACGAGGTACAAACCGGGAGCATGATAAGAACATGCGTAACCCCATATCCTTTGACTCAAACAGCAGATGCACACTGGAACAAACGATAACAAACGACGGACATTGCCTGCCCGAAACAGGATCCCAGGCATGGGAAGGCTTTCAGGAACCCGCGCAGGCGATTTCATGATTGCCAGGCTCACAATGGAATACCCTGAACATGGATGAACTGGCTCTCAATGCTGGCCGCACATGTGTAGGGTTGGCGGACTTGCGAGGAGACAATGCAAACGGATTGGAGGAAGCTGCAGTGGGATCTCCGCTACGGCATGCTTCAAGAAATCCGGACTCTGGTATTGAATCGCCACCTCCGACCGTGGATGATACCATAAGCCTAAATTCCAGGTACGGGAGGCGATTCCAGCCGGCGACTCCTTGGCTCCTGAAGCTTAAACGGAGAAGTCATAGTTCTGAGAGACGCGGGCGAAAAGGTGTTCTCCATAGACGCAGGACTCACCTGCCAGGCCTGCAAAAAAAGGGCGTTTCTCTCGGCTTCTCGGCTTCCGAGCTACTGGTACAGCTGGGGGAGGGGCCCAGAAACTCCTGGCATGGCTGGCTTAGTTCCAGAAGTCGGAGGCTGCGCAACCACAGGAGAGACGACAAGACATACGCTTTCCATGCAAGATTCCAATTCAAAGTTTCAGCAAGAAGAGGACAAGAAGACGTCGCCAGCGGCGGGGTTCTGCACGAACCACGACTCTTGATTGTCTTTCACTTCCCAACGGCCCGAGTGTACACCCTCAACCGACTCAAAACAGCAAGCAGTGTCAAGATATGTCAGAAGCACTGGTCCCAGCCTTCCGCTCAACTCCGACTCCGAAACCATGACTGGCTGTTAACTGCAACTGTAAGCTCGAATAAACCCGGCAAACGCTATCTAACAATCTCCCTATCTACAGATAGGTAGATGGAGAGGCAGATGGATGGATAGATAGATAGATAGATAGTCAGATGGGCAGATAGATGGACAAACAAACGTGTGAACATGCATGCATGCATGCATGCATGCGTGCATATATTTTTGGCTCCCGCTATGCATGTATATATATATATATCATTTCTTTACATGTATATCCGTATCTATGTCTATCTATCTATCGGTATGTACATATATATATACACCTATCTATCTATCTGTCTAGAGAGAGAGAGAGAGAGAGAGAGAGAGAGAGAGAGAGAGAGAGAGAGAGAGAGAGAGAGAGAGAGAGAGAGAGAGAGAGAGAGAGAGACGCTTCCGCGCCAGGCCTCGCGCCAGGGCAGGAGACCCCGGCTCCACGTCCGGCCGCGGAACGGTCGAAAGGTCCAGGGGACGAATGACCTTTAGGATAGGTTTCAGGGTTTAGGGTTTTGGGTTTTGGTTTAGGGTTTAGGGCTTTGGTTTAGGGTTTAGGGTTTTGGTTTAGGGTTTAGGGTTTTGGTTTAGGGTTTAGAGTTAAGATCTGAGGTTTCAACTCGCACACCCTAGAACTCGGCAGGCCCGGCTTCAACGACTGTCCCACGATGCGGGGTTTGGGGTTGATAGTAATTTACAAGGTTACTTGGCTCCCACATCGTAGGGCTGGAGCTTTCGGATGCTTTCGGCTCAGGGCTTAGGCGGGGTCAGGTTCGGAGGGACGTAATGTCAACCTCCATCGAATGAACAGCGCTAGTCTCCATTGGTGTTTTTTTGCTTTTTGTTACCTGAGTGACTATCCCCATCTGCATTAACCAGGCCTGATTTGTCACTGGAAGCCCTCTCGTCTTTCTTGCGAGCTTTGCAATGCTTGCAGCTCCCACCTCTGACTGAAGATTCTGAAGGTTTTGCGTTGCAGAGCATTTTATGGGCATGAGTTCGGACACTTACTGCTGCGAATCGACTTAGCCCGGTTTCCACCAAGAGACAGCATCGAAATTGGGCTCGTGGAAATACACGACGGATGTCCTCCAGGTCACCCACGGCAAACACGCAAGTCATCCGCACATACTGTTGCAGAACTGTCCTTCACAGATGATCACAACTCTCGCCGAAGCATGTTGTTGCATGATGCTATGTACCATGTCATAAATCTTTCTAAGTGGCTGACGAGTACGACTACGACGACGACTTACTTCACCACTACTACTACTACTACTACTACTACTACTACTACTACTACTACTACTACTACTACTACTACTACTACTACTGCTACTGCTACTGCTACTGCTACTGCTACTACTACTACTACTACTACTACTACTACTACTACTACTACCACTACTACCACTACTATTACCATGACTACTTGACTACCACTTGCCAGGAGAATTGTGCAAAGGTTATACCATCTGTTTGGAACGGCCGTAGTGGGACCCATAAATACGGCGAACCGTAGCCTGCTGAGGTTATAACCTGACCAGTCACGAGGCTGCAGTATCTTTTCGGGCCTGAAGTTCGCCGACGTGTGTCGCACTCGATGCTCTGTGGCCACCCAGTGGCCCCGAGTCCAAACACTGAGCATGTCCTGGTCACTCTGGTGGAGGAGTGTACACCAGGCACACACGCACACATACGTTTATACATAGCTAACTATGGGTACATACAACTATGGATGCACAGATACCTACCTACCCGCATGCATACCTAGCCACCCTGGAAACAAGCATCGAGACTATCGGGTCTGCTTGGCATGCGTTCAGCGTCATCCTTCAAATTTAACCTTCGGCTGGCGAATGTCAGCGCTTATTCCCCAAACCTGCGTAAAGCACACTGCCACATGGCCTAGGCCTTCGTTCGTCGCTTCTAAGTCTCCGAAGGGACGGCAACCCTAAATCAAAACTCTGAATCGCAAAAGGCGCATCGACCACCTGCTTGCTCTCCTGTGCCCCGTACCACCATGGAGGTGCTATTCGTGCCACACAGGCTGCGCAATGGAGAAAGGACAAGTGTACCAGTAGAGCTTCCCTGGAAAACCGATCGGAGACCCGAAACAAGCTGGATATGCAAAGCCAGGTGTCACCCAGGTTGACAACCAGCTTTCCAGGCACTGGCGGAATTGCCTCCCACCTCGTGGATGTAACTATACTATACCTACTCAAACTGGGTGGTCAAGCCATGTGCTGCTTTCTCTCGGGAAACAGACCGGTGGCGGGAGGGCTGAAAAACAGGGTACAAAGCAACCGAGCCGCGAAAGCCCTGAGCACGGCTACCGTCATCCCCAAGAGATGTCGAGGTAGAAGCCGCATGCACCCTATCGAACCCTACCCATGAACAATAACCATCTTCTCACCAACCTTGATAGGTAAATTGATGCGAGCACTCGACGCGTGAACGCGAGACCTGCAATACCCGTGACCGTGGGCCTTATCTTCGAACATACAAAGCCGAAACACCGTAAATGAAAGCGTCCCCTTATGGTCCCTGCAGATTCATGCCAAAATTTTGCGTATCCCCCTTTGGTCCTCATAAATGTACACTATGAGCATACTATACCCCTAAACCGCAGGTCCATAACGTCCACCTGCCACAAGGTAGCTTCGCCTCAAGGGCCCCCTGCGTTTCGTCCTGGCAACTTCATCCCTTCGGGGTTAGGGTTTAGGGATTCGGGTTTGGTTTAGGGTTTAGGGTTCAGGGATTCGGGTTTGGTTTAGGGTTTAGGGATTCGGGTTTGGTTTAGGGTTTAGGGTTTAGGGATTCGGGTTTAGCATTTCGCGTGATCTTCACTGAGGCATGAAGCTGGCTCGCGGCCATGCAGCTCTGACCTTTACGATTGATATTGGTACATCCTACTCGAGTGGGGGTTTGCAGCGTGCCTGTACATCTATGTTATTGTCTTCATACTATAAGGCAGCAACAATGATAGGCTGGCCTTCGGTGCTGGCTATCGAGCTTCAGTTCAACAGCAGAAGTGCATCGGTCAACTTGTGCTTGCCACAAAGTACGAAGCGCCTTGGCTCTTAAGCCCCAAGAACCCGAAGACCAAATCGAAGTTCAGCCGGAACGGGGACACGCAAGACCTACCCCAAATCCCGAGCAGCTTGAGATGCAGCCCTGTCCTGTGCCAAAATGATCCAGCAGCCGTAGTCTGTGTGCTCTCCACAAGAGAGGCCGGGTGCATCAACCTGGTCAGTGCCAGCGAATGTCACACCGGACCATACGCTCATATGATCGGCTCTGCTATGCGATGTTACATCATGTTACCATGCGACATACTTCCCTTCTCTTAAATGCAGTGCCCTCGTGCGGAGTCGGCATCGACCAAGTGTCACGCTATGCCAGGCTCTGCGAAAACAAGACTGGGCTGCAGTGCCACTACGGACTGATGGGAAATACCAGGACGACCACTGCTACAACCATACGTGTTTACGAGTACTGACCAAACTACCACAACACATCATGTACACCATGCGAAGCCGGTTGTGCTTGGGACTCCGGATCTTCTTAGGGGTGGACTTATGTAAGCTTCGAACGCTCAACCCCGCTCTCTCCCGAACAGGAGTTTAGGGCTGTGGGGTCTAATTTAGGAGCCTCTATAATCAGAACAGGGCTTGGGCTTGGTATTGCAACACAGGTTTCAGAAACAAAAGAACTACAAGATGGAGTGGTCTACAAGGTCGGGAGAGGTACAACCATCACTGAAAACAGTGACGAGAAGAAAGCAGCTGTGGACATCATGTTCTTGAAACGCTATGATTCACATGTCGGCCGGTGGGCATGCAGGTCTGATGCACCCAAGCTGCCGGCAGAGCAGGGTAGCCAATGATACGAGCTCCCCAGAAGCTTTCATTCATCATTGGATCGAAGTGGTTCTCAGGCAACCTGGTAGCTTCTGCTCTGACCCTGTGACCCTTTCAGAGGGTGTGCATGTACACATACATGTGCGGGTCGTCTGTACGTTCAATGTCATAGTGACGGAAGGGAAGGGCGGCGAAAATTGATGACCCCTGCGACGACATGTGCAGCAGTGGAAAATGCCACACAGCAATTGCAAGTCCGCTTCGGCATGGCAAACAGTCAGAAACGGCAATCCCAACCCTCTGGCACTCTAGGTACTGCACCACCAACCCATTTTGAACAACATCTGAAACTCCAGCATTCGAGCAGCCCGTGCCCCGACCAGCAACCCCGGAATTCCAGCTGACTTGATTGTTCTATTCTTCTGCTGGCTTGTTTGAAGTGGTTGCTCGGTTCCCTCGTAATGAAACATCCTGCGCCGAATCTTGTTTCGAATTACATCCTATATAAGCGAAAATGCCATGCTCAGCGACGAATCCGGCAACTTCTGATTCAAACCATGGAATCACAAAGGCCTTCAATGGCACGGACGGCCGAGCATCGCAGCAGCAAACACAACCACAGCAGATTCCCACTGCTGCAGCGACCGCTCCGCTACTGCCACGACGATTCCGACACTCTGTGCTGCAGCGAATCCACAGCAAAAGAAGACATCTAGGACGACTCAAACACCGGCCTAGAATTCATCCTGAGTCTTCACTAACTGGCTAGCTTTTGCCAAAGACGCCCGAAAGCAGTGGCCATAGCTCTGGTCAAGGCCGATCCTGAGAGACACACATGCTACCCTAGTTCACCACCACCACCTCCACCATCACTGCAGGAACAGCACGAGTCTCAAACTGCAACTGCCTAGCAGTGAGTGTGAGCAGGCAACACGGTCATGACGATGAGATGGTGATGATGATGATGATGATGATGATGGCGGCGACGATGATGATACATGATCATGATGGTGATGGTGTTGCTGAGCCTGTTGATGATTGCGATGATGTACAATGACGGATGGAACGGAACTGATGAGAATGTTGCGATGATGATGATGATGATGATGCCGTGAGGTCAGGGAGATAGTCAAGCTATCGCCTTGACTGTCAGTACGAAGACGTCTGCTGATGTGCAGATTGCGCTGAAAATCAACTGCTTGACTACTTTCATCGGCATATGCTATGAAGAGGATCCCACTGTTGCCATCTTTGCAAAGTAGGCCTCTGCCACGCCTGGCCAGAGCTTGTGCGGGCTTTCGCTTCGGCGGGCAGATGTGCTCTGTTGACAATAGGGCCTCCGGTAGCGCTCCTATCTACCGCTAATTCAACAACACTGACAAGCCTCATGGCAAGTGTTGCTCATGTCTTCGGTTTCTTTCCGTCCTTGGCATCCTTCCTGGAGGCTCGCGGGTCTTGTGCTGGCACCGAATATCGAAGCAAGCTTGTGGGATTGGTGTCGAATTCGTGATCTTGTATTCAACAGCAGTGTGGCATCAGAGACTATAAGTTTAGCAACCCAAACTCGCGTCAATGCAGGGAGCTCATGAGCACACCTTGCGCTAGCAATCATCACGTTTCCTAGCTGCTGCTCCTATATGGATGGTTGTCAAAATTATGGTCCCTTTTTGGGTCCTTATTATAATACGGCACCGAATATTTAGGGTACCCTATAGCAGTCATCACGTCGTACGATCATCATAAATTGTGGGATGCTGACCGCATTCCTAGCAATCGCGAAAGCAAACTTTGGGCCGAAGGTTGAGGGCCACATGGTAGTGGCGAGGCTTCGCCCTCGATCCCGAAGCCACTCCACGAAATGTCATCGATACTTCTAGATACGGTGTCCTTGCATGGAGTCAAAGTGTAAAAGGTCGGTACATGTGGTCAGCGTATATGGAAGGCCAGTGCGCAACACGTCAAAGTACACCTCCTGACCTCGCCGCTCTGATGGCCGAGCGGCGCTTGAAGTCGGCTGGCTCTTCTGGCCACCGGTTCCGTCCTTCAACGAACCTCAAAAGCTGTGAGGATTCAGGCTACAAGGGGCTCTTCTCACGATGTGCTCCGGCGAAGGATATGACGAGAGCAAACCTTGCCTCTGAATTTTGTCTAATGATAGTGGCGACAAGAGAAGAAGCAGTAGCAGTAGCAGTAGCAGCAGCAGTAGTAGCATTAGTAGGAGTAGGAGCAAGAGTAGGAGAAGCAGCGGCAACAGCAGCAGAAGCGTTAGCCGTAGCAACAGCAGTGGCCGTAGTGGTGCACTCGTGGTAGCGGTATAGGGGTAGTGGTAGTGGCAGTAATGGTAGCAGCAGCACGAGTAGTAGTAGTAGTAGTAGTAGTAGTAGTAGTAGTAGTAGTAGTAGTAGTAGTAGTAGTAGTAGTAGTAGTAGTAGTAGTAGTAATAGTAGTAGTAGTAGTAGCAGCAGCAGTAGTAGTAGCAGCAGCAGCAGTAGTAGTAGTAGTGGAAGTAGTAGTAGAAGAAGTAGTAGTAGTAGTAGTAGTAGTAGTAGTAGTAGCAGTGGTAGGAGTAGTAGTAGGAGTAGCAGCAGCAGCAGTAGTAGTAGTCGTGGTGGTGGTGGTGGTGGTGGTAGTACTAGTAGTAGGAGTAGCAGTAGTAGCAGCAGCAGCCGTAGCTGTAGTATAGTGCTCGGTTTGGGCGTGGGAGGGGGAGTAGGAGCAGCAAACTGGAGCAGCAGTAGGTGTAGTAGTAGTCGGAGTAGTTAGTAGTCCTCCTCGTCGCAGTAGAAGTTGTCGTCGTCGTTGCAATGGCACTGGCAGTGGAACAGTGACTGGTACTTGTGCCAGCACTACGGCCGGTGCTACCACGAGAACTACAACTAGTACTACTCGCACTGACTACTGGAAATACCAGTACTATAACAAAAGAGAGTAAACGACTATGAATTAGCTGGTCTCGGTAGTGGTGGCAGGCCCGCCGTGGCAACAACAATACCAGGAGAAGTTGCAGTAACAGCAACGCTAGTACGTGGTGTAAGCAGCAACCTTTGCAAAAGTGCGGCAGGAAATACGTGGCTCCTTTGAGCAAGGCGCTGTTGTACTCTTTCCCGCTCTTTTGCGTCAATACCTGAGATCAGGCAAGCCACCTGAAAAGTAAGCAACTCAGTAACGGAATCTATCTTGAGTATTCTTGAGTTTCCTTCGCGACAGGCCATTCAAGCAGGACTTTAGCCTTACCGATGACTCAATCATCCAGGCATGAAAGTCCGATCACTGGTCAACTTTCTTAATAAGTTCCCAAAGCCCACCAGGCCTGCCAACCTAGGTGAAAGCCGTGGGTGGCACGGGAGTCCCGCTTGCCCACCTAAAATCTGAAAATCCCAGCACACCGCCCCCACTCAGCACCGCCAAGCACGCCTTGCAGCGACGACATTGAGCTCAAATTGACCTCAGCATTGTGGTGGTCCCCAGACATACTCCTAGCACAGACCTGAACTGTTCAGGCAAGGCGCGCTGCCGGTACGGGCCTCCGCAAAGAAGTCAATGGCTTCCTGCCAATCCTGCAGTATGGTTTAGACTTCCCCTCAGCCCTACAAGGTCTTAATGCCGGAAAGCCTGAGCAGCACCCCCAGGATGGCACAAGCGATCGGCGGGCGGAGGACAAGTTCAACAAAGAAATGAGAAACACAATGTTCTGGATCGTCACTCTCCTGTCCCAAGGAGAAACAACATGGTTCAGCCCTTCACGGTCTCCTTCTCGTTCTTGGTCACATTCATGCCCAGCTTCTGATATCCTTGCAGCAACATGACAAGCCAGATGTGGCGCTGGTCTACTCCCAGACCTAAAGTGCCCCAGCTCAGTTCCACGGCGGGAAGCTTGAAAACTGAACCCCACAACACCGAAGCCTTTGGGGCTCAGCAGCTGCAGCCTGGTCTCCTCTTGCAAAGTCTTCGTCTGAACAAAGAGCAATAGCTTCCTCCGCGACGAAGTGACGGCTGCAGATGCTGAGTTTTGGTCTGAGTATCTTGCCGTGTCAGATTTCGGTGTGGTAGGACGCGGCTCCCCCAATGGTGTGGTGCACATTTTGCGCTCGCATCTGTTCTTCTGACGCAACATCCGTGCGGCTGGATTTCCCGAGAGCCGAATGCATTGTAAATTCCAATGCACGGGCCAACACTGGGCCTTGCAAACCTTGAAGCGGGGGAAAGCATTCTGGCCGATATCCGGAATGCCGTCAGTTTATAGAGAGAAGCATGAGCACCATGCAAATGAAACGTGCCAGTGATGTGGTCGCCGTCCTGCATCATCGAATTCTTGAGGGGAAGTTTTTGCGCCATGCTCCGAAACCCACCGAAAATTACTTGGCGGAAGCCGTGTTCGTCAAACCAGTGGCCTGGTGGTCCTTTGGGGGTAACCTGGTGGATGTGGTGGTCCTTGTCGACCTGGTCGTGGTGGTGGAGGTGGTGGAGGTCGTGGTGGTCTTGGTCGTCTTGGTCGTCTTGGCCGTGGTCGATGTGGACGTCATGGTCGCTCTGTCACGGTTTGGGGATCTGAGCTGGCTAATTAATTGTGTTTCTCTCTCTCTCTCTCTCTCTCTCCCTCCCTCCTTTCTTTCGTGCCCCGGGTGTGCGTGGGTGTGCGTGGGCTTGCGTGGGCGTGCGTGTTTGTGCGTGGGCGTGAGTGCGTGCGTGCGTGTGTGTGTGGTGTGTCTTTGCGTATACTCCTCGCTATGTGACATCTGCATATGTATATATATATATATGTATATATATATATACAGAATATAGATAATATAGATATAGGTATAGATATGGATATGGCTGTAGACAAATATCTATCTACCGAACTACCTTCTTTATCTGTACCCCTATCTTCCCGATCTCTTTACACACACATATATATATATATATATATATGTGTGTATTTACATAGGCGCTTACTTATCTGCGTAGCTTTGTGTATGTACGCATGCAGGCAAGTGTGTGTAGGTATATAAACAAACATGTATGTGTGTGCGAATGTAAAGATACATACACACGACACATACATCCGAAAATTCATACATGCGTACGTCGTACAACACGTATATGCCGACATAGGTGTGCGTGTGTATGCGCGCGTACACGCACGCACACACACACACACACACACACACACGTACACACACACACACACACACACGCAGATATGTATATATATATATAGACATACACACATACAGGCATACAGGCATAACTGGGCAGACCCAGCCCCCGTCGAGAAACCCACTTCAGGCTGCATGTGCGACGTTGACTCTTGTCGGGTCAAAGCACTCCAAGCGCAGTCCCTGACCACGAACCTTCCGAATCGCCCCATCCCATCCTTGGCCGCGCTCGGTAGGGCGAAGAACTCCCTGGCTAGCCTGTGCAGGTTTTGGACCTCGCAGCCACAAAACCGAATTGGCTTCGGCGGTACCACTACGAGAATTGGGATCTCGGGTAGCGTGCCGTAGTAGCACGATGACACACCCTACGCGGCCCGTTTAGAATCTTCTCCCTGTGTTGTGTGAACTCCGGCATGTATAAACATTGCATGCATGTCTGGGGGATCGCTACACAGCTTCGCGTGTGGCGCGTTTGCCTCGTGCTCTGAAACGCCATGGCCGTCCAGGTAGAAGAACCCTGTGCTTCTACATGCTCGGTCCTGAGCTCTGAGGGCCGGAAGCTGGTCAACACCCAACAAAATCGGGTATCTATGTGTTACAGAGATAAAATTATAGTAGGAATCAGGATTGTATGGCGCAAGGTCCTCAAGCCTTATCTTGCCGAAGAATTTCAGCCTGGTGTGCCCAAGATTGCACATGGCTTTGCCTGAGAGGCCTGAGTTAGAGAGCATGAGGAGCCTAATTACGGCAGAAGGTGGAACTGGAAACTCTTTTCAATCCGGATCTATCCCTCTATATCTACATGTATGTATATATATATATATATATATATATATATATTTACATTTATACACCCTAAAGTCTGCCGCCTGAATCAGGGCCAGCGTCTGCAATCTTGCAAGGTACTTTGCGTTTACGCTCTCAACTCGGCGGCCTGGGGTCTACCCATAAGCCCCCATAGTAGTTCCTTTTGGGGGTTCATATTTAAAATCCTATAAGTATATTCCTTTTTAAGCACGGACTTGGAGTATATTCCTAAAAATAGTTCTTTTTTGGGGTTCATATTTAAAATCCTATGAGTATAGTCCTAAAAAGGAACTACTTTGGGACCCTGTGTGTATAGGGGTTTAATGGTCAGGCTTCGACCCCGGCTGCCCGAGCGACTTGGCGCGAACCACGAACCAACCTACGGTTTAGGGTTTAGGAAAAAAACTTTCAACCACTCTGCAAAAGCTGCAACGCTGTGAAATAAACGGAACAACACCCCGGAGTTACCAATCCCCGAGCTGTCTGATGATCCAGCTGCGAGACAGAAAAGCCCCCGAGATGGCACGGCCAGGCGTCGAGTTCTCGCGCACAGCGCTGCTTTTCGGCCCCACTGCCCCCTTGCACACCACAACAGGGCAGCACATGGTGTCCGAACTGTCAAAGGGCTGGGGGAGTCCGGGTTCAAGGTGTTGCTCCTGTGCTTCTTCGACTTTGGGGTCTTGGTGCCGTTTCCATGGCGGTTACCCATAGGCCCCATAGTAGTTCCTTTTTGGGGTTCATATTTAGAATCCTATATAAGGTATTCCTAAACAGGAACTACTTTGGGGCCTGTGGGTAGCGCTGTAGCGGAACGACCAGAACGTCCGATGAGCCAAGCCACCTAGCTTCCGGTAACCCGGGACACACAACACCACTTCGGACTCACAATACATAAGCCTGAATAAACGCCAACAGTTACTGCTCTTCGGTTTTCCTTCAACTCCAGCTATACCATAACATACCCCCGAAACCCGACTCGAGCCTGAGAGGAACGGGGAGATGTCCAGCGATGGCATCGCCGTGTGCACAGCCCTTCGCACTGGGGACCTGCTACACTTTGCTTATATATATATATATATATATGTATAGAACTGTATGTATGTGTATGTGTATATATATATATATATGTGTGTGTGTGTATGTATGTATATATGTACATCTATCTATCTATCTATCTATCTATCTATATGTGTATATATATATATATATCAGTATATTATGTTGTTATAGTATATACATTTCAGTATACATAAGCATATCATAGATACACACATATATAATTAGATACGTTTTTCCATATGGCCAAATAAGCAGAGGCTTGGCGTCTCTGCTTTAAGGCTGAAGGTTGAGGGCTCCAGGGTTTAGGGTGAAACGGTATCCGATATCCTGGAGGAACTAGTGGCCATCCAAAGGGGCTATGGTACTCCAAAAACGGTTAAAGGCTACCTACTATATACTGCTAGGATAACCAGGGCTTGACGTTTCTGGCAATAGTTAAGGGCTATTGCGGTATGACATGAAAACTCGCTGTTCTTATCCTCACTATCCAAATGTTAAACATGAGCGGCAAGCCCTAAACCCTAACTCCCGATGTAAACTCGACACCCTCACTGCACAGTTCGTGAGGAGGGCGCTTCCGAGGAATCTCGGATCCCATGTCGCGGACTCTCAACACGTACCCATAGGCAGCAGAGTAGTTCCGTTTTTAGGAATACCTTATAGGGTTCTAAATATGAACCCCAAAAAGGGCCCATGGGTAATGTAGACGCCTGAATAACGCAGCTCCAAACACGCACCTTGACAAGCCGTCAACAGCGGCCTGCCTGCATTATCCCAACCGACCATCCCGAGTGTCTCTTGCCTCCGTACCAGAAGTCGGTACAACACATGCGGCTGAAATTCTATGCTCGCCGCACTTCGAGCACGAGGCCAACCGTTGCACAACTTCTTCGATCCACTGGCAATTGCTGGCGAGGCTTGATCCGGTCTTTCCGGGTGTATACAGTTAAAGCACTCCAGAGCCCCTGCCTCAGTCTTGAAGCGGTACAAAAGCGCCGCAGAGGTGCAAGATATGAGGATGAAGCCATCTTGATCGTGCGCCGGACAGGCTGCAGACTGGACTCCTAAAGAGATGATGCTCCAAAAGCACGGCTGTTCTACTTGCCAGATGGGCCTGTGTGTTCTTGAGTTCGTGTCGCTAGCTGAGTCTGCACTCGTGTAGTCTGACCGAGCATGCCAGGGCCTTGAATGCAAATGCTTCGCCGGCATTGGTGATATCATAACCTTCCGACCTCCTCCCTTTCGGGAGACCCCGCTTATTCCTTGAATCTCAAAGCCTTGTTAATCTAGCCTTCACCCATCAGAGTCTCCTAGCATCTGGTTTCTCGCGGTATATCGCGGACTGCAAGCACCTGGTTGTAACACAACATTCCTCGTGTGTATAACACACCAACATCTCAGCCTCGGGCAGAAACTGGATCACATTACCCTGCAGGATAAATGGCAAATCAAGTCTGCGCTCCCTGTCCGCATGCTCTGCACAAGTTCTGAAAAGCCTGGGCTTCCGAACCCCTCTCGCTGTAGGCAAGCTGAGCGCGCACACCACCTTGTGTTCTGTGCTGCTGTTCGGGGGCTCATTTATCGAATGTGGCAACTGGGATTTCCGACTTTTGCAAGGTCGATGTCTCGAACTTGCATGCAATGTGGGATACAGTGAGGGTTCTAGGACCCCGGGATTTCGCGGAAACCCAACATCAGGAGGCGGTGTACAACCACAGGCTGTTTCTGGAAGGTAGACTTGTCAATAGCTCGAAACAGATCGAAACAGGTAGGCGTACTGCAGTTGCTCTTCGCAAAAGCTGCAAAGGTTGTGTAAACTTCCTATCCACTTGAATTCGCTGCTTCCTAGCTTTGGGACCTCTGAACCCAAGATGCGAACCCCGAGCCCTAAACTGAAACAAGGATTCAAGCTCCCTTCCAAAGCCTTTGGTTGGCTCCTTGCGACAGCTTCAGGGGTAATGGGTAGTCAAGATACGGACTTGAGTAACCAGAGTCGGGTTTCTGTCTCGTATCTCAGGAAGTACCTCAGGCCCATCAACTAGCTACAAGCAGTGTCAGGAGTCAGAAGTACCTGAAGCTGAGTGTCGCGACGTGGGTTAGGGACCCAGAAAGGGATGCTGCCCATTTTGCCTCGAAGCCCCCTCGCAGGCAACCAAGAACAGCTTTGAAGGATGAAGCTCTGAACATATACCCTACATTCCTGCTGTAGACCGAACCCTGAACCAACACCCTACAAGCCAACTCTCTCAACCCCACACCCTGAACGAGTCTGCACTCTGGGGTCCCCAGCTGAGCAGTCAGCTTTTCCAGGCCCATCCTGAGCCAAGAGCAGCAAAGGCTTCGAAGCTTCAGGACAGGATTCAGGATGAGGATCGCACACTCATAGGCTGTGGTCCTCAATTTTGGTTTCCTGATTGAACCCGTTCCCAACTGCCACCTACAGGGTACACAACACACCATCAATGCTGGCTTGATGATCGTCGAGGAACTATTTGGACGCAGCAGGGTTGATTATCGCGGCGGATTATGCTGAATCAGTCACAGCATGGCCTAGCAAGCGAGCTGCCTTATTGCAGCAGGGTCATGGAAGCGAAGTCAAAGAGCACCCAAATAGCTTCACTTTTGCGCGCCTGCGGTGTCAGTGTGCTCCTTGTGTCTGCGGGAAAAAGGTCTTACTCGAATTCGTGGGGTCCATTTCGCCGCTCTGTGTTGTAATTAGACGCCGTCATTAATGTTCCCTGAGGTCCCCACTGCGTAGGATCGCCGACGCTGGTTTTGTGGATGCAGAAGTCGATCACCTCGGTCACATGCTGCCTGCGCTGCAACTTTACCATCAAGTATATACCACGACATGTGCAAGGGGAAAGCGCCGAATCCTAAGTCCGGCGTGGCGGTCGTCGAACACAGGTTCAGCATGGTTCAGCGACGGACATGTTCGACAGCTGCGAATGAACCATCACACTACAAGGTGTCGAAACAGTGTGTAAGATTCACGGTAGGTGGCAGCTTGGATTTACGGCTGCAGCTATATTCAAAGCTGCCGACTGAGCGCGCCTTTGCCGAAGCTGGCCTAAAATCCCATGTCCCGAGCACGAGCCGCGACCCTGCAATCTAACGCCTGGACCTCAAAACTCTAAACCAAAAATGTAAGAGTATCCCAATTAAATAACCCTCAAGTCCTGACAACCCTGAAATCCGAATATAGGGGCCTTAATAATTGGAATAGGGTTCGGAGGCCCATGATACTGTAATTACACTAAGGAACCCCCGAAATAGTGTAGGCCCCTCCCTATCTTATCCCATAAACCCTGAAATCATCAGACCTCCGTCTGTGATCCATGATGCTGAGGTTAGGGCACCGATGACCTGGGGCAGCGTCAAGGAAGACCTTGAAGGCAGTGATGGTGGCTAATATATAGGCCTTAGTAATTACCATACAATTTTCGGGGCTTCCTGATTATAATTAGAGTTACCGGGCACCAAAACCCTGTTCTAATTATTAAGGCTCCTAGATTAGGGTTTGAGACTTTGTAGGGCTAGGGTCTGAGTCTAAGGCCCACTTTTGGGGTTTTTGGGCTCTGGGAGTGTTTAGAGTCAGAGCTTCAGGGCTTTAGGGCTAGTTGGGTTTCAGGGTCAAGGACTTTAGCGTTTTAGGGTTTGGAGCTTCAGGGTTATAGGGTTGCTAGGGTTATGAATAGCTCTTCCCACCCACTTAGCTGACCAGGTCACTGAGCTATTTTGGCTCCTAGTTCGGAAGGACGAGCCCGGATGGCAAAGTTTAGGATTGCTTGCAACGAGAGGTCATGAGCGTGGGTACCAGTCCAGGCATCTGTTGTTATTTGCTCTTTGCTATCAGCAAGGGCCTGCATCTTGTACTGTCCATGTCGGAACTTCATGGTCACCATAGACTGCCGTCTGTCGCTACAGTTAGATGTGGTTCTTTGCACGTCACGGCTCTAATCCATTTCTATGATTTGGATTCGGAACTGGTGTGGATGACCGCATCATCTGAGGGGTGTCAACCATTGCTGTTTGCGAATAGTGCTGCTCCTGGTAGTACGTCGCGACGTAGTGGGCTACAGTTACATTGCTGGCATCATTTATTTCGGCAGTTGTCTCGAGCTCCCCATGCATGCCCTCTACGGTCCGTTCGCCGGGCTTTCAAGACCCGTCCAGTGGCAATCAGTGGGCTTCTAAAGGGCATCCGGATCCTTCCATCACCCTCTGCCTCTCCAGAAAGCTTTTGACCCAAGACACCAAAGACGCATGTCGAGAAGACTGGGCTGGCAATGCGCCAACTCTGCTCTGCAGCCTAGGCCTCCATGCAGGATGCCTTGCCAACACTGCCTCTCAATCTCAGGAGCGGCCATATAAGGTCATGATTGACTTCGCCACAAGCTGAGGTGTAGATGCTCTACTCTAGGAAAGCTGCCACCTGTGTGCCATGGAGACTCTTCAGCTCCGTTCCTGCATCCCGCGTGTACAATGGAGCAGTCTCGTCTGCTGAAAAAACATCGTCAGACGTAGAAGTCCGAAACGAAATGGCTTCTGCAACTAGAAATGTCTGATACCACCGGGACACCGCTTAAGAGGGGCCCTAGTCTGGAGTAAATGATACAGTATGCCTCTACAAATTCCCCATATTTGGGAAGCGAAGCTCTCTTATAGAGGGTGGGTCTCCCTGCGCTTTTCGGGTCTAGGGCTTCGCGGTGACTGCACTGGATCCTCAAACGTCCTTAAGCTCCTTAAACCCGAGAATAGGGGACCCTGATATAGTACCCTAAATAGTAGAATCCTTGTTATAAACCCGATCCCATTGACCCCTAGAGGCACTGAATTGTCCAAGCCGCTCTGCGATCGTGGTCGCCAGGACAACATTGCCTGGGCCGTCGACGAATGATTGGATCTCTCAGATACACGGGTAAACAGTCTGAAAGCGGGGTGGCTCTCAACTGGAACCGGGCTGGCTAGGACCGGCTAAGAACAGATAGAGCAAGTTTGGGGCTTGCTCAACGGATCGAAAGAGATAAAGAACAAGAACCGAAGGTCTACAACAATTGTTCGGTTCGGATACTGAGAACGAACAACAACCAATGAAATGCATGCATTTGTTTTAAGCTTGTTCCGAGTCTGAGTTGCTAGTCGTGAGTAAGGGCCTTGACCTAACACACCCTCCCTGCCGCCGCACAGATCCGAACTTACAAAGCCAAGTCAATTTCATAGGTGCTCCTCTATGGAATCAATCCCTCTCAGCCAACTACTCACAAAATGATACAACAAGATCTGCAGAATTGCACTAAAACTTGATGGTATAAGGCCAGTGAGGTGGAGCTTGCAATGCACCTCATGGGAGATCTGCCTAGTCACGTCAGGCACCCTTCGAAGGTACAGTAGCAAAGAGATTCGAACAGCGAGCAAGCCTTTTCTTTAAGCACTGCACTGCCCCGCGCCGAACATCGTCCAGCTCGACGGACACAGGGAGAGCAATGATCCATGCCAGGTTGGGGCTTTCGGGTCCTTGTCCACATCTCTGGCTGCTCTGAGCCTCACCTGAAACTTTCAACCTCAAGGACAGAAGGCCGAAAGGTTTTACGGCACAACGTCGACAAATGAGGAGAGCAACTCAATGCTAACAAAACTGTGGCATTTGGTGTGTTTTGCAGCAGTCCACCATCTTCCAAGCAGCCCCTGAATTGACCTAGACCCTAATAAGACTTTACATCGAGACAGAAAGAACGCCTTGTGTCGACCAACATCATTAAGAAGCACAAGAAGCTCAATTCAAAGTCTGTCTTGAACCAGAATCGATTCTCGCTGAAGTGATCTGAAACGAAACGCCTCGGGGAATAGATGCAGCCCTTAAGTTTGGAAGTCGGAGACCACATGGATTTCAAGGCCAAGACAACACGGCATGGACGGGACAAGCGGACTTGTGCGGTTGGAAATGCCGCAGTCGGACGTCCCACCGACAACTGGTCAGCCAGAAGCAAACCACTGAATTAAGCAGTAATCTTCAGTACTGCAGTTAACGGGGAGGCTCCCGAACAAGAATACACTGCACTGGTTATTCCATACCGGCAAAAGGGCGCCTCACTCCAGAAACTTCTCGGGAAGTTTGGGAAACCCCCTCCGACATCGTGTGCAAAGGCTTGGGTACCAAAATCCGAGGCCTTGGATTTGGACCTACACAGTTTGCGGATGAGGGCTCTTAGGGCTTTTTACGGTATTACCTAAGGGTTCCGTAGGTGTTCTCTTCAAGCCATGGGGACTTCGCTTCCATGTTCACCAAGGCCCAGCTTGTCTGCCTCCCGTCCTTCAAGGCAGCGATGAAGCCGCAAACATGGAGAAGTCATAACTTTCATAACGGTTGAGGTTGTTTTATCGAGACGGGCTACCACAACTAGAGGCACGAGCTGCGCTAGCTGTACTGCTGTTGCTTTGCGAGCGTCAACCAGTACTTAACCCTTGAAAGCTCTTCGTGGTGGGATCGAAGACCTCTCGGTACACCAAGGGGAGCAACCCACGACAAGCGGGTTGCCCTGCCGTGACCCTCCAAGGGTCCGAGGACATTAGACCAGAGACCTGGTCCCGAATCTTTGACATGCGTTTTTTCTTGAAGCCTCTTACCTACGGGGTTATACGATTTAGGAGTCAAAATCAGGTGTCTTCTTGCTGCTTAGGAATAGGAAGTACTGGGTGCGGTTTAAGCCAAATTGGGCTCCCGTTTGGTGTCGTGGTGCCCTACCCATAGAGTCGCAAACCCTCGGAGAGCAGGCGGTTATGTAAGGTAGCACGGCAACAGCCGCCAAGACGGTTGCCAGCTTTGACTCTACAGGGCGCTCTGAGGACCGAAAGGATGCTGCTCAGTAGGTCACAAGCAGTCATGAGTTTGGTTTCAGGTGCCATAACCCTGGAAGAACCCAAAAAGGCCTTGAGAAGTACCTGGTGTACCGAAGAAGGGGGGCCCTTGAAAGTACCTGGTCCTGCAGGGGGATCCTTGAAGCCAAACTCCTTGCCGGATTACTTTGCGTGTGGTAGAACTCTTTAGGGCCCAAAAAATCGGGCGTACGTGTAGTGCTAGCGTTCCTGCATCCCTTCAGTCTTCAGTTGCCCAAATGCCGTCGGATTCCAGCATTGGACGACTATCTACTTGAGGCTTGAGGCAAACCGCCCGTCTCACGCGTGCGCTTCGCCTTCTTGCTGGCTTCGCAGAAACTTCACCGGTTGAGTTGGACTATACGAGCTATTATATCCGAGGATACAATTTCGAACGCTGGGTCGGGGAATTCCGACACACAGTGCAACCGCCAAAACCCATCCCATAAAGAGCCTCCCGTGCTCCCAGCCACAGCGGCCACGGCTGCGAGACGCTCCAGCTCCCGGCGAGCAGCGCCGCGGAGGAGCTAGCGTCAGGTCTAACTTCAATTAGTTGAAGGCTTATGCCGGGTTCACGGTCTGAGGTTCGGAGTTTCTGGAGGTGCTTCGAGGTGTCAGAAGCCAAGCCGCAAAGCTTTGCACGAAAGCCCTAGCCTTGAGACGCTCGCCGTGGCTCGCACTCTGCAGAAGCACCTGCGGAGCTCTGAAACCTATCTATGTGTATGTGTAAGTGTACAAACAAAACAACAAATACATAATATATATATATATATATACACACACACACAATCCTTCCAACCTTCTATCCAATCCGGCATCCATCTGTTCCATGGCCCATTCATCCGTGAATCCATCTAGCCCATCGTCCAACCAGCCATCCGTTCGTCGCCCAGTTCGTCCCCCCGTCCCTCCGTCCGTGCATCCGTCCGTGCATCCATCCATCCATCCATCCATCCATCCATCTCACCCATCCCATCACCCGTCGACTGATGTCAAAACAATACACTGTTATGCACGCATTCGCTGCGATCTGTAAACACCTCACACAATAGAATGTCTGAACACACTGGTGGTAGTGGTGGCGGTGCTGGCGGCGGCGGTGGTGGTGGGGTAGCGCTGGTGATGATGATAATATCTGACGATGGAAACTAGATGGTGATAACGCCGCAGCTTGTGATCCTGATGGCGGCTCTTTTATGACGATCTAAAGCATGCTTCTTTTGGTCTGGTCAACGATGCCGAGGCCCGAATAACCAGGCCAGCGTTTCAAAGGGGTTTGGTGCGCTACAGGTGGATCAAGGAACCCTGAGTAAGACTTACCCAATAGTATTAGGGACATGCAGGCCTCCGCACTAGCTGCATATTCTTGAGAGGAAAGCTTTCCTTGCCGAGCAAGCGCCTGCATCAAAGCAGCTCCTTGATGCTGATGCTCCAAGCTCTCTGCCTGCTACAGGTAGCCATGACCGTCATGTCTTACAGCGAACCCTAAATTCACAATTTGAGTCACCCCTGTTTGAGGGCACCTCGAAAAGCCGTCCATGATAGTGCTCTGCTGGGTCGTAGCTGTCAAGACAAAGACTTCTCGGAGCCCCGCGGGCCCCCACAGTCCCAACGTCATTGATCTGTGTGCGTGTCGTGTGTTTTGGGCTGTCCTCTTATCGGAGATCCTCTGTTATGAATCCGCGTAATCCTACTATCAGGACTCATCTCTAGAGGGGCCGTGAACCACCAGCCTACACTAAACAAACCGTGATGAACTTTCTTGCCCTGAACCCCCCCCCCCACCGCAAGAATCACAAACGGTATACTCACCCACAAGAAACAATGAATGCTTAAGGCATAAGGCTATTTGCATTCAACTGTGCGACAACAACGGCTTTGCAGCTATAGCCTAAGTAGTTGGAGGTATACAAGCTATATAACACCATTAAGACAAACGATGCCGCTGCCGATGCCACCTCGTAGCTCCGCCGCAGCTCCGCAAGCGTTCGCGGCCCGCAGTCTGCACGCCGCGCTGCCTTTTTGGTCATTTCGTCTTGGGGTTATGGCCGCAGCGTTCGACGGGGTGCTCTATACATTAGGCCACGGTGCTTATTTGGTCTTCTTTCTAGGTGACGATGTAAGTGCTTGGGTCCATTGCTGGTGCTCCACCTGGGTTTATGGTTGAAGTCTTCGGGGCCGCTGACCTGGTGCTGCACGATTCTGGGATTGCCGACACGTCGGCACTGTCACGGTTCAGGCCTCTCGAAACCAGGTATTTACAAAAAAAACGCTGGAGGCTGCGAGCTCATTCGCAGTCGTCCCCCTTGCAGTCAGGGATTCCTCAAGCCCAGGCCGTCAGCCCCAAGGCACAAACTTTCTCCCAACATGAGGCGTGCTGCCAGCATGTCTCGATCATGCTGCTGGCGGAGCGCCACCCCTCGTCGGTCCCAGTAGCCTGGAAGGAAGATTGGCCGAAGCTCCACTCTGTGGTTTTGGGAACGTGGCGTAAAGCCGACTCCGCTGACTATGACTCAGAAATGTTGGGCTCGGATGAAGTATGATAGGTTTTGTGTCGGGATCAAGCAGCATGTAGATTGCTTCGAGTCAGGATCAATGCATCGCATGCTGCCGGCGAAGGACATCAAGACCAACTCAAGGTGCATAGTCAATACAATTGCCCGGGGTTTTGGCGATGATCACTGCTGAAATCCGTGTTTCGTCGTGAAGTGGGTGTCGAATTGACAGCCCTGCCATCCAAGCTCCAGCGAAGCTGCTGCGCATGAAATCAGATCTCTTCAAAGTAGTGTGCCTACACGATAAAACCTGGTGGTGGAAGCAATGTTCTGCCACCGCTGGCATGGGAAAGCCTGTCGCAGCATGGCAAACATGTACATCCCACGACGGACTCCTAAGTTTGGTGTGAAAACCCTACAGTCGCCGCCTAGAACTCGCGTCTACATGGAACAGCAGCACGCGGCCTTGCCAGAGCTGCACCAGCTCCCAGAAGTCCTTCCGCTCGCAGCAAAAACCAAGTAAAACAAACAATGACTTTTGTGAGAACCAGACTGATGGCACTGGAGTTGACGACGACAAAGTATTGCACAATGCAAAAGCTTGTGCTTCAGGCTACGCTGGCCATCAAATGTCATGAGCATGTTCATGATACTGAGAATGGTGCGTAATATCACACGAGACTTTGAATGAGGACTGCCGACATGATGAATCTTCTTGGTGATGCAAGCCCCAAAGGTAATCCCTCACCCGGTCGAGGTACTCACAATCCCACCTTAAGAAAAGGCAGTCATGAGCAAATGTGTAGGATACCCCGGGCGGGCTGTCGGAACACAAAATTTCCTGGAGGGGCGCGTAATCCGAAACTGTTTTGCCATCCACCCACCCACCGCTTGACCTGAATAGCAAGATCAAGCATGGGATATAGTGGTGAAAGTTTCTTACTGCACGAGCATGTTTCAGACATGCTCTCATCCTGCTCCTCACACAAAGACCTATTATGCACAAGTGCATGTCGTCCCTTAAACCCTACACCCAAACCTAACTCTAATATATGGGCCGTGATACTATGATTATAAGGACCTTCCCCAAAAAAGCAATAGCGATTCCTTACGCCCGTATAACCCTATATTACCTAGACCCTCCATCTACCCTCTATTAAACCTTAAATGCCTATTATTTGGGACCACATACCCCTTTTTGAGGGCACAAGGAGGGTCCTGGCACAAACCCTAAACCCTCAAAGCTCGTGGGACCTCCCGGGAGGCGCCGGCAGCGTTCAGCGAGTCCTGCTCGCCATCGGATCTTTGAACCCCAGGTTTTGGAACTTTACCCTAAGGCCCTAAAGTAGTTCCTTTTTGGGTTCATACTTAGAATCCTATAAGGTACTCCCCAAAAGGAACTACTATGGGGCCTGTGGGTACCCATAGGCCCCAAAGTAATTCCTTTTTCGGAATACCTTGTAGGATTCTAAATATGAACCCCAAAAAGGAGATACTTTGGGGCCTATGGGTAGGGTTTGTTTACGTTCTCACACTCGGACTCCGCCAAACGAGCTTCATAGGTCGGCTTGGTGAAAGATTAGAGTGACTTCAACAGGGTTTGTTTAGGGTTTCGGTTTCGGCGCTCACGCTCGGACAATCCAGGCGAGGCATGCAGTTCGGAGTCTGATACGTGAGACTTCGCTAGGAGGAGCAGTCAGAATACAACCAACAATGAATCTGGGGTTTAGGGTTTATGCTTCAGCGCTTAGGTTTTTTTTTAAGCGCCTTTTTCCACCTAGCAGTTAAGGTCGGCGGAATCCTCATTGAGCAGCGCTTAGGTTTACGGTTTACGCTCTCACAATTCGGAGAAGCCGGGCGAGGTTCCATAGCTGCGGGTCGGCGTGAATACGGTTTCGGCGCTCACACTCGGACAAACCAGGCGAGGCATATGAGTTCGAGTCTGCAAAGTGAAACGACACTAAGAGGCTTCGTCACTACGTCGCAGCAACAAAGTATATCAACACTTAAAGTGACTGTACCGATCCGCGAAACCTCTCCTTGGAATCTCTCACTGTCGCAACACCCAGAACACCAGATTCCAAGGTGATGTGATCAGACAGATCGCTCAGGGTCGGGTTATAGGGGACTAACACCCTACAATAAGAGTTGCGAGAATAAGGAGCCGGGATGACTCAGGCGCTACGATCTGTGTTGGGGGATCAGATACTTCATGATCCCAAAGTCAGCATATTACCGACCTTGCAGGCACCTAATTCAAGTATAGACAAAAGTGAAACTGCGGAGTACGTGGAGTGACCTACATGATGTTCATTGCTGACCAAACGACCCAGGTGTGCTAGGAGGAGTAGATTTTGACCCATGGTATAATCTACCCATAGCATAGTCTAAAGACTTGATTATGATGAAAGTGTAGCATAATGATGTGGGTTTTGGCCCCGAACGAATTCTAACATGCACCCCTCAGTTGACTGAATTAAACTCACTGGAGTATTGAGACATGATTGAATGCAACGCAGAACATCACACTCAATCATATCCAAACACTTCATGGCAGAGTACTGTGTGCTTTCCAGCATAGATTGTATTTGCCAGAGCTGCCAGATCCGGCGCTAATGGCAAAGGCATGCATTGCTCAGGCAGCAGTTTGCCGCATATTCTCACCACAAATTCAAGAGCCTGTATTTCATTCTCCTTGCATTCATGCAGTAAAGGCCAGCCAACCAGCCCCCTCCACGGTCCCATATAGCATGTTTGACCAGACCACTTGCCACCATGCAATAAATTCCAGAAAAGGCAGCGGTCATTGGCAGGACGTGGAAGTGTGGCATGCAGGCTCAGACATCCATGGAGAAGGTCAGAAATCACATCATGCAGTAGCGATTTGTTCGCTTCTGGTCCTGGCTCAGTGCAATGAATTCCAGAAAAGGCCAGGAGAGCTGCATCCATAGCGAGAAGCCCCAAATGAGGCCCGTGATTGATCATCTCTCCGCCCACGTGTCATGAGCTGCGTGCAGATGTGCGTATTCAGGCTCGTGGTCGTATGGCAGCGGAGGCCATGCAAATGCAGTTGCAAATTCTGTGCGGTTTATCCTTCCATCATTCCAGGTCCATTCGGCAGGGTGCCATGTGCCCAGCGCTGGCGCGGGTTAGTGGTTTCTTAAGGTAAACCGGTCTAGCATATTAGGACTCCATAGGAAATATGAGCCCTAAGGATAAAGGTAAAAATAAGGCACTGAGAAGGAAGGGTCTAAAACATTCTAAAGTGAGGGGAGCTAAAATGGGAGTATAGGAGTAGTGGCATTGTGAAGTAGCAGCACATAAAGTACAGCACAATATGAAAGTTCGTAACAAATGAGACCCCAACTGACCTACAGAAGAGCCCCACACAGACCAGGCCCTCCGTGGAGTGTATTTTACACACACTCCTGCTGCATATTAGGCGTGGTTTATGCCCCTGCAACGGCATCCATGGGCCAGGGCAGCGTGGCTTGGGAGTCTGGGTCAGGTGTGTAGGAGTCTACTTGGGTGGGTCGGGATCGTTTAACAGTATCTGAGCTATCTGCATGGAGTACAGGGGGAGGCTCAGTGGGTTCAGGGTGAGTGGCTACGGTTTAGGGTTTATCGGTTAAGGGTTTATGGCTATGGGTTTAGGATATTGAACCAAGGCTCTTATTTGTCAAAGCCCTACCCAGAAGTAGTGAGGGACACGGAGCACCAGAAGGCCCGGGCCCAAACCCTAAAGTCAAAATCCTGCACCCTTTTGCAACAGGCTTTCCACTTCGCTCGGAAGAACCAACAGCAAAGACACGAGAAAGCCAAGCCCCAAATTCTACACGGTAGTAGGTACTGGCCACTTCACTTTAGGATATAGCGCAAATGGGAGTTGAAGATCAGGTACCACACACTCTTCTCCCCTAGGCAGTCGGATCCGTGCTATACAAAGCCCTAAAACATGCACTCCTGCACAAAAGAAGCATGGTAACTGGTTGTTCAAAAGTTCTGAAAGAGCCTTAGGGGCCGAAAACCCGAGCCTCAAAAAGATTACCGCTGTAGTTTAAGGTAGGATGATATAGACACCGGAAGATTCATACTATATACTACAAAACTCTACTATACTATATCATCTCTCTCTCTGCCGTGCCATCATCAAGTGTCTCGCAATTACATTGCTCCACTGGAGTATACCCCTAGAGTGGCTTACCTGCTCAGAACCTGAGGAGCTCGGTTCTCCTCGGAGAGGGCAGGTCCAGAGCCGTGGTCGACTAAACGAGACAGGCCAGACCTCCCGAAGGGAGGTGTTGGGCTTTGGAGTTTCGGGTTACTTTAACGGGTGCTAGATTTTGGGGCTTGGAGTTTCGGGTTAATTGCTATGGGTGCTACAACTGTTGGTTCCTAGGAGCCGAAGCTCTCGTGCCGCACGCCGTATGGTCTCTTCGGCCTCCTACTTCGCAAGGATGGGCCCGCATGGGGTTCTTACTGCCTCCCACTTAGCTCGGGCGAGCCTACATGGAGGGTTCCAATACACAATACATATGTATGTATGTATGCATGTATGTGTATATATATATATATATATATATATTGTATACTACAGGGTTTCGGAACGAGGCCACAACAAGGTTTGTGGTCATTGCCGGCGACCCCAGTGCCGAAGGATAGATCGGGTAGCTGCAGCCATTGGGAAACGGGCGCAGCCGACCTCGCCTGCGTGGCACAGGCGACAAAGGGCTGCACGTTCGCGGGCCCGACTTTCCATCCGAAAGGCACGATTGCAGTGCCAGGGCCCTTCACGACGGGCCATTGCACTCCTACGAGCCCACCACAGCCAACCCCTCTACAGAGAGGACCCTATGGGCCGCGGCCAGGACCAATGGGGAGCTTGGAGTGGCCAGCAAACCGAGTACGATGGGTGGTACTCGCAGCCGTGGCGTGGCAAGGGCTATGGCAAGGACCAGGGCAAGGACAAGTCTGGACAGCAGCCCAGGAAGGCCAAAGATGCCAGGGGCGAGAAGCCTCATTTCCCGACCTTCGAGGATGTCGAACTCCCGGCCAAGGACCGACCGTCGCAGCCCAGGCGTGGTCGGGAAGTGGAAACCGAAGCACGGGACGAGGACATCCCGGACTTTGCCAAGACCTTCCAGAAGATCCTCAATGGGCTCCGCAAAGCAGAAGGACGCCTCCGCCGTGGTGGCGAGGAAAAGGAGGCACTGGATGCCAAATGGGCCAAGTTCCAGCAGGACCTCAAGAAAACCTTCATGCAGGAGCGCACGAAGTACATGGACAAGGTTGCCAAGCTGCAGGAGGAGGCCACTCAATGCCAACAACAGCGGGTCGAGGCTATCAGAGACCTTCAGACTATCCTGGGTGGAGGCACGGTGGAGCCCAACAAACCCGTGGAAGCCCCGACCGACAAGGAGGCGGAAGCCGAGTGGGACAAGCTGCTCACGGAGAAGAGCGAGGAGGAGAACCTGGGCGACTTCCTTGCGGATGCCATGGCTGGAGGGCACCAGCCCGGCGAAGCAGTCAGAACCGCCATGCTCAAGGTCCTGGCCAAGACCCTGCACAACGATGGGCCTCCCGGAACACCGGCCAGGCGTCGGACGGATGCCGCGGCAATGACTCCTCCGGCGGCCTCCCGAGCTGCCCGTCGGGCAGACAAAACCCGGGTCACGGAGATGGAGATCGAAGAGCCCTACGTTGGCGAGACTACGAAGGACCCCTACATGGCTTCCCCGTCGGCGGCTACGGGCTTCATGGCGTCCCCGGCCCCGAAGACGCGGAGCCGCAATGGCCCGAGGGTATCGATCAAGGAGGCCAGCAAGGCTCCGGTTACCCCACCAACCGGCAAGACATCCCTCGCGGACAAGCTCGAGGCTGCCCGGGCCGAAGAACTCGCAAAGACCCTGGAGGAGTCCATCGATGTCTCAGACGAGGACGAGCTGGTCGGCAACCTGGGCAACGCAAGCGAGGGCCAAGTGGCCGAGTGACCAATCCTGACCCTGGAGGTCGCCACCCGAGGCCGGCAGCCATATGCCACTGGCGCCAGTTGGAACTGAGCGCTGGACTTATGAATCAGGGACTACTTCTTGGTGATGGTCCCTGGGTGACACCCCCTTGCGGCTTTTTCGGTCAGTCCGCAGTGCAGCATCGCTGCACCAATCCTTTTGCCTATGAGGCCTCGGAGCAGGCCGTCAAGATATACGATGTCATTGACCTGCAGGAATGGGCCTTCGGCAAGATCCTGGCAGGACTGGACTTCCTTCTGCCCTCAACCACGCAGCTCTGCGAGGCCCTTGGCAACACATTTCGAATGCTTGTGCTGATGGTGTTGATCCTTTGGCTCTCTGCGCATGTTCGATGGCAGCGGCCCTTTGCTGCGACTGCCAAGCCTGCGCCAATACTCTTGAAGGTGGTCCTAGCGGCGGCAATCATCAATGGTGGCTCCGCTACCAAGTCCAAAGCAGATGACCCATTGGGGAGAGGAGCTGCAAATGCAAGACTTGACGATGTAGCCCTGTGGATGGCCGGACAGCCCACGGTTGCAGAACAACTTCAAGCGTGCCTGACGAGATTTGCCCTGCAGACCCCGCTGCAAAGTGGTGCTACTGCCCCGGCACAACTGCACGGACCTGGGCCGCCAGTCGTTGGACGACTACCGCCGGAGCCGATTGTCCCAGAGCACCTTGAAGAATGGGACCCCGAGGAACCGGAAGAGGAAGCAGTCCACATTTCCTTTTGGGTCACCTCACCGGACATGGAGGCAACGTCTGTGGACATGTCACTGCCCTTCCCCTTGGACACCGATGATGTTAAGGACCGGGTGAAACGGGCTGTGCGCGGCTTCGGCACAGACTGGCTTGATGAGATAGTCATGCTCCGGCCCCAGCTCGAGGAGGAGTTCTGCAGTTGTGTTATGATACCCCACTGGAACCTGCTCACAGAAAAATGGGCTGTTGTGGTTGATGCGGCAGAACTGGAGAAAGGCGTCTTCGCCTTTTACATCCACAGCCCTATCACTCGATTCGCAGTGCTAGGGCAGCTGGGCCTGGATATGGACGCCGAGGTCGACGTCTATGTGGCTGGAGGCCTGGTACCGCTGCAAACCGCGGACTGCATCCCCCCAACCAACGGCTGCCTCATCAAAGTGGTCCCGGAGGGCATGGATATCCAGTGGGCGAGCAACTTCGATGACCGCCTAACTGACCCACTTTGTTGGGACCCTGACTATCCTCACCCTAGCCTTTTGCCAGGGCGATTCATTGAGTTCCAGACGAAGAACAACATTTACCTCCACCGCACCAACCATGCTGATGTGAGGCACCCGCGAAGTGTCGCCCGCGAGGCCTTTGGCCTTCGCGACGAGGACTTCTGGCTCAGAGCCCCTACTGACCGACCGCTGGGTATGTGCAGACGGGCCAGGAGAACCCATTCGATCATCGCGGTTGTCCACGAGACCGAGGTGCCGAAAGAGGACCACCACATCGTCTTCTTTGACCTGAGGGCAGTCGGATTGTGGGTCCATTGGACCCCCGCGCAGCATGGCATTGTCCACCCAGGGAGGTACATCCAAACATTCCGCCTCCCACGTATTGACGGCTACTCGGTGATTGTCAAAGGTGGCAAAAAATATGGCGATCAGGGGCTCTTACAGGTTGACGACGGCGAGGTGCTGGAGGTAGTCCTTCGACGACAAGGGGATATCTCCTCCCCCGAGCCGCAGGACTCTGATGATCAGGAGAGCGATGACAGTGATTGGAGTCACAACCTCCCCAGCTCATCCGACCTTACCCCACCGGGACATCAGGAAGGAGAAGGTCCCTTTGGCCCACCTCCACCACAACCGGTCAACCGCGAAAGAAGCCGAAGTCCCCATGCAGGGAATGGCAGGACAAGAGTCCTCGAGCTCAGCCGCCACGTTCCCCCAGTGCAGTACGACCTTGACGAGGAACTGATAGAGCTACCACATGGCCGTGAAGATGTGAAACAAATTCTTCGCACATGGCCAGCAGACTGGCTCAATTATAGCCCCATGAAACTGCCACTCAAGGACGAAACGCGCCAGGCTCTACGCGGCACATTACACTGGAGTCAGCTCCTGGTGGTGCAGGCAGAAGGCCACGACCTTGAAGCGGAGGTCTACGTCGATGGCTCCTACTTCCCGGAGGGACAGCGTAGTGGATATGGAGTCGCGGTGCTGCTAAGATGTGCGGGATTCCTGGCCTTACTCGGAGTCTTTGGCGGCCCCATTCTCTGTGATGGAGGAGACGTGTGGGCCTTCCATGCCCCGCCGGCCCTGAAGGCGGAACAAGTCGCCACTGCGGCAGCATTACTTTGGTTGGCCCAGAGCAGATGGAGCCTGCCCCTCACAGGGGCTACAATCTACTACGACTGCCAGGCTGTTGGCATGAGCACAGCGGGCGACTGGAATCCTCCCAACGAGTTTGGCCAGAAGACCCGCCACCTTGCCGCTTATGTTCAGGGCCTCTTCGCCAACAACCTGACGTTCGAGTACACGCCTGCACATGTTGGACAGGCATGGAATGAGCTTGTCGACACGGTTGCCAAAGCTGGCGCCCAGGGAGACGCCAGCTTACCGGAAGCTCCACATGCCAACATCGCGGCATTCTTTCGTGCCGACATCGGATGGCTCCATGTCGCACAACGCGGGCTTGCGCAGCACACGGCCCAGATCCGAGCGGGCCAATGGCTGGTCGTTCCTGGCGGAGGTGCCCAGGCATGCAGTCCACTCCAGCCCAGCGACATCATCCCCACCACAGGGGGAAACCCAACGGGTCAAGACGGCTGCTTCGAGGTCAAGTGTGTGACAACGAATATCCAAGGCTTCAAGGGATGCCACGCCTACCTGGACGAGCAGTACGCCCTGGCTGGATACCAAATTCTGTTCTTCCAGGAAACCAAGGAGAGCGAGGGCAGCACAGCAAGCCGGCGCTACATGCGGTTTGCCTCGCCGGGATGCAGCCATTGGGGCACGGCTATATGGATCAGCAAGGAGTATGGGATCGCGAATTTCCGTGGCAAGGCCATTTATGTCAACCATGAAGAGGTCAGTGTCTCATACAGTGACCCCCGCCTCCTCATCTTGATGGTCGCCCAAGGCTCACTTCGTATCCTCTTGTTCTCTGCACACGTTCCCCATGCCGCCAAGCCAAAGGAACGAAGTGAATTCCTTGTGAAGCTGCGAGAACACCTGCGAAATGCGGGCAACTGCGACCTTATCCTTGGTGGCTGTGATGCAAACGGGAGACCGCCCCCACTCTTTGCGGAAGTCACCGGCTCCCTGGAATATGGGGAGTCAGATGAAGCAGGCCGACAGTTTGCGGATTGCTTACAACAGACCGGCCTTTGGCTTCCATCCACCTATGCTGAAAGCCACGCTGGCCCGCAAGAAACATTCCGGCACGCCACCGGCAACCTCCACCGTATCGATTTTATCGCGATCGGGGGAAGCGCCTACACCCTTGGGGCCAGCAGCTGGACTGAAACCCAGATCGACCTCGCCGCGACCAAGGACGATCATTGGCCGGCAGCGGTACACATCTGGGGGCAGATCGCAGGGGTCCAACAACAGCCCCGGCTCAAAAAGCCCAAATATGACAGAGGCAAAATGATGACGCCGGAGGGGAGGGCCATCCTCCGGCAAGCTTGGGAGGCCTATGTGGCGCCCCCGTGGTGGAGCCATGTCGACGAACATTGCCGACATATGCAGGCCTACATCACGAAATGCCTCGACGAACATTTCGCGATCACCGCCGACGGCCCCAAGGCACATTACATCACCGAGGACATCTGGAGATGGAGGGCACAGAAGCTGCGACTCAAGAGTCTGGCACAACACCGGCGAGGACTTTGGCGGCATCTACTGCGGCAGGCTTTTCTGCACTGGCAGGGCCGAACCAAGGTTGCGATTGAGCCGGAGATCTGCAAAGACGGCCTCCTGTACCAGCTCGCCTCTTGTGCCATCGGGGTTGTCACACAACGCATCAAGCGGGAGGTGCATACCAACAAGGCTGAATATTTGCAGTCCTTTTTCAACGGCTGCCCTCAATCAGCAACACAACTCCTGCAACAGGCCAAACGACTGGGAGTCGGGGGGCGCAAGAAGCAAGGAGGCCGTCGACCGCTACCTGCCCTTTATGACCACCAAGGCCGCCCCGCGCGGTCGGCAGCTGACCATGACGCCATTTGGCTCCGTCATTTCGGGCGACAGGAATGTGGTGTGACCATGGCTGTAGAGGAGTTCCTCCAGGAAAAAGACATTGCGGCCCGACTTGGCGACCAAGTCCAATGGACCCTCGATGACCTGCCGAGCCTCGTAGAAGTGGAACAGGCTATGAGGGCGGCCCCGAGGGGGAAAGCCATGGGACTCGACATGATCCCTGGCGAGGCCCTCGCAGCGGCACCTGCAGCGGCTGCTGGAATGGTCCACTCGTTGATGCTGAAATCAGCGGCGGGCTTACAACAACCGCTGCAGTGGAGAGGAGGCATCTTGTTCTCGGCGTACAAAGGCGCCGGCGCAGTAAGCTGCCCCACCAACCACCGCTCGCTATTTGTGTCAAGCGTGGTGGGGAAGGCCTATCACCGCCTGCTGCGCAACAAAACGAGCCCCCAACTCCAACGTGAGCTTCACGAAATGCACCTTGGCAGCAGAGCTGGAGCACCGATCGCATATGCGACGCTGTATATCCTCAGCCACCTGCGCCGGTGCAAGGCGCTGTCGCGGGCAGCTGGAGTGCTCTTTCTGGACACGACCGCTGCTTATTATACAGTGATCCGTGAAGTCGCAATGGGCGACATCCGGCTGGACACAACGGTCGCCAGGATTATGCAAAGATTCAACCTGGATGGCGAAGAGATGGCCGAGCTCTGGAAGATCATCCGAAGTGGTGGCGTCATGAATGATGCGGGCACTACCCCCGCACTCCGAGCCATGGTGAAGGACCTTCATCACCGCACCTGGTGCATTACGAAGCACACAGGTGGCAAATGGCTGGCGTCCACTTATGCGGGAAGCCGCCCAGGTGAGTCATTCGCCGACGAAATCTTCGCCTTCATCTACGGCAGAGTCCTGGGGAGGATCTACGAGATTGCGGCTGGCGACGGGCTGCTCAGTGAGGTCGGCTATGACCCTGATACGGGTCCCTTCGCTCAGGCCCTTGAGGGTGACGAGGTTACCCTCAGGGACACGACCTGGGCAGACGACTCGGCGATACCCTTCGACGATGCGGACCCCGCAAGAATGCTCCGGAAGGCCCAGAGGATTGCAGCGATCACAATCACTGCCTGCCAGTCCTTCGGACTTCAGCCCAACCTCAAGAGGGGTAAAACCACAGCGGTCGTGGCCATTGTCGGCCGCGGAGCGAGCAAGGCCAAGGCTGAGTTCTTCGCCCATGGCCGCTCCACCCTTAAGCTGCCCGACATGGACATGGAACTGGCAATAGCCCCACAGTACTCACATCTCGGAGGATTGCTTGACATGGGGTGCACCTTGAAGCCAGAAATGCGAAAGCGACTGGCACTAGCCGGCAACGCATATGAAACTGGTAAAAGGCTCCTCTTTGGCAACAAGCATATTCCCCTCCGAACTCGAGCCCAGCTCTTCCACTCTGCCATCCTCTCGGTCTTCTACAATCTGGCGATATGGATACCGCTGGGGGAAGCCTGGAAACAACTCTCCGGAGGCTACACGAGAATCTTGCGACGCCTGCTGGTCGCAGATGTTGGCGGGCACCGAGGCTGCCGAGTTCCTGGTCCAATCGTCCACCTCGCCACCAACAGCTGGAGCCTGGAACTCCAGGCGCTCAAAAGCCGTATGAGCCTGCTGGTCTCGATGGCGTCCAGTGGGCCCACCGCCCTATGGGCAATCCTACAACAGGAGCAAGGATGGCTCCAAATCGTCCGGCAAGACCTCTGCCACCTTTCGGAGGCCTACGAGGACCTCCCTCGGGCGACGGCGGCGGAATGGGCAAGCTGGCTCACCTACTTGCGGAACAATGGGGCCAGTTTCAAGCGGCGAGTCAAGCAGTTCCTTCAGAACAAACACATGCAGCAGACCCAGGCCGATGCGGTGGTGGTCGGCATCTGGGGCCTCTACCGGCGAGCTTGTGAGGCGCTCCCGAGTGGGGAGGAGGTCACCAGACACTGGCGATGCAGAATGTGCGACCGCCAGTTCAAAACGAAAGGTGGGCTTGGGGCCCACTTCTTCAAAAGCCACGGCAGAGCGGCGGAGTTCAGAGCATGCGTCCAGGGGACACAATGCAAAGCTTGTGGCCGCGAGCTGTGGACTACGGCCCGCCTGGCAATCCATCTACGGGACAATGATCGCTGTGTCAAGACTCTTCGTGCGGGGGGCCACACAGTCGATCAGCTTCTTCCCGGACAGGGTAGCCGAGCGGCTCGGCATCGCTTTGTTGAGGAGTTCAACCTGGCCCCCTCACGTACAGGACCAGTCACGGCCCAAGCTGCGGATTGGGAAGTTTGGGCGGAACCCCAAAAGGCAGCACACCGAGCCCTTTGCGATGTCCTTCAAGACCGCCGTGACTGGCAGAAGATTGAGCAGGTCCGACAGGCAGTGCGACACAGCCTGACGGGCTCTCCTCTCTACCCCCGGGAGGAGATCGAGGTCCTCGAGTTCATCGCGACGGAGGTGGACGAGCTGTGGACAAGCGACCCTACGGAGCCGTGGACTCCGTCCTCCTTTGCGATTATCCGCGAGGCCCTGCGTCAGCCGGACGATTGGTTGGCACCGACCGCAGCGAGCGTGTTTGAGGAGGCTGACATCGAAGCGTCCCTGACGGAGTACAGACAAGGCCAGCGGCATTCCTGGGCTACTTTGCTTCAGGTCGGCCGCCACAAATGCGGGACCCCGTCGTCGCAGCTGTACCAACTGAGCTGGCCTAGGGAAGCAGGAAAGGGCCCGCTAAGTAGCATAGACGACGTTCCTGCCGCGTTTGACGAGCCAACATCTTTTATCCCCAGAAAGATCCTAGAGCTTTGGGAACTGGCCAGTACAGGCAAGGTCGGTTATATCAGAGCTGATCCGAGTTTCTGGAAGAGCCCGTACGGACCCATTTTCGCGAGTCTCAGGGCTGATGTGCATTTGTAAATTAGTGCCGCGTACTCCTCTGAATGCCTCGAAATGAAATGAATTGTATACTACATAATGTATATTACGTAATTATGTAGTATTGAAAATGCGGGTGCAAGATTTGGGGGTTTGGAGTCTCAGGCACCACACTGAAAAAGATGACCCACTCTCTGTCAGTCTAGTCGTACCTCAAATTTGTGGCACATTGGAGTAGCAAACTCTTGAACAGATGCCAAAAAGACACACTGGCCATGAGCCTCGAGATCAGTCTGATGATAGCAGCTGAAGAGTCCACCGTGAGAAACGACGGGAAGCTACATACGCTAGCAGCAAAGATAGTTGGAGCAGGGTTTTGGTGCATGCTACAGCCAATCAGTCCGACCTCTACATAGTCCTCCACATGATCAAAGATTCTTCCAAGTCACACCGGACCCTACATGAAGAACCGCATACGATGTTCCGTGCATGTGCCGAACCTCAACCCACCAAACTGAAATCTCCACATGCTGTCTCACCATGTCTCACCTGTTATTCGGTCAATTTGCTGGCTGCTTTCCCACTCAGCCCTAAACGTGAAAGCTACAGCAGCTACAGCTACTTTCTCCCAACATGAGGCGTGCTGCCAGAATGTCTCGATCATGCTGCTGGCGGAGCGCCACCCCTCGTCGGTCCCAGTAGCCTGGAAGGAAGATTGGCCGAAGCTCCACTCTGTGGTTTTGGGAACGTGGCGTAAAGCCGACTCCGCTGACTATGACTCAGAAATGTTGGGCTCGGATGAAGTATGATAGGTTTTGTGTCGGGATCAAGCAGCATGTAGATTGCTTCGAGTCAGGATCAATGCATCGCATGCTGCCGGCGAAGGACATCAAGACCAACTCAAGGTGCATAGTCAATACAATTGCCCGGGTTTTGGCGATGATCACTGCTGAACTCCGTGTTTCGTCGTGAAGTGGGTGTCGAATTGACAGCCCTGCCATCCAAGCTCCAGCGAAGCTGCTGCGCATGAAATCAGATCTCTTCAAAGTAGTGTGCCTACACGATAAAACCTGGTGGTGGAAGCAATGTTCTGCCACCGCTGGCATGGGAAAGCCTGTCGCAGCATGGCAAACATGTACATCCCACGACGGACTCCTAAGTTTGGTGTGAAAACCCTACAGTCGCCGCCTAGAACTCGCGTCTACATGGAACAGCAGCACGCGGCCTTGCCAGAGCTGCACCAGCTCCCAGAAGTCCTTCCGCTCGCAGCAAAAACCAAGTAAAACAAACAATGACTTTTGTGAGAACCAGACTGATGGCACTGGAGTTGACGACGACAAAGTATTGCACAATGCAAAAGCTTGTGCTTCAGGCTACGCTGGCCATCAAATGTCATGAGCATGTTCATGATACTGAGAATGGTGCGTAATATCACACGAGACTTTGAATGAGGACTGCCGACATGATGAATCTTCTTGGTGATGAAAGCCCCAAAGGTAATCCCTCACCCGGTCGAGGTACTCACAATCCCACCTTAAGAAAAGGCAGTCATGAGCAAATGTGTAGGATACCCCGGGCGGGCTGTCGGGACACAAAATTTCCTGGAGGGGCGCGTAATCCGCAACTGTTTTCCCATCCACCCACCCACCGCTTAACCTGAAGAGCAAGATCAAGCATGGGATATAGTGGTGAAAGTTTCTTAATGCACGAGCATGTTTCAGACATGCTCTCATCCTGCTCCTCACACAAAGACCTATTATGCACAAGTGCATGTCGTCCCTTAAACCCGACACCCAAACCTAACTCTAATATATGGGCCGTGATACTATGATTATAAGGACCTTCCCCAAAAAAACAATAGCGATTACTTACGCCCGTATAACCCTGTATTACCTAGACCCTCCATCTACCCTCTATTAAACCTTAAATGCCTATTATTTGGGACCACATACCCCTTTTTGAGGGCACAAGGAGGGTCCTGCCACAAACCCTAAACCCTCAAAGCTCGTGGGACCTCCCGGGAGGCGCCGGCAGCGTTCAGCGAGTCCTGCTCGCCATCGGATCTTTGAACCCCAGGTTTTGGAACTTTACCCTAAGGCCCTAAAGTAGTTCCTTTTTGGGTTCATACTTAGAATCCTATAAGGTACTCCCCAAAAGGAACTACTATGGGGCCTGTGGGTACCCATAGGCCCCAAAGTAATTCCTTTTTCGGAATACCTTGTAGGATTCTAAATATGAACCCCAAAAAGGAGATACTTTGGGGCCTATGGGTAGGGTTTGTTTACGTTCTCACACTCGGACTCCGCCAAACGAGCTTCATAGGTCGGCTTGCTGAAAGATTAGAGTGACTTCAACAGGGTTTGTTTAGGGTTTCGGTTTCGGCGCTCACGCTCGGACAATCCAGGCGAGGCATGCAGTTCGGAGTCTGATACGTGAGACTTCGCTAGGAGGAGCAGTCAGAATACAACCAACAATGAATCTGGGGTTTAGGGTTTATGCTTCAGCGCTTAGGTTTTTTTTTAAGCGCCTTTTTCCACCTAGCAGTTAAGGTCGGCGGAATCCTCATTGAGCAGCGCTTAGGTTTACGGTTTACGCTCTCACAATTCGGAGAAGCCGGGCGAGGTTCCATAGCTGCGGGTCGGCGTGAATACGGTTTCGGCGCTCACACTCGGACAAACCAGGCGAGGCATATGAGTTCGAGTCTGCAAAGTGAAACGACACTAAGAGGCTTCGTCACTACGTCGCAGCAACAAAGTATATCAACACTTAAAGTGACTGTACCGATCCGCGAAACCTCTCCTTGGAATCTCTCACTGTCGCAACACCCAGAACACCAGATTCCAAGGTGATGTGATCAGACAGATCGCTCAGGGTCGGGTTATAGGGGACTAACACCCTACAATAAGAGTTGCGAGAATAAGGAGCCGGGATGACTCAGGCGCTACGATCTGTGTTGGGGGATCAGATACTTCATGATCCCAAAGTCAGCATATTACCGACCTTGCAGGCACCTAATTCAAGTATAGACAAAAGTGAAACTGCGGAGTACGTGGAGTGACCTACATGATGTTCATTGCTGACCAAACGACCCAGGTGTGCTAGGAGGAGTAGATTTTGACCCATGGTATAATCTACCCATAGCATAGTCTAAAGACTTGATTATGATGAAAGTGTAGCATAATGATGTGGGTTTTGGCCCCGAACGAATTCTAACATGCACCCCTCAGTTGACTGAATTAAACTCACTGGAGTATTGAGACATGATTGAATGCAACGCAGAACATCACACTCAATCATATCCAAACACTTCATGGCAGAGTACTGTGTGCTTTCCAGCATAGATTGTATTTGCCAGAGCTGCCAGATCCGGCGCTAATGGCAAAGGCATGCATTGCTCAGGCAGCAGTTTGCCGCATATTCTCACCACAAATTCAAGAGCCTGTATTTCATTCTCCTTGCATTCATGCAGTAAAGGCCAGCCAACCAGCCCCCTCCACGGTCCCATATAGCATGTTTGACCAGACCACTTGCCACCATGCAATAAATTCCAGAAAAGGCAGCGGTCATTGGCAGGACGTGGAAGTGTGGCATGCAGGCTCAGACATCCATGGAGAAGGTCAGAAATCACATCATGCAGTAGCGATTTGTTCGCTTCTGGTCCTGGCTCAGTGCAATGAATTCCAGAAAAGGCCAGGAGAGCTGCATCCATAGCGAGAAGCCCCAAATGAGGCCCGTGATTGATCATCTCTCCGCCCACGTGTCATGAGCTGCGTGCAGATGTGCGTATTCAGGCTCGTGGTCGTATGGCAGCGGAGGCCATGCAAATGCAGTTGCAAATTCTGTGCGGTTTATCCTTCCATCATTCCAGGTCCATTCGGCAGGGTGCCATGTGCCCAGCGCTGGCGCGGGTTAGTGGTTTCTTAAGGTAAACCGGTCTAGCATATTAGGACTCCATAGGAAATATGAGCCCTAAGGATAAAGGTAAAAATAAGGCACTGAGAAGGAAGGGTCTAAAACATTCTAAAGTGAGGGGAGCTAAAATGGGAGTATAGGAGTAGTGGCATTGTGAAGTAGCAGCACATAAAGTACAGCACAATATGAAAGTTCGTAACAAATGAGACCCCAACTGACCTACAGAAGAGCCCCACACAGACCAGGCCCTCCGTGGAGTGTATTTTACACACACTCCTGCTGCATATTAGGCGTGGTTTATGCCCCTGCAACGGCATCCATGGGCCAGGGCAGCGTGGCTTGGGAGTCTGGGTCAGGTGTGTAGGAGTCTACTTGGGTGGGTCGGGATCGTTTAACAGTATCTGAGCTATCTGCATGGAGTACAGGGGGAGGCTCAGTGGGTTCAGGGTGAGTGGCTACGGTTTAGGGTTTATCGGTTAAGGGTTTATGGCTATGGGTTTAGGATATTGAACCAAGGCTCTTATTTGTCAAAGCCCTACCCAGAAGTAGTGAGGGACACGGAGCACCAGAAGGCCCGGGCCCAAACCCTAAAGTCAAAATCCTGCACCCTTTTGCAACAGGCTTTCCACTTCGCTCGGAAGAACCAACAGCAAAGACACGAGAAAGCCAAGCCCCAAATTCTACACGGTAGTAGGTACTGGCCACTTCACTTTAGGATATAGCGCAAATGGGAGTTGAAGATCAGGTACCACACACTCTTCTCCCCTAGGCAGTCGGATCCGTGCTATACAAAGCCCTAAAACATGCACTCCTGCACAAAAGAAGCATGGTAACTGGTTGTTCAAAAGTTCTGAAAGAGCCTTAGGGGCCGAAAACCCGAGCCTCAAAAAGATTACCGCTGTAGTTTAAGGTAGGATGATATAGACACCGGAAGATTCATACTATATACTACAAAACTCTACTATACTATATCATCTCTCTCTCTGCCGTGCCATCATCAAGTGTCTCGCAATTACATTGCTCCACTGGAGTATACCCCTAGAGTGGCTTACCTGCTCAGAACCTGAGGAGCTCGGTTCTCCTCGGAGAGGGCAGGTCCAGAGCCGTGGTCGACTAAACGAGACAGGCCAGACCTCCCGAAGGGAGGTGTTGGGCTTTGGAGTTTCGGGTTACTTTAACGGGTGCTAGATTTTGGGGCTTGGAGTTTCGGGTTAATTGCTATGGGTGCTACAACTGTTGGTTCCTAGGAGCCGAAGCTCTCGTGCCGCACGCCGTATGGTCTCTTCGGCCTCCTACTTCGCAAGGATGGGCCCGCATGGGGTTCTTACTGCCTCCCACTTAGCTCGGGCGAGCCTACATGGAGGGTTCCAATACACAATACATATGTATGTATGTATGCATGTATGTGTATATATATATATATATATATATATTGTATACTACAGGGTTTCGGAACGAGGCCACAACAAGGTTTGTGGTCATTGCCGGCGACCCCAGTGCCGAAGGATAGATCGGGTAGCTGCAGCCATTGGGAAACGGGCGCAGCCGACCTCGCCTGCGTGGCACAGGCGACAAAGGGCTGCACGTTCGCGGGCCCGACTTTCCATCCGAAAGGCACGATTGCAGTGCCAGGGCCCTTCACGACGGGCCATTGCACTCCTACGAGCCCACCACAGCCAACCCCTCTACAGAGAGGACCCTATGGGCCGCGGCCAGGACCAATGGGGAGCTTGGAGTGGCCAGCAAACCGAGTACGATGGGTGGTACTCGCAGCCGTGGCGTGGCAAGGGCTATGGCAAGGACCAGGGCAAGGACAAGTCTGGACAGCAGCCCAGGAAGGCCAAAGATGCCAGGGGCGAGAAGCCTCATTTCCCGACCTTCGAGGATGTCGAACTCCCGGCCAAGGACCGACCGTCGCAGCCCAGGCGTGGTCGGGAAGTGGAAACCGAAGCACGGGACGAGGACATCCCGGACTTTGCCAAGACCTTCCAGAAGATCCTCAATGGGCTCCGCAAAGCAGAAGGACGCCTCCGCCGTGGTGGCGAGGAAAAGGAGGCACTGGATGCCAAATGGGCCAAGTTCCAGCAGGACCTCAAGAAAACCTTCATGCAGGAGCGCACGAAGTACATGGACAAGGTTGCCAAGCTGCAGGAGGAGGCCACTCAATGCCAACAACAGCGGGTCGAGGCTATCAGAGACCTTCAGACTATCCTGGGTGGAGGCACGGTGGAGCCCAACAAACCCGTGGAAGCCCCGACCGACAAGGAGGCGGAAGCCGAGTGGGACAAGCTGCTCACGGAGAAGAGCGAGGAGGAGAACCTGGGCGACTTCCTTGCGGATGCCATGGCTGGAGGGCACCAGCCCGGCGAAGCAGTCAGAACCGCCATGCTCAAGGTCCTGGCCAAGACCCTGCACAACGATGGGCCTCCCGGAACACCGGCCAGGCGTCGGACGGATGCCGCGGCAATGACTCCTCCGGCGGCCTCCCGAGCTGCCCGTCGGGCAGACAAAACCCGGGTCACGGAGATGGAGATCGAAGAGCCCTACGTTGGCGAGACTACGAAGGACCCCTACATGGCTTCCCCGTCGGCGGCTACGGGCTTCATGGCGTCCCCGGCCCCGAAGACGCGGAGCCGCAATGGCCCGAGGGTATCGATCAAGGAGGCCAGCAAGGCTCCGGTTACCCCACCAACCGGCAAGACATCCCTCGCGGACAAGCTCGAGGCTGCCCGGGCCGAAGAACTCGCAAAGACCCTGGAGGAGTCCATCGATGTCTCAGACGAGGACGAGCTGGTCGGCAACCTGGGCAACGCAAGCGAGGGCCAAGTGGCCGAGTGACCAATCCTGACCCTGGAGGTCGCCACCCGAGGCCGGCAGCCATATGCCACTGGCGCCAGTTGGAACTGAGCGCTGGACTTATGAATCAGGGACTACTTCTTGGTGATGGTCCCTGGGTGACACCCCCTTGCGGCTTTTTCGGTCAGTCCGCAGTGCAGCATCGCTGCACCAATCCTTTTGCCTATGAGGCCTCGGAGCAGGCCGTCAAGATATACGATGTCATTGACCTGCAGGAATGGGCCTTCGGCAAGATCCTGGCAGGACTGGACTTCCTTCTGCCCTCAACCACGCAGCTCTGCGAGGCCCTTGGCAACACATTTCGAATGCTTGTGCTGATGGTGTTGATCCTTTGGCTCTCTGCGCATGTTCGATGGCAGCGGCCCTTTGCTGCGACTGCCAAGCCTGCGCCAATACTCTTGAAGGTGGTCCTAGCGGCGGCAATCATCAATGGTGGCTCCGCTACCAAGTCCAAAGCAGATGACCCATTGGGGAGAGGAGCTGCAAATGCAAGACTTGACGATGTAGCCCTGTGGATGGCCGGACAGCCCACGGTTGCAGAACAACTTCAAGCGTGCCTGACGAGATTTGCCCTGCAGACCCCGCTGCAAAGTGGTGCTACTGCCCCGGCACAACTGCACGGACCTGGGCCGCCAGTCGTTGGACGACTACCGCCGGAGCCGATTGTCCCAGAGCACCTTGAAGAATGGGACCCCGAGGAACCGGAAGAGGAAGCAGTCCACATTTCCTTTTGGGTCACCTCACCGGACATGGAGGCAACGTCTGTGGACATGTCACTGCCCTTCCCCTTGGACACCGATGATGTTAAGGACCGGGTGAAACGGGCTGTGCGCGGCTTCGGCACAGACTGGCTTGATGAGATAGTCATGCTCCGGCCCCAGCTCGAGGAGGAGTTCTGCAGTTGTGTTATGATACCCCACTGGAACCTGCTCACAGAAAAATGGGCTGTTGTGGTTGATGCGGCAGAACTGGAGAAAGGCGTCTTCGCCTTTTACATCCACAGCCCTATCACTCGATTCGCAGTGCTAGGGCAGCTGGGCCTGGATATGGACGCCGAGGTCGACGTCTATGTGGCTGGAGGCCTGGTACCGCTGCAAACCGCGGACTGCATCCCCCCAACCAACGGCTGCCTCATCAAAGTGGTCCCGGAGGGCATGGATATCCAGTGGGCGAGCAACTTCGATGACCGCCTAACTGACCCACTTTGTTGGGACCCTGACTATCCTCACCCTAGCCTTTTGCCAGGGCGATTCATTGAGTTCCAGACGAAGAACAACATTTACCTCCACCGCACCAACCATGCTGATGTGAGGCACCCGCGAAGTGTCGCCCGCGAGGCCTTTGGCCTTCGCGACGAGGACTTCTGGCTCAGAGCCCCTACTGACCGACCGCTGGGTATGTGCAGACGGGCCAGGAGAACCCATTCGATCATCGCGGTTGTCCACGAGACCGAGGTGCCGAAAGAGGACCACCACATCGTCTTCTTTGACCTGAGGGCAGTCGGATTGTGGGTCCATTGGACCCCCGCGCAGCATGGCATTGTCCACCCAGGGAGGTACATCCAAACATTCCGCCTCCCACGTATTGACGGCTACTCGGTGATTGTCAAAGGTGGCAAAAAATATGGCGATCAGGGGCTCTTACAGGTTGACGACGGCGAGGTGCTGGAGGTAGTCCTTCGACGACAAGGGGATATCTCCTCCCCCGAGCCGCAGGACTCTGATGATCAGGAGAGCGATGACAGTGATTGGAGTCACAACCTCCCCAGCTCATCCGACCTTACCCCACCGGGACATCAGGAAGGAGAAGGTCCCTTTGGCCCACCTCCACCACAACCGGTCAACCGCGAAAGAAGCCGAAGTCCCCATGCAGGGAATGGCAGGACAAGAGTCCTCGAGCTCAGCCGCCACGTTCCCCCAGTGCAGTACGACCTTGACGAGGAACTGATAGAGCTACCACATGGCCGTGAAGATGTGAAACAAATTCTTCGCACATGGCCAGCAGACTGGCTCAATTATAGCCCCATGAAACTGCCACTCAAGGACGAAACGCGCCAGGCTCTACGCGGCACATTACACTGGAGTCAGCTCCTGGTGGTGCAGGCAGAAGGCCACGACCTTGAAGCGGAGGTCTACGTCGATGGCTCCTACTTCCCGGAGGGACAGCGTAGTGGATATGGAGTCGCGGTGCTGCTAAGATGTGCGGGATTCCTGGCCTTACTCGGAGTCTTTGGCGGCCCCATTCTCTGTGATGGAGGAGACGTGTGGGCCTTCCATGCCCCGCCGGCCCTGAAGGCGGAACAAGTCGCCACTGCGGCAGCATTACTTTGGTTGGCCCAGAGCAGATGGAGCCTGCCCCTCACAGGGGCTACAATCTACTACGACTGCCAGGCTGTTGGCATGAGCACAGCGGGCGACTGGAATCCTCCCAACGAGTTTGGCCAGAAGACCCGCCACCTTGCCGCTTATGTTCAGGGCCTCTTCGCCAACAACCTGACGTTCGAGTACACGCCTGCACATGTTGGACAGGCATGGAATGAGCTTGTCGACACGGTTGCCAAAGCTGGCGCCCAGGGAGACGCCAGCTTACCGGAAGCTCCACATGCCAACATCGCGGCATTCTTTCGTGCCGACATCGGATGGCTCCATGTCGCACAACGCGGGCTTGCGCAGCACACGGCCCAGATCCGAGCGGGCCAATGGCTGGTCGTTCCTGGCGGAGGTGCCCAGGCATGCAGTCCACTCCAGCCCAGCGACATCATCCCCACCACAGGGGGAAACCCAACGGGTCAAGACGGCTGCTTCGAGGTCAAGTGTGTGACAACGAATATCCAAGGCTTCAAGGGATGCCACGCCTACCTGGACGAGCAGTACGCCCTGGCTGGATACCAAATTCTGTTCTTCCAGGAAACCAAGGAGAGCGAGGGCAGCACAGCAAGCCGGCGCTACATGCGGTTTGCCTCGCCGGGATGCAGCCATTGGGGCACGGCTATATGGATCAGCAAGGAGTATGGGATCGCGAATTTCCGTGGCAAGGCCATTTATGTCAACCATGAAGAGGTCAGTGTCTCATACAGTGACCCCCGCCTCCTCATCTTGATGGTCGCCCAAGGCTCACTTCGTATCCTCTTGTTCTCTGCACACGTTCCCCATGCCGCCAAGCCAAAGGAACGAAGTGAATTCCTTGTGAAGCTGCGAGAACACCTGCGAAATGCGGGCAACTGCGACCTTATCCTTGGTGGCTGTGATGCAAACGGGAGACCGCCCCCACTCTTTGCGGAAGTCACCGGCTCCCTGGAATATGGGGAGTCAGATGAAGCAGGCCGACAGTTTGCGGATTGCTTACAACAGACCGGCCTTTGGCTTCCATCCACCTATGCTGAAAGCCACGCTGGCCCGCAAGAAACATTCCGGCACGCCACCGGCAACCTCCACCGTATCGATTTTATCGCGATCGGGGGAAGCGCCTACACCCTTGGGGCCAGCAGCTGGACTGAAACCCAGATCGACCTCGCCGCGACCAAGGACGATCATTGGCCGGCAGCGGTACACATCTGGGGGCAGATCGCAGGGGTCCAACAACAGCCCCGGCTCAAAAAGCCCAAATATGACAGAGGCAAAATGATGACGCCGGAGGGGAGGGCCATCCTCCGGCAAGCTTGGGAGGCCTATGTGGCGCCCCCGTGGTGGAGCCATGTCGACGAACATTGCCGACATATGCAGGCCTACATCACGAAATGCCTCGACGAACATTTCGCGATCACCGCCGACGGCCCCAAGGCACATTACATCACCGAGGACATCTGGAGATGGAGGGCACAGAAGCTGCGACTCAAGAGTCTGGCACAACACCGGCGAGGACTTTGGCGGCATCTACTGCGGCAGGCTTTTCTGCACTGGCAGGGCCGAACCAAGGTTGCGATTGAGCCGGAGATCTGCAAAGACGGCCTCCTGTACCAGCTCGCCTCTTGTGCCATCGGGGTTGTCACACAACGCATCAAGCGGGAGGTGCATACCAACAAGGCTGAATATTTGCAGTCCTTTTTCAACGGCTGCCCTCAATCAGCAACACAACTCCTGCAACAGGCCAAACGACTGGGAGTCGGGGGGCGCAAGAAGCAAGGAGGCCGTCGACCGCTACCTGCCCTTTATGACCACCAAGGCCGCCCCGCGCGGTCGGCAGCTGACCATGACGCCATTTGGCTCCGTCATTTCGGGCGACAGGAATGTGGTGTGACCATGGCTGTAGAGGAGTTCCTCCAGGAAAAAGACATTGCGGCCCGACTTGGCGACCAAGTCCAATGGACCCTCGATGACCTGCCGAGCCTCGTAGAAGTGGAACAGGCTATGAGGGCGGCCCCGAGGGGGAAAGCCATGGGACTCGACATGATCCCTGGCGAGGCCCTCGCAGCGGCACCTGCAGCGGCTGCTGGAATGGTCCACTCGTTGATGCTGAAATCAGCGGCGGGCTTACAACAACCGCTGCAGTGGAGAGGAGGCATCTTGTTCTCGGCGTACAAAGGCGCCGGCGCAGTAAGCTGCCCCACCAACCACCGCTCGCTATTTGTGTCAAGCGTGGTGGGGAAGGCCTATCACCGCCTGCTGCGCAACAAAACGAGCCCCCAACTCCAACGTGAGCTTCACGAAATGCACCTTGGCAGCAGAGCTGGAGCACCGATCGCATATGCGACGCTGTATATCCTCAGCCACCTGCGCCGGTGCAAGGCGCTGTCGCGGGCAGCTGGAGTGCTCTTTCTGGACACGACCGCTGCTTATTATACAGTGATCCGTGAAGTCGCAATGGGCGACATCCGGCTGGACACAACGGTCGCCAGGATTATGCAAAGATTCAACCTGGATGGCGAAGAGATGGCCGAGCTCTGGAAGATCATCCGAAGTGGTGGCGTCATGAATGATGCGGGCACTACCCCCGCACTCCGAGCCATGGTGAAGGACCTTCATCACCGCACCTGGTGCATTACGAAGCACACAGGTGGCAAATGGCTGGCGTCCACTTATGCGGGAAGCCGCCCAGGTGAGTCATTCGCCGACGAAATCTTCGCCTTCATCTACGGCAGAGTCCTGGGGAGGATCTACGAGATTGCGGCTGGCGACGGGCTGCTCAGTGAGGTCGGCTATGACCCTGATACGGGTCCCTTCGCTCAGGCCCTTGAGGGTGACGAGGTTACCCTCAGGGACACGACCTGGGCAGACGACTCGGCGATACCCTTCGACGATGCGGACCCCGCAAGAATGCTCCGGAAGGCCCAGAGGATTGCAGCGATCACAATCACTGCCTGCCAGTCCTTCGGACTTCAGCCCAACCTCAAGAGGGGTAAAACCACAGCGGTCGTGGCCATTGTCGGCCGCGGAGCGAGCAAGGCCAAGGCTGAGTTCTTCGCCCATGGCCGCTCCACCCTTAAGCTGCCCGACATGGACATGGAACTGGCAATAGCCCCACAGTACTCACATCTCGGAGGATTGCTTGACATGGGGTGCACCTTGAAGCCAGAAATGCGAAAGCGACTGGCACTAGCCGGCAACGCATATGAAACTGGTAAAAGGCTCCTCTTTGGCAACAAGCATATTCCCCTCCGAACTCGAGCCCAGCTCTTCCACTCTGCCATCCTCTCGGTCTTCTACAATCTGGCGATATGGATACCGCTGGGGGAAGCCTGGAAACAACTCTCCGGAGGCTACACGAGAATCTTGCGACGCCTGCTGGTCGCAGATGTTGGCGGGCACCGAGGCTGCCGAGTTCCTGGTCCAATCGTCCACCTCGCCACCAACAGCTGGAGCCTGGAACTCCAGGCGCTCAAAAGCCGTATGAGCCTGCTGGTCTCGATGGCGTCCAGTGGGCCCACCGCCCTATGGGCAATCCTACAACAGGAGCAAGGATGGCTCCAAATCGTCCGGCAAGACCTCTGCCACCTTTCGGAGGCCTACGAGGACCTCCCTCGGGCGACGGCGGCGGAATGGGCAAGCTGGCTCACCTACTTGCGGAACAATGGGGCCAGTTTCAAGCGGCGAGTCAAGCAGTTCCTTCAGAACAAACACATGCAGCAGACCCAGGCCGATGCGGTGGTGGTCGGCATCTGGGGCCTCTACCGGCGAGCTTGTGAGGCGCTCCCGAGTGGGGAGGAGGTCACCAGACACTGGCGATGCAGAATGTGCGACCGCCAGTTCAAAACGAAAGGTGGGCTTGGGGCCCACTTCTTCAAAAGCCACGGCAGAGCGGCGGAGTTCAGAGCATGCGTCCAGGGGACACAATGCAAAGCTTGTGGCCGCGAGCTGTGGACTACGGCCCGCCTGGCAATCCATCTACGGGACAATGATCGCTGTGTCAAGACTCTTCGTGCGGGGGGCCACACAGTCGATCAGCTTCTTCCCGGACAGGGTAGCCGAGCGGCTCGGCATCGCTTTGTTGAGGAGTTCAACCTGGCCCCCTCACGTACAGGACCAGTCACGGCCCAAGCTGCGGATTGGGAAGTTTGGGCGGAACCCCAAAAGGCAGCACACCGAGCCCTTTGCGATGTCCTTCAAGACCGCCGTGACTGGCAGAAGATTGAGCAGGTCCGACAGGCAGTGCGACACAGCCTGACGGGCTCTCCTCTCTACCCCCGGGAGGAGATCGAGGTCCTCGAGTTCATCGCGACGGAGGTGGACGAGCTGTGGACAAGCGACCCTACGGAGCCGTGGACTCCGTCCTCCTTTGCGATTATCCGCGAGGCCCTGCGTCAGCCGGACGATTGGTTGGCACCGACCGCAGCGAGCGTGTTTGAGGAGGCTGACATCGAAGCGTCCCTGACGGAGTACAGACAAGGCCAGCGGCATTCCTGGGCTACTTTGCTTCAGGTCGGCCGCCACAAATGCGGGACCCCGTCGTCGCAGCTGTACCAACTGAGCTGGCCTAGGGAAGCAGGAAAGGGCCCGCTAAGTAGCATAGACGACGTTCCTGCCGCGTTTGACGAGCCAACATCTTTTATCCCCAGAAAGATCCTAGAGCTTTGGGAACTGGCCAGTACAGGCAAGGTCGGTTATATCAGAGCTGATCCGAGTTTCTGGAAGAGCCCGTACGGACCCATTTTCGCGAGTCTCAGGGCTGATGTGCATTTGTAAATTAGTGCCGCGTACTCCTCTGAATGCCTCGAAATGAAATGAATTGTATACTACATAATGTATATTACGTAATTATGTAGTATTGAAAATGCGGGTGCAAGATTTGGGGGTTTGGAGTCTCAGGCACCACACTGAAAAAGATGACCCACTCTCTGTCAGTCTAGTCGTACCTCAAATTTGTGGCACATTGGAGTAGCAAACTCTTGAACAGATGCCAAAAAGACACACTGGCCATGAGCCTCGAGATCAGTCTGATGATAGCAGCTGAAGAGTCCACCGTGAGAAACGACGGGAAGCTACATACGCTAGCAGCAAAGATAGTTGGAGCAGGGTTTTGGTGCATGCTACAGCCAATCAGTCCGACCTCTACATAGTCCTCCACATGATCAAAGATTCTTCCAAGTCACACCGGACCCTACATGAAGAACCGCATACGATGTTCCGTGCATGTGCCGAACCTCAACCCACCAAACTGAAATCTCCACATACTGTCTCACCATGTCTCACCTGTTATTCGGTCAATTTGCTGGCTGCTTTCCCACTCAGCCCTAAACGTGAAAGCTACAGCAGCTACAGCAAGCGTGGGCCAGATCACGCTGTCCGTCATCCCCGCAGCCCGTTTCGCAATCAACTCCGGCTTGTATATATATATATATATATATATATATATACATACATATATCATTCCACGGTTCAGTGAAGCTTCAGCAACCATCCCGACAAGTCCAAGCACCCTGCCCCTTAGGATCAACGAAACCTGCTTAGAAAAAGAAGCTGGGACTGCAAGAGCCTGTCGCTCATGTACTCCCAACGCCGCAGAGGATCTCCAGCAGACTGCCAGGCAAAGCAGAGTTTCTTGTATCGCATGCCGCTTTCTGGGGTTTGTCCTACACCCTAAACCTCTAAACCCTAACCTCTGTGGGAGCCTGGGAAATTGGAGTGAGGCGCAGCATGATTCATAGGAATGTCGAGAGTTTCTGCTCTGTTGCCAGGGTTTGTTGCCATTGCTGTTCCAAGTACTTACTGTTGTTACGAGAGATGGCTTTAGAAGGGAAGTGCCGAATCGGTTCTGCTGCTAGCATGCAGCCCGACAGCGATGGCTATGCCGATACACGCTTGGGTTTGAGGTCTTGATTCTGAGGAATCCTAAACCCCTCATTGCCCCTGCTGATCGCTTGTTTTGGCGTCCATCCATGCAAGATGCTGCGAACAGCACACTCTCTCGATTGCGCTTCGCTAGCCGCAGCTCTACTGGCAGCCGGTCTGCCCAGTGATCGATGAATCGCAGGTTTAAACACACATTCACGTGTTCATGGATTTGTGGTCTAGGTCACCGTACACATATACCTTCTGCCATCCAAGTGGTGACTGTCAGCCTGTGCTTCTGGTGACCAGCTTAGTTGCCGCTTCTAGTTTACGAATGAGAGACATGTCTGCTACTTCATCCAAAGTCTCAATGCCGACATTCTGTAGCTACCGATGTCAAAACCACACCTCGTGACGATCCAGAATACCTCTGACCGGTGCACAAGCAGAGAACCCCCGAGAGAGAGAGACGCAGAGCACAAAAGGCTCTTCACGGCTGGCAATAAAAGCCAGCTGCAGGACTGCCCTTTGAAAGAGATGCATCAGGCACAGGCATAACGCAGAACTGAGCGTTTCCATATTTATGATGCCAAGTTAGGCAGGACGGCACAAGCCAAAACAGAAGTTTCAGAATCCACCCTCTGCTGCTGTTCTGGCAGCTTTCCTGCGTCAGTTATAGGGGGTACTTGTCGGAACCACTACCCCGAGACGGGTCTGACATACTACGCTGCCTTTCTCCCTTAATAATCCTTAAAGGGAACTCCAGAAAGTTGGAATATGGATTAATGGTAGGATCCCCTATAATTTACCTTGAAGGGGTTACGACAATGATATTCAAACTTTCTGGCTTCTACTGTAATAGGCACATTGAAACCCTCTCACTGGCGAGCTGAAGAAGCTGCAGGCGAACATACCAGCTCTATGTGGGAGTTTCCGAAAAGAGGGGACCCTAATATAGTACCCTAAATGATAGGATCCTTATAATAAGGACCCCAAAGTACGGTACCCCTATTTTCGGAAACTCCCATGTTCCTTACGAGATGCTTCTGAATCATGCAGGCCCCAGACCTTACTAATTCGAACAGGGTTTTGGGGTAGATTATTACGTAAGCTAGAGCTAGAACTAGGAACCCCCCAAAATAGTACGAGCATAGGGAGTAAGCTTCATCAGACGTGCCTGCACCCCTTTCCTTTGGGTAGACCCCACTTGATAAATCGAACACGCAGTCACTTCAAGGAACTTCATGGGAAGCCCTCTCGTGTGCGGAAAACAGAGGAATTCCTGTTTTCGCTGATTTCTGGAAAATTTCGGGTTGCGCGTGATCCAGGTGTGTCGGCAGTGGAACGAGGGCTTCCTGTGATTCGGTGGAACCTTGCCTCCGTTGCGAGGCTGTGCACACAGTGTCTGGGGCACCTATCAGGAAGCAGAAGTCAAGAGAAAGGAGCATGAGGGAACAACTAGTCCACAAGATCAGCTGTAATGCTATTTTCCACGCCAAGCCCGGTGCTCCCGAAATCCGACATCGAAACGACAAGTCCGAAGCATAGCTTACAGTTACATATACAGAGCCTCAGGAGTTTAGGCTTGGTATGGCTAGCGGCTAATATAGGGGCCTTAATAGTTAAAATAGGGCTCTGGGGCCCAGTATTACTTGTAATAAGGCCAAAATAGTATTTTGAATTTTAATTATTTGGGCCCGGCCCTATATTAGGTCGAATAGAAAGGCACCGGACCGGGCGACGCTTCGTCGAAGTGGGCGTTGCTTTTTGTGTACAAGATTTGAACCAAGGGCTTGGGGTTTTGGGCTTCCTTTCAAGGGTTCTGAAAGGGATTTACAGAGACTGCATAAGGGGTACTACATGCTGATCTTCGTTGCAGGTGCCACCAGTCCTGCAGTCGTACTGCGTTGTATCCACAAAACTTTGCGGTCCGGAATAATGATGAACCCAAATTCAGGTCTCCGACCCACAAACAGGGACCCCTATAGAAGGCGTATTCTATAGGGGCACAGGGACACGCCAGCTCTTGATGCCTCACGAAAACTCGCAACAATTGCGAGTTGATCAACATCTCTTGGAGTAGTACTGATGCGGGCTGCTGCGAGTCGGATTCCACAAACTGTGCGCGCGCCCAGGGGGGAAAGAAGGAGTATGGATCGTGGCATTCCACGTTTGGAACCAAGAATGCGCAAACCACGTGGCCCTTCTGACGCGATGTTCAATCTACAATGCAGGGAGAAACTGCATCAGTAGTCTGAGGCCTTTGATTTCCACCCCTCTGGGCCGTATTGCAAATACACCTGTGTAGGTCGAGGTCAATTCTTTTGTGAGACCCTCAGACCAACAGGTGCGGAAGTTCAAAAACTTCGCTACGTGAAGCTCCAAGAGGAGTGGGGATGATCTGTAGCACCACTCGGCGCAATATTCAGAATACTTCTTGTCATGCATGTGTGCACTTATGTGGATGCACCACGGGCAGTTCCCGAAGGCCACAGATCGCTCAACGAGCCGGTTCTGAAAACAAATGCAACCACACCCACACCTGAAGGTGAAAGGGCTGCGCTTTAGAGCTAGACTTCTTCTTCAGTCCAGCTATAACTCGTGCGACATGTCGGACACAAGCAGGACGAGGCCGACAAAGACAAGGACCAGGTGGCAATACACTCCTCGTGGAAGACATGCCCACATGGCAGAATGGCCACGTGGCTTTCAGGAACGAAGTCTTCCAGGCAGCAGCTGCATGTCTTCGCAGAGTGGGCGCAGCTTGCCTGCATAAGGGTGGGGGTCGCAGAGATGGGTTCTAGGCAGATTCTAGGCTTTGCAACTTACGGCAGTTCAAGTGCCCTGCCTAACGGGTAAAAGTGGCGAGCCGGAAACAGGCTTGAGCTCGCTTTGGCAACTGCGATGCAGCTTCAACATAACTTCAATTCTGGAAGTGCGCGGCATCGCATCTGAAAACGTGGTCATCTGTGTCTGGCTCAGACTTACCACGCACCCACACACCCTCCTGCAGCCCAGGCACTCGGCTTTTGGAGGGCTGCTTGGACACCACCCATTCGGCAGAATCCTCCACAGCCTTCACGCAGACGCATTGCAACCTTGATGGCAGCGGAAGCACGGGTGCACCAAGGGTCCTCGGCCTAGACACCATGCATCCAGCCCGAAAGCTAAGCACTGGACCCAAAACATTACTAGTTCAAACTTAGATCTCCCAACATCTCCAAACTGAAACCCGAAACCCTCGGACCGTGTAGACAGGTCCCGAAACTTAAACTTAGGGTTTAGGGTTTAGCCTAAACCCTTTTTGCAGCAGGCCTCGTTGTCCAGCAGCCCGGTTACAGCAACAGCCCCCGTTTAGGCTAAACCCTAAACCCTAAACCCACCAAGGCTCTCAGGCTGGTCAGCATCGATTCCCTCGAAGGTCTGCGAGGCCCAGAGGCATTTGCGCTCTCGGATCCTGGCTTCGAACACTATTAGGGTTTATGGCTTTATGGTGTTAGCAGGGTTATGTAGCTCGATACGAGCTATCTATCGATGTTTTCAACACAATCAGAATGTGTTTGGCATCAACTCTTGACAATCCGCCGTGCATCTCGATTCCCCATGCAGCCGCTCTCTGCTTCTCCAAGTTCGGACCAACACTCCGATTCTCAAAAGTTTCGACTTTGCCCTGTTGCTTTGAAGAATGCTACGAGTAAGTTTCCAGCTTCTGGAGCAAGCTCGGGGAGCTGAAGCGTAACAAGAAGCAGCGCGACTGGTGACTTTCTACATAACCGCGAAAGAGGCAAGGTGCGTTGAGCTCTAGTTCTCTGATCAATCGCAACCCTCAAAATGTTGCAGTGACCACAGTGGCCAGCTCCTGGCCGGCTCCACTTGCTGTGCTGGCTGACGGTCAAAGACCAGGGCAATCGTTCCCACCATAACCTCGGGACAGGTAGTGCATCGGGCTAGCAAGGGCAACATTGTACGTCTGACCGTGTGCCTGCCGGCCCAAAGCGAAGCTCAGCGCGAATAGTCACATACTGTCTGTTACTATAACATACGCCTAATGAAAGAAATCAAACTTGTTCTGCGGATTCACCAGCAGATAACAAGAGCAAGTCAGGACGAGCTGGTTATCTAACGTGCTCAATAGCCACAACCAAGCGCTTACGTGCTTGGGCCAGCAAAGTCACCTGCACAGCAAAAACATGTCCTACAAGTCTGTCCATCCGCAGAACCGCAAACGAAATACATTTAAATTTATGCCCACTGTCCCAAACTTCTAGGCCCAAAAGGAACAAGGCGCCGTGCAGCCGAGCGGGATGATGAACAGTGCAGAGTACCTGGCAGAAGACTGTCACTAAGTAGGATTGCTAGTGGATCTGGCTAGTCGGACTCGAAAACATGAGGATTACATTTCTGGAGCTCTCTGTTGTGAACGTTTTGCTGCCGGCTTTTGAATTCGCTTACTGGCCCACTGTTGGATAGACTGCTTGTCAGGTTTCGAGATGTCATCACCCATTCACTGTATGAGTGAGGACATGCATGGGGCAGGACTCATGGTCGTGAATACTTGCATGCCCTTATAACCAACATGATAATAATCCCTTGGAGCTGCCTAAGCCCTATGCTAACTTGTAAACTCATCCTTGGAGTTACCACGGCAGCATCTTACACCAAATACCACCTGGCATACGTTGCAATTCTGGTAGCCATCATTGCTAACCTGCGGTCGTGCAGCAATGCAGCCAGATCCACAACAGCAACTCAGAAATTCTCGCAAAGCAAAATGAACCCAGAGTTTCGATTCTTGTTTCAACAGCCTCAAGTTTACCCTGTGCGACGTACTTCAAAGCCCAACCCTGGAGCATGCTGGCCTGCGGCGGTACTCCCAGGGAGTCATGGCCATCACCGTGATGAACAGACCTGCCAAGAAGATCATCAAACCAGTCTCAACCGTCGGCTGTTGATTGAGCACTCCGCCCAGAACTGTATTCTTCTATGTTTCTGCGAGACCCGAAACAACCCACAGATTTCCAGAGATTTTCACAGCAAAGAACTGACGACAAACAAACGAAGCAACCAGGTTCACACATGCCTGAAGTGATGGCAAGGACTGAACTCAAGCAACTGCACCATGAAGAAGAACAATGATGGTAATGTAGCTAGTTGGATGGACAGACAGAGAGACGGACGGACAGACAGACAGCCAGATGCAATGTACTTTCGCATGTGCAGACAGACGATTAACGATCAAATATCCGCCCACTCCTTTCCCTGAGTGCCGTGTGCTGTCATGTAGAGTTGAATCTGCTCGCAAACTTCGACCGGGCGTGCCTGTCATGACCAGGCTGGCAACAATCCTCAGGCCGAAATAGCGGTTCACATCCCTCTCCTGAATTCTGAATGTGTAACACTATGGCACATGCCTTCCTGGAGCATGCTGACGACAGTGGACGTTGGCCCATGACACTCACGCTTGGAGACTTGTAATATTGTACTCGAGTCAATTTTTGTTCAAGGGGGGGCCAGCGCAAAACAACCGCAAGCAAATGTGTCTTGGGCTTATGCTCTCACAACTCGGAATTGCCACATGAGGTCTCTCGGTACGCAAGCAGCAGGACCTCTGCAAGCACAACCGAAAAAGCAACGACAGTATCAGCCACTAGGGTTTGGCCTGGAATACTAATTTCGTGACCCTCCGGGAGGGTCTCAAAAGAAAACCTCCTCGGCCACCGAGGCGCAGCCCGAAGCCAAGACATCGAATCTTGCTGCGAAGCAGAGCATCGGTTGGAAACATGGCACTGAGACGGGTGCTCAGAGCATTCGGCATACTGACGTGTAGCCGTGTAGGGTTTCAGCATGTAGCAACTCGGACAAGCCTAGCGAGGTATGTAAGTGGTTCGACGTTTGGGGTTTTGGGTTGAGGGGGATGGAGCTGGAAGGAGGTTTAGGTGCTTGTGTTGAGCCTTGCATTGAAGTATGGTGGGGCTGGCCGGAGAAGCTAGGGTGTGCAATATATGTAGTTTGTCGTATGGGTCCTAAAATGACCCAGACTGTGGAATTCTGCATGGCTCGTCGGGCAATAGAGACCTCTTCCTGGCACGCGCAAGCCGTTGACAGCTCGACGACTCCAAATGGCTGCAGCGCGGCCATGAATGCCTCAGGCTACAGGGGAATTTTGCATTCACAAAAACACGCCTAACAACGATACAGTTTATTTCAAAATGAACTCTGACTGGGTATGGCAGTTTGGATGGTAGCGAACCTTGGCGTGACAACGAGGCCCGTCATCCTATCAGTAGCTGTGAAGCTGCCGGCTGTCCGAAGCGAGGGCGGGCAGAAGGCATGCTAAGCTTTCGGCTTGGTGGAAGCCTGCAACACGAATCCGGACTTCACGTCAAGAAGCGGTTTAGCTTCAGCCTCGGGTTTGTTCAATTGTCTGCTGTCGGCGTGGTCTAACTGTCTAACTAGGTCTCGTCAAACCAGGCATGCTCGTCTTAAGCCCTGGAGACATTCTTTTTCTAATCCGCGATGATTAATCGAAACTTGGGCTCTGCACTGTGGCAGATTACAAAGTCTGGAGACGGGAGGGTGCCAAACTCTTTCGGGGCCCCCATATGAGGGGAACCCAGAACACATCAATGCCTTAACATCCTTATGAAGCTTCAGCGGATTGAGCAGGGTTGCCATGATTTCTCTATCGGCCTCCAAGCTTGGGACGACTTCGAAGGAGCAAAACTAGCGGAATGGATTGAGCTGAAATCAGCAATTCAGGTCGTTCTGGGATGCATGAGCTTGGACCCGACCGAACAAACTTGGAACATGCGCATTCCGGCTGACCATCTGCTTGACATACTGGCCAGCCATGTGAAAGCCGTTGTGGTCAGAACTTTTCGAGGCACCTTCTGACACAACAGTTCGAACAACCATGACACACCTAAGCACCTCCAGCTGTCGAGTCGGGGTAGAACCATGTAGAACTAACTTATATAGCGGTAGCGACTTGGTTGCTAGAGCATTAGCCCTACTTCTAAAAGCCAGCCCTGCCTAGGGGCATTTATGAAGGCTGTTTCGTGTCTACAGAACATCTCTGGCAGACCTTAGGGCCAAGGGAGTCGGAAACCTAAGGCTCGTCGATTTCAGAGCCTATGGATGTATGTATATATATATATATATAGATAGATATAGATATAGTTATAGATATTGTGCAACAGAGATAGTTATTGCCGGTCGATCGGCGTCGCGGCGGCTGTCGTTACTTCGCCGATCAAAGCATGAGGTTTCCGCACTCGCTCTCTAGCAAGTCAGGTGGGAGTTTCCGAAACTTAGGGGTACCTTCGTTTGGGGTCTTATAATTCGGATCCTACTATTTAGGATGCTATATTGGGGTCCCCTATTTTCGGAAACTCTTAGGTGTGCTTCTCTCTGAACACAGTAGGATGTAGCTGTCGGGGCAGGACTGAATATTGAAGCCTTGACTACGGTAGTGCTCCGCCGCTTCTGCTTGGCCTTGCAAACCCCTAAGATCGTTAATGCTGATTCTTTCTTTCTGCGGCTACTTGCAGCAATTAAGATAGTTCGATGGCAGAGGTTGCGTGTCCTACCATCTAATTACGATTTATGAACGACCGAGCTGCTGATAATGAAGCCTCTCTTCAAGTGTTCCGACTCTGCAGCAACGACTGGTGCAATATGCGCAGCACGTCTGGTCTGCGGGTGCAGAGAATCACAAGTCCCCTATAAGCTCGACGAAGATCCAATTCGAAACCAGAACCCCCGAAAAACTAAATAAGGAGAAACTCGTTTTCCAAACGACGCGCCCCGTTTTGGTCGCACATTTGGGATTGCTTGGGGAGGCCCGAAACCCCAACCACTTGCAATGATGGGCAATGATACCTTCTTACATCAATACTTTGAAGGTGTTGCGCGTGTTAGTTTTCGGTGTTTACCTGTCACTGCTGGTTTTGTGCAAGGTTGTTGGCTGTCTGCGAGCTCGTCTTTTGCATTAACCCTCCCTCGCAAGCACGAGTTCAAGGACCGTTCCCGCTAAAGTTTTGAATCTCTCAAGTTTGATTCGGCAGAGTTCGCTTACGCAAAAGCCGTAAGTCTTCACGCTGTATTGGAACGCCAACTTGACTTCTAGGTCAGAGTTCAGCTCGTGGTTACTTGAGCGGACCGAGCCCTGCCACAGCCTCAACACAATTCCTAAACCGCTTAGAGCGGCACGGGTCTAACCACCGGGGTCGTTCCTGGATGCTGTGCGTTGGCAAAAAACTATCAACCCGACAAAATTTATTTCACGGCTGGTTGCGGAACCTTGTTTCGAAATACTAGAGGTTGGATGCCGCCGCCGCAAAACATATGCCAATCGCTGCCCACAAACCCATGCGCCGTGGACGACAAGGAGAGGGAATTTGGAGCCGTGGCTGAGACGACAATTGAAAATGGAAAGCCTTGCTCTCAAACCCAAGTACAAATGTGACCGCAATAGATCTTAGATCCGCAGCACTTTTCACCACAAGATATCCTACTGTAAGCCCGAACAGGCAAAACCGAAGACGCACAATTCTGTCCCAGCAGTACTCGCTCTCAAAGCAAAGTTCTCGGGCTGGGCGTTCTTAACGGCCTCCAGCTCCACAGGTTCAACACGCTGAGCGTTCCGGCATGCAGGGGCTTCTTGAATCTGTTGCCAAAACGTTAACGATAAGAGCCCTTTATACAGGCGCCGACAACAACCGGCTTTTCAGCTGAACGGTATTTATGCTACCTCGTGCCTGTATTCTGCCCGACGTTGACATGTCGGAGCCCAAAAAGAGAGGGAAAGAGAGAGAGAGAGAGAGAGAGAGAGAGAGAGAGGGAGGGAGAGGGAGAGGAGAGAGAGACAGAGGGAGGGAGAGGAGAGCGAGAGCGAGAGAGAGTCAGATAGAGAGCGGGAGAGAAAAGAGCGAGAGAGAGAGAGAGAGGGAGAAATATATATATATATATATATATGTATATACACCTAATACACATACATATATACATTTAGACATATAGATGGAAAGAGAGATACACGGGCAGTGCAAATCCGATTACACCTCTCAGATAGGTCTCTGAGCATGTTTGCCTCCTCCTCCTTTTGCTCGGCGCGAGCTGTGTGTGTGTGTGTGTGTGCGCAGCAGTGTGCACATGTGCATATATATATATATATATATATGCATGTATGTACGCAAATACAAAAATGTATAAACATATGCAAGCGTGCATATTATACTATATGAATATGTGTATGCAAATTTATGTATGTTTTAAACACATCTGCGTGTATGTGGTGAATACATGTAACTTTGCTAGAAAGATAGACAGATAGGTAGATAAAACGGTACATAGATAGATAGGTAGATAGATAAGACGGATTGGTATACAGGTAAGCAGGTCAGTAAACACAGATTTAGATGGATCGATCGGTGGATAGACATGTAGATAGATAGATTGATTTACTGGTTCGGTTGGTATGAAAGAGGCAGGATATTGCAACACCTGTGCATAGCACAAACCGTGCATACATACATTACGGGAATATGCAAGCATGCTTATGTGTGCAGGTATGTATGTAGCTATATATGTGTGCCATGTATGAATGCATGATTGAATGTAACCGTGAAGGACAGGCTCCATGTATCACAACTGCTTGGAATCATCATGTGTAGTGTATACATACCCTGTGTACATACTATTGACCTATTGTATGTTTGTAAATATACACTGTGGGGATAGGTGGAATTGACGATGTCGTTATGAACAGCACTTCATAGGGATGGATGGACCTGCGTGGTGCACCGGGTGCTGCGCATGGTAGGCTGTAGGCAAATGCATCTCCCCTGACCGGCTTGTAACTACATTCTTGAAGCCGAGGCTAAGTATGGGACGATGACATTCGAAGGCACGGTGTGTCTCGCCAACCGCATGGTAGCCTCTCCTGCTCTGCCACGGCTTTCGGCTTTCGATCTATAGATATGGATCTGGGGATCACGGATCGTCCCTTGCATTCCGGAACACTGGATACCTCCCGGAACATGCATGTTCACACGAAGCAAAAACGACGCTGGATGAACAGCAGTGAGCAACGAGCTTTCGGGAACTTGCTTAGAGAAGGCTGACGGCCTGATACGCTGCAGGTCCTGATCATGGATCACGGACCGGTGACTTGCAGGCAACATACGCATTAAACTAAAAATCGTTTGAGTGAGATTACACTTCTCTTCTTCCCCCCAGCACTGCTTTGAAACACCTGAGGAGAATTTCTGCAGAATGAGGCATGCTGACAACAATGTTGGTCTTCCTATGCAGGCTTCGATAATTGGGAGTCGCCGCTATCTGTATGCTTTGATCCTGGCATAGGCCTGGGAAAATCCGTAGCTAAACTAGGAGCCACAAGTTCAGTGTTTGCATTAGTAGAGAAACCTCAGAAAGCTCGCTGTCTGGCAATGCAACTCGCGCAAGCTCGAAATACAGTGCAAGCCTTGCTGACATCATGACTTGGCATGCGGCTTCTGCATTTCAAAGGCAAAGACCTTGTCGCGGCCCCCTATATCCGAATGTCATCTGCATTACACAGAGACCAGCCAACCTTGACTGCAAGAGCATTTCTCTACACGTAGATTTTCCAGTTGCAGGATGCGTAAAGGAGCCCTTCAAATCCTCAGAAGCACAACGGCAAAAAACTAAAACAACAGTGGTTCGCATCAGTGATGCAATCGAAGAGTTGCGATCAATCGCTACATGTGCCGTGTGCACCACAAGCACACATGGCTCGAAATTCTCTAAAGGTCCGAAAACCTATTGTCAAACATATATGTGCTTGAATTGTTCAGCCTGCTAGTTGATATATTCCAACGCTTCGGCGGGCATGGGTGCTCAAGCAACAGAAGCCAGTCGTCATGATGCCAGGGAACCGACCACCTTAAAAAGATATGCTGCGTTGAACTGACAGCCTACACTTCCGGCTTCCGGAACAGGCTCCACGAGCAAGTTAGCTGTCAACCTTTGGCTGTAAGAAGTAAATCGCCATCCCACGCAGCCAGGCAAGCGCGCATGTTTTGAAGCGCTGGGGTCTTGCAGCATACCTTGTTGTAGCTGACGTTAGAAGCCGAGTCTGTTGCAATCGCCTATGGGTCGATCTGAAGGGCAGGGGTTGCACTTGAAATCGTGAAGCTGAGGGAGCCATGGACACAACTAGAACATCTACCAAACATCTTGCCAGCCAACAGGTTGACAAGGTGACACGGGCATTCCACAAATAAGAACCAAGCAATTCCCGTGTCTGTGATGACGTCTCCAAGGAACCTGCCCTATCGCGGCCAGCATCGGCAAGTTCTCGAACTAGACTCTGCAGGTCTATAGGCCCGGAGATGACTTTAGAAGTCATGCTCGCACGAAATCGAGGTTGGGGGTTGAAGGACAAGTTGAGGTCCTGACGTCTTCGGCCAAGATGGAGACAAGTCCGAAGGGCGTGGGCATCACACAACCAAGGAATTCTGAAACAGGGCACTGAACTTTATGGCCAACCTCTTTAGTAGCCAGCAGCTGGTCTCGACAAGGGCTGGAGAACACAAAATTGTCAGAGGTGCTGGGTTGAATCCTTGCAGCTGCCCAGATGCTGAAATAGACGTAATGTAGGGACCATAATAATCAGAACATGGTTTTTGGGTCCCACTATACTATAGCTGTGGTAACCAATAGTAAGTCACATCCAAACCGTGTGCGATTCCGATTGCCATTATTTCGCTTCGTGCAATCTGACGCTGCTGGTAGCTGCTTTCGTCGCCGTCGTCGTAGCAGTCGTACTAGTAGTGGTGGTGGTGGTGGTGGTGGTGGTGGTGGTGGTCGTGGTGGTGGAGGAGTAGGAGTGGGAGTACGAGTAGAAGTAGGATAGGAGCAGCAGTTAGCAGTAGCAGTAGCAGTAGCAGTAGCAGTAGCAGTAGCAAGTAGCAAGTAGCAAGTAGCAAGTAGCAAGTAGCAAGTAGCAAGTAGCAAGTAGCAAGTAGCAAGTAGCAAGTAGCAAGTAGCGAGTAGCGAGTAGCGAGTAGCGAGTAGCGAGTAGGCAGTAGCAGTAGCAGTAGCAGTAGCAGTAGCAGTAGCAGTAGCAGCAGCAGGAGCAGCAGTAGCAGTGGCAGTAGCGGTAGCAGTAGCAGTAGCAGTAGTCGTAGCCGTAGCAATAGCAGTCGCAGTAGTAGTAGCAGCAGCAGCGTAGCAGTAGTAATAGTAGTAATTTCCCATAAAAGTAGTAGAGGCAATAGCAATAGCAGCAGTAGCAGTAGTAGTACCAATAGTCTCAGCAGCAGTAGTGGTGGGCTTGTTGCTGAGGATTCCAACCCATAGCTCGAGCACACCAGCGAACCCAGCCGAAACAGAGACTTCTGACGGCCCAGGCACAATTGCACTAGGGGTCGGCTAAGCGTTCAAAACTGGTGCGACACGTGGGGCATGAGTTGGCTGACTTAGAAGTAGCCAAGGACCAGCGTGCAATGCAGTCCTCATGGAAAACGTGCCCACAGGGAAGGATCGCAACTTGGCTGCGGGGCTGAAAATCATCCAAACAACATGCGCAGGTGGGCTTGAAGAGACAAGCATCGCTCTTGACCGGTGCGGGCCCAGTTTGTTGCCACTCGGCACCGTCTGTACCCTTCTCCACATGGAAGGAACGAAAGCTAAGGCTGTGCGAGTCCACAACCCCAAACTCCAACTCCTCGAAAACATTGGAAGCCCAAATGCAATCACAGCTCTTCTTATCGACAGTGGCAGCTCTTCTTTCTGCAACAGGATGCGAAGGGCGGTCGAAGAGGAGAGAGATAGCCCCAACCATCAGCATACAGGCCAACGGAATCACGAGCAGGGCTGAATAGCCATGACGGTTCTCCACGGGTGTGAACCCAAGAACCACGATCAGAAAGATCATGGTCACGAAGCTAATCGCAATGACAGCCAGCCTGGTTTGCAACGCTTGCCCACACATGTCCCCGAAGCATGCACCCCTTTTCTTCATGCGGCTAAGTGCAGTGCACTATCATTTGCTATAACTGCTCAGCAAGCTGCTTCCCTCCGAAAGTCATGTCGTTATCGTCGAGCTGTCTACGCTTCCCCGAAAGCACTCACAACACCTCGAAGAAACCAGCTGAGCCAGGAATCCTAGCACTTTGGGTGCTGCGTGACATTTCTCGGGACTTGGTGTTCTTGGAAACTTAAGTCCACATCACATAATTTCACATCGTTAACCCAGCCACGCGCATGCCCGGATTCTGGATTGCAGCTGGATTGATAGCTCCCTCGCCATCGCCACCTTAACCTTGCAAGCATGCAAAGCGTAGTCAGACTTCCTAACATGGATGGTGCCGGGAAGCGTTCCTTGTAACCATTTTGAAACCCTGACCTTGAGGCTCCTCCGAACACCCCGTGCATGCCCGAAGACGGGCTGTGCAACAACCACGTAGGGCCCTGGAAAGAAGTGGAGTGCAGAGCATCTGTTGACTGGCTTCACAGATCTGCTTAGTCCCTGAGTTTAAACGTCTTCGGAAAAGTTCCTTGAAGGTCGCTACGCTACGGGCAGTCTGGACCTTGACCACCTTAAAGCTGCACCTCAAAACCACAATGTCCGATACCGAGAGACCTGTTCTAGTCGACGCGCGGCAGGGACAAGCACGAAAGGTACCGTTCCTGCCTCTATGAGAACGTAGAAGCAGTAGCAGGTAGGAGTAATGAGTTGCTTCACTTCTCCACTTAGTGTAGGAATTAATGGTGTTTGCCGAATGCACCCTCCCTTGCATCTAACCGGGCTGCCGCATTCATTGACATGCCCCAACATTAACACTTTAACAGGCTAAACCCTCAAATGTACGTAGTGTCTGCGGGCAACAACGACTTTGACCGTGAGGCTGCTGGCTGCTTGAGCCGAAAGCAAGACCAAATTATGAAGGCGCTTCAACCGTTCTACTCGTAGCTTTCAATCTGACCATTATATACCGGACCGAAGAAATCCTTACATTCGAGAAATTCTGAGTGAGGCTTCCTTGTAGGTCAGTACGTATACTTAAAGTCAGAAACATAAAGCATCATAGATAACAGTAGGTAGTGTCGGGTAGTTCCTGAACATAGACACTCCAAGCAATGCAGGAGAAACTGCATTGGGTTCATTTGCAGACTTAACGATCTGCCTCTCACTGCCTTCATGCACTACACACTCAACTGCCAACATGCATGCATACATGAACTAGAGTCAGTAGAGTTACATGCATTTATGCCAACATAGCACAATGCATACCTGCGTGTATGCATTGCGTACCAAAGAGCAATTACATGCACGAAGCATGTTCGTCCATCCGTGGTCACTAACGAAACAATTGAAAGCCACATGTCAGCGGTGTTATTGTAGAACAGAGTCTTCTTACTGATTACTCATCTGACTGTTTTGACATGTTAACATTTAAAACCATGACTAAGTACCATCGCTAACTCCTGCTCGAAATTACTACGAAACTTGTTCTCATGCCACGCAGCTCGTTCACCTCGCCTTAAACACCCGAAAACCTAGGGTTTAGGGTTTACGCTCTCGCAACTCGGACAAGGGTTTAGGGTTTAGGGTTAAGCCCGACGCTGACACAACCCTGAGCCGCAACGTCGTAGGATTGTCTGTACCTTGATTGCACTTCGTAGTCCTTGCAGATATTTTCGCTGAACATCCCTGATCCTAAATCCCGAACTACTGTTCTAATGTGTAGTTCCTCGCATATCCAGCTCCCTGACGCAAAAGCCTCGCGAAGAGCTGCAACTTCGTGCAACTCCCGGAAAAGGGCGCGCTCCTCTTGCCAGTAGTCCTCCAAGCACAGCGTCTTCGGTTCAGTGCACTAAAGCTCTCGGGAAATGAGGGTAGTTAAAAGCTGCATGGCTGCTTCGTCTGAGATTTGTCCTGTCGTAACTTATTACCGCATGAACGCATGAAGCATGCGTACTGTGTCCCAGAGTGGAGTACACTACGACTTTGAAGAGGGTCTTGGTTCTGGTGCCCCAGGCAGCTGCAGGAAATCACTGGTCGACGAATAACCCTTGAGATCCGAACTCCAACCGCCGATGCCGGGTCCCTCTCTGCATCGTGGTCGCGAATCTTTGCATATTCAACGCGCAGGTACGTGTTCTTCTTTGCGAAGGCTCCGGGATTGAGCACCTGCGGTTGGGATTTCTGTTTCCCCAGCGCTCCAGATGTGTCCGGTTACGTAAGGCTTCGTGGTGTGCATCTTGCAGTACAGAGAGAAGAGGGTGATAGCAGCGATGCCACATGCCAGGCTGGAGCTCGGATGCGCATGCAACCCTGAAGAGCTCAACCCAATCACAGTGAATCCATAAGCCATCCGTCCAGAACCCGAGCACGGCAAAGCCGTCAGTGATAGAAACCAGTCTCAAACATTAAGAAACACACAGATTCCCCGATGATTCACTCCGAGCCGGGAGCCCGAACCACTAATTCGGCGAGCTGCTCTGAACAGGTGGAGTGCAGGTTTATGATCAGTCTAAGGTTCCTGGTACACTGTGGGGCCCTCGGGTGTCGGCTTTAGACCTGTGGAGAACTGCGAGCTCCCGAAGCCTACGTGCCGAGAGGCCCCAAATATCTGAAACTATTCCACCACGGTTTAGGGTTTAGGGTAAACCCTAGACCCTGAACCCACAAGCAAAAACACATGACCCTAAACCAATAAAGCCCTACCAAACTCAAGCAAAAAACTAACCCCTAAACCCCTTTTTGCAACAGGCCTCGTTGTCCAGCACCCCGGTCTACCACCCCTTTTTGCAACATGCTTTCCACTTCGCCCGGAGTTGGAGCAAGCAGCCCTAGCAGCAAACCCCTAGCCGCCGTAACCCTTGAAGGCCCTCTCAGTCAAAGAATCCCTAAACCCTAAACCCTAAACCCTAAATCCTTGCTTAGTAGCCCTACTTGCAGCCCTGGCGCCCTTGTGATTCGCACAGGCTTCTGGACCTGGGCGGCTGAGTTTGGAATGCGTGGATATACGGCCCCTCGTGCTCAGAATGGGGATTTGGGTACATTATATATACTATAAGCACAATAAGGAACCAAGGAATAGTAATCTAAGGTACTGTTTGGACTTCTATGTTAGTGGGATTCTTTTGGATCAAGTGACGAGGGCTAAGATTAATGAGTTGCTGTTTTGGACCTGGCTATGATGTTACGTGTTACTGTTGCCGTCGTGCCTTCGTCGCGGCGCCTGGCTTAAGGGTTAATGTATGGGCCTTGATAATTACAATAGGGTTTTGGGGACCATTGTACGCCACAGGCTCAGGCGCCGGTAGGACAAAGTGCTGGCGCCCCGGCGTATCTGCTGACAGGTTGCTTGGGGAGCCCACAGGCTGCCTTCTGAAGTTGACGCCAACAATCGCCAACAGGTGCCCCGAACCAAGGAAAACGACGATCTCCGCCACTGTCGAAGCCCAGCGGCAGAGTGCTGCACAGTGTAGCGGAATCGGGAATTGCTGGGAGCCTCCAGCAGGTCCTGCAGAGGCCATCATCGACGAAGTCGGTTCAGGAGCCTTTTGCAATTTGAGCCTTTCATAAAGCATGGAAAAGTGTGTTTCAGACGCGTGGCAGAAGCCGCAGGCGATGGCATGATCCTGCCTGGCATGTCCTTGAATTTTGGCGTTCTATATCGTTTTGCTTGGGCTCGATATGTTTGACATGTTGGACCATCGCCCAGGACTACTGAGTTTGGGCGATGGGTAGACCCCATGAGTGTCGTACTATGCAACTGCATTTTCAAGAGAGAATGCCTTCCACACGATTAAGCGGATACAGGAAGAGCATATGAACGCACGTCACCACTATGCAAGCACAGGTCCGTAATCACGAAGACCACGGCTGCTTCTGCCAGACACGCTCCTTCAGCACTCACGCAGGCTCCCTAACAAGGGTCTTGTCTAAGCTACCACAATAGGGACCTATAGTTAATATTATTGTTTCTTCACTAACTATGGTAACTAGATTGAATCCCTAAACAAGAACTCAGTAACTTGGAAGCCCGCACGTGCTTTCGAGAAAGCTGTCTCAGGCATAACTGAGGCTATGTCTACGTGTCCAGCAGTGATGAGGGATGACACTGCTCAGCTAGCGTCCGCTTCTTTGTCAGTTGTGCTGCTAAAGCTTTGTCAAGTATAGATCGTCTTTCCAGGCGTTGGAGAAGAGACTGTGTCGAATCGCCGTGTCACGGAAAGGCTGGGTGGGGTGATAAAGCAGCTTGAGGGCACTCCTTCAATCGCTGATATATGCTGCAGTTCATAATGATCGGTCGGCGACACTCCAAGAAACCAGTAGCTAAAGCAATCTCACACTTGGCTTGGGCCCTGCACCCTACCTGTCGCAGCCGTCCTTGAGATGTCTGGAGGAGCCGGGGCACAACGAAGCCTCGGACGCTTACTACAGGGGCCTGAATAATTAGAATAGGGTTTTGGGGCCCATTATACTATAGTTACTATAGTTATAATAAGACACCCCCCCTAAATAGTATAGGCAATTGTTTTGGCCCCTATATTACGTCCACTCACGCTCCACCGGCATCGAGTTCGTTGTATGGTCTTTTCTGGGGCTTGGGCTCGGGATGTCGGGATGACGAGACTGGGAAGTGTGAAGGGCGCAGTAAGCATACAGCATTCTACTTCTCAGGGATTGCGAACCTTCAGGAAATGTTGAGGCATCTTTCCGTGAACCAGGCAGTTTGTCACTGTAGAGTGGCGGAATGGCATGCAGAGAAATTGCTTCTGGCATATGGCGAGACCTGCATAGGCAGTTCTGAAGCCCGGAGGCACTTGGACAAAATCCAACAGAGCTCACGGCAACACTCCGGGCTCCGCGCATGCTGAGATGATGTGCAAAGGGCATGTTTTGTTCAAAACCCCCAGAAGCGTTTCAAAATCCGAGAGAAGCCCAGGCAACGTCATCCATGTTCTGAGATGTGCCCAACGACCGCATACTGCCATTGCCCAAGCTTGGAATCAGGCTTAAGCTTGCGTGAAACCTCTGCCCTAGGGGATTGAAGACTCGCTGATGGGTGCATTCCAAGAGACGCCGTTGGCCGGTGGTGAGAAGATCTTCGTACATTGACGTGTAACCTTCCCCAAAGGGTCCCATGTACTGCTGTATGGGTGATGGGGGATACTCCCCTAAGTCGTCCTAATATGGAAACCCTACATTCTACTATATCGGTATATAGGACCCTTTGGGTTCAGCTGCAAGGGATCTTGGCCCCGCAGTGTTGCCCAGAAAGTTGCTTCGGGGTTTGTCACGAACTCCGCCTACAGTTGATAATTGCCCCCTCAGAACCCGTAAATGTGTTTGAACCCAAATCCACAGGAGAGCATCTGAGATTCGTCAAGACACGCCGCTCCATAACATTCCTCGGCTTCCGCACTCTTGGGCTTTCGGGTTTTTGAAGCGAGTAGCCGTGCAATGCGCCAAATGAGCCCCACTCAAAAACCTGCACGACCTGGAAAGAGAAGGGGCTACTTCCTGCGTGGCAGAGACCAGCTGCTAGACATTGCCAGGCTAACAGTGCGTGCATGCTTGAAACAAGAAGTTTTGAATTCCGAGCCCAGGATCAGCATCCGGCGTGAGCCCGGTAGGGCCGCGCGGTGCAGTGGAAGAGGAAAACATGGGAGCGTGCCTGCATAATATAAGGGCCAAGAACAGAATAGGGTTTTGGGGCCCATTCACCATAATTAAAATAAGGAACCCCCAAAATAGTTTTGGTAATTATTTAGGCCCCTATATTAATGCCACTTCAACAACTGCAGAGTCCAGCCGAACATGCAAGCCTTGCCCTGGCTGCACCCCTACCCTAAGGCCTCAACGTAGCTCCTTTTTGGGGTTCATATTTAGAAGCCTATAAGGTAATCCCCCAAAGGAACTACTATGGGCCTATGGGTTGTTTTCCTTAAACCACTAGTCTTGCTGCTCAGACGACAATGATTGCGGGGATTGCGCTGCTGCTCCTGCCGCCCCTATCACCTGTCAAACTCACGCTCCTGCGACACGACAGCTATCGAGGAATGCTCATCAAGTCCGAAGAAAACGCGGACCAAACTATGGGTACGCCACACTTGGCTGTAAAGGATTGAGGCTGTGATAGGAAGCCGTGGTGGTGGCGGCGGGTGGTGGTGGTGGATAACGAAAGCAGTCTAGCAGTAGCGGCAGCAGGGGATAGCAGCAATGAGTGAAGTAGAAGCAGCAGCGATAGCAGCAAAAAAGCCCAATTGAGTCGCTGCGAGAGCCACTGCCATCACGGCCCCAAACCATCTCCCAATGAGTTGAGGCGCCTGGTTGTGGCGGGGCCGGTGCAGACGGCTCGGCAGTCAGTGGCGGGAGAAAGATGGGAGCTGGGACCTCTCACGATTTGAACGCTCGCTGGAATCTGGGTTGCAGTTTGGGATCCTATAACCACAAGATTCGCATACACTGCAAAGCTTACCAAATGCTGCCCCGTGTAATTAGAGCAACCTCCGTTTCAGGTGACACGGCACTGATGAAAGAGCGCTCACCGGCTCGCTGCCCAAAGCCTCCAAAACCCCCTAATTGAGGAATATACTTTGAAGTATAATAGGATCCCTAATATTATTTAAGGTATATATTTCCTAATTAAGGGGTTTTGGAGGCTCTGGCTGCCTCATGGCGGCTGGAGCAGCGACGTCGGAGCTTCGCCCCGCGCAGTGGGGACAGCCTCTTGGCTCGCACAGGTCCGGGCAAAGGGGCTACATCTGGTGTGAAAAAGTCCTGCAACACTCAAAGCCGTCAGTATCATGTCTTTACCCAAAGGCCCCGAAGTAGTTGCTTTTTGGGGTTCATATTTGGAATCCTATAAGGTAATCCCCAAAAGGCACTACTATGGGGCCTTAGGGTATGCTAGATTTCCGGACTTGACAGCATCCTGGCTACCAGTACGCTGCAGCAGAGGCATAGAAAAAGCTTTCTGAAAGGAGAACAGCCCTCGTGAGAGATCGGAATAAGAGGATCCGCATTACTTCAGAATCGGCGAATCTCCTGTAGCCCGAAAACATATACTGTGAAAAGCTACGCTCTGCGGCTAACCACACCAATATCATTTCAGCGGCACCCAACGAGACATTCCAAATGGATAACTTGAGTCACAGGCGTCATCCAGTCTTGAAAAATCTCAGGGTGACATGGATCATCGACGCCTTCTACCCTCTCAAAGGCAGAACGCTTCGTCATTTTGCTCGGTCTCTTGTTTAGAAAATTCGCCAGGTATTGAACCCGAGCCCTCTCAGAACAACCATTCCCTCGAGCAGCAAGTGCAACAAGTGGCGAGCACCAGGCATCATCTGCTGCCGATAGATGTGTCATGACCTTGGCAATCCGGTTTCAAGGATATTGAGTCCGAGCTGCCAGAACTCTGTTTTTCACAGTAGTTCTCTAACAACGACGGATGCAAGAGCAACAGATTGACATGCTGTCGTCATCATCATCATCATCACCATCATCATCATCGGGGTGCCGCAGGCATTTACAACAATTGTAACACCGAAATGCTGCTTCAGCTTTCCCGCCCCGCTGTGAGATCATGGAGTGTGCACTTACCCGAACACGACAGACAATGCGAAAGACTCTTCGCTGCAGCATAGGTGCGTTGCAAGATGCGGCGAGGACGAGCATTCCTGGGGAAACAGGGTGCAGTCTCAAGGGCATTCTGGTGAACATCCAGCAGGCACCACATCGTTGGAGGTTTGGGTCTGGATGCTCAGTTTTCGCACCTGTCAGGTTCCTACGCAAAAATTCACCTGCGCCTATCAGGGCCCCTAGTCGTCCATATTCAACCCAAGGGGCAGAGAGGCAAGCACAAGACCTCATGTCCCAAGAACACCCGGATATCAGCTCTCTTCGCGGAGTCTCTATCAAGTCGCCCCTCGTTCGACAAAGCAACACTCAGAAAATTTTTGGAAACCAGCAGCTCGCTCAAACCTCCACATCAACTGCGGGCTGTCGTGTTCGCAGCATGGCATGCTAGAGCAGAAGGCTCTGGGGCGAGGTAGGTTCCGGTTAAAATTATGGGGCGGCTAATGGCCTGAGTGACACCCCACAGTCGCAAGCTCAAGGACCAAGGAAGCCCAGCTCTGTACGAGCATCCAGACATCACAGATGCAGGCACAATTGCACCAAAACGTATACCAAGCCCGAAGGACACATTCGGACAATGCCGCAATTTGCGCGGCTGCATAAGTAATCAAGATAGGCACCACTTTACCACTCAACAGATCAGGACTGAGTAACAGACACTCTCCTCAGTGACCAAACGAAAGGACTAGCATTCGCTGAAGCTGAGCAGCCTCCGCAAATTCGAAGTGCTCGGCGTGCTGGGAGGGTAGGGGGACGCCTGATTCCCAGGGCGTGGCGCCGGGAGCGGGGGCCGGGTGGGGGTTCTCAGGCCGAAGGTCTGTTTTTGGGGTGGGGCACCCTGGTGCTTGCCAAGACAAGTGTGCTAGATCACTATAGCACTAGACTTAGATCAAAACAAAAACCGGTGTTGATGAAGGGAACTGAGAAGTACCAGGAGCTGATGGAGGTACAGTAGCAGGGATCCTTGCGTGGGCAGAATTCCGATTCGCATCGTATTGATTTGATCTGCACGGGGCCTGCGACTAGCGTGGTCATGCATCAGCTTCTTGGCAGCCGACTCTTGCCTAGAGCAGTCACATGTAGAAAATGTAAGATGCAGGACGTCCTGTAACAATGGACACTGAATGAAGTTTCATCGAGGCTTACAGGGAACTGCAGACTTTGCGGGTCTGGTGATGTTCTCCACGGCAATACGACTCTGCCGACGAGGGTCCTCAAAAGGCAATCCCGAATTCTGTGAAATCTCATGGTTTTGACACGATCCAACACTATTGTTGCGATGGTTATTATTAATATATTGCCCATAGGCCCCAAAGTAGTTCCCTTTTAGGAATACCTTATATAGGATTCTAAATATAAGCCCCCCAAAAGGAATTACTATGGGGCCTATGGGTACTGTCACGACTGCAGGATGGGCCTCTGTGAGGGCTCTCGACAGTTCTCCATGTCCCCCTCCATCTTTGTCCATCGGATGGCCAGTGCCACTGCTTGCGTTTTTCGGCTTTGTGGCTCTCGGGGCTGGGGGGGAAAGGACCGTGGTTTCCAAGCCTACATCTGGGGAATCAGTCTCAGTCTCAGGAAGCGAGGCAGGGGTAGGGTCTGAAATACAACACTGAAGTCGCGGAATGGAGTGTGTCCTGAGTTGGCTTCAGCTTGCGGCGCACTGCGTGGACCAACATGCCGGAATGGTAAACGGCTGCGCCGGAGATGGATGAAATCCGTAGCAAAAGTCCATCTAAGGAAGATATGCTATGATTTAGTATTATAATAACCGCATGAAGCCGCTGCCGAGTCTTCCGCTCGCTCGGATGTCTAGGCTACACCGTTTCCGTAGAAGTAAGCCTTAAAAGCAAGATCTACTAAAGCCCGGCACCCAAATTGACTGTGCTGTACTGGTGGCTGAAACTGCCCAACTACATCGGGCATTTTGCTCGTAGTTTCAAGCTTTGAAACAGGACTAGGGATGCTTAAATCATTAGAATAGGATTTCCACTCAGCAGTTTAGGGGTTTTACAGTTCTACGGGAAACGATTGGGACTGCTTAAAGGCTCCTGCATGATGGGCTTAGTGTGCTGGCGCTCGCCTTCAGAATTTATTCAACCGTCTTACACCCATCGTATTGAGATGAAATCCAGATGAAAGTAAACGCGTGACTATTTGTTCACATTCTCGTCACCCAGGCTCTTCCAGGTTCTTGATTCTTGCGCCAAACAGACCGACACAAATGCACAAACACACCCTCGGTTACTCGTGCAAGCGCATCACTCCCTCACCCCCTTAATTACGCGATATACTCATGGTTAGAGTTGACTACTCGTGAAGATTGTGCCGAGTGCGCAGCGGCGGCCATGAAGTGCGAGGCGTGGTGAGGTTGCATTGAAATCTTGCTGCCGAGTTCTAACGCTCTAAGTCATGATCATGCATGTTATTGCGACATAGCAGCAGTGCTGAAAAGCAGGACTCAAACCTCAGCGCGGCACAAACGCCTGGAGGTGGCTTCTCTAGAACCAGCTCCTTCCGACAGGACCCTTCTGCGAGCGACGGAATAATGCCGATGCGGGCGAGTCTTCAAGATCAGAGCTTCGAGTTCTGCAGGGCATGGTGAAGCAAAGTCACGACTTAGTTCATCAGTAGCCGCAAACTGCATGATTCCAGGACTCTCAGCAACAGAGGTAAAAGGAATAAGCGGTTTGCTGCAGGATTTACATCTTGTCACGAAAATGCCTTGCAATATTTGCACGGTTACTCTGTCTGAATTCTTGGAGTTCTTGTACAAAGCAGAAAAACATCAAATGCTCAATTAAAGATCCGATGACTCGTGCAAAGCCCTGAACCCGACATTCTTTCAACCTCAGACCCTCAAATCGCAGTTTTCGAAAGTCTGACTAGTGACTAGCACACATCCGCACAAAGGGGCCTGGTCTTCTTGCGCCACCTGACACCGAAGAAGCGTCGAAGAGTTGCAATCCGAAACGCAAGCAATGGAAGGCCTTTTGGTCGGGTAAGCTTTTCTCCGTCAAGTCTTCCGATCGCAAGTTGCGGCCCTCAAGGTTTCACCTGGAAGGCGAGAATACTCCCTGGCCGGACAGACTCACCGAGGGGTATCTCGATGACTTGATCACCACCCGGCTTGCGTACCTTGAGTGTGTCACCGGGTACAGCATCCAGCGGAACGAGGCATTGGAGCTGACCCTCGCAGCCTGGGATGGCTTCGGGCACACCGGGCTCCACATCTCTGGGCTCGCAATCCACGTCTTCCAGCACCGTCTCCGACGCCTCTCCGCCGTGGACTCTCCGGTAAAACAGCGCATATTCCGGATATATCGACTCCTCGTGAAAGAAGATGAACTCCCGGAAAGTCCCCACTGCCGCCTCGCGATCACCAAGAACAACATCAAATGCGCCTGAGGTCACCTTCTTTGAGTAATTGCCGGTGTTCTTCTCGACGAAGGGTCTTCCCATCACTGCACGGCAGGCGACCATCGCATAGAGGCCTTTGTAGCTGCCGGCCTTGTCATCTTGCGCGTACTCGTCCGCTTTGGTCGATGCTTCGGCGAGATATGCCCCTGGTCCAAACATCGTTCCTGCACTTGCACCAGCTAGATCAATCTTGAAGTTGTTCTTCAGGATCGCCACGGCCGATGTCGGGTTCGTGCCGTGAAGAAAGATCCCTTCTGTCGATGGATTCTTCCCGTCCTCGTCAACACAGTGCCCCGCCAGTGCCGGGCAAGCGAGGGTTGTTTTGGGGACCACGTCCTGTCCTCTGTGATCTGTGTGTAGGCCATCACGAGTGAGGCCGACCTTGTGCCGTCGGTTTGCAAACGCATCCCATAGGTGGGGATTTTCGGATCGAACTGCAGCGACAAGCTCGAAGCGCTCTGCCAGTCGACCACCTCTGCGATCACGAGTAACCTTTTTCACGTAGCTTCCATCCAGGAGCTGCTGCAGCCATTCCCTCTCCTCCTCTGTAGCAGGCACGACCTTAGAGGCTTCAGTTCCCTCGCGTGACTCGGTGGTCCAGTACTCCGGCGCCTGCATCGGTGGGCGGCCCAAGGGCGTGTGATGCGCGGTGGCCATGAACACCCGTCCGGCTTTGGGACGGTGGCGGAAAACGAGCTGTTGCTCACGGGCCACCATGGACACAAGGCCACTCCAGCTCCACGCGCGCTCGGCTGCATTTCCGTTACAGGCGATGAGGTCCCATTCGCCAAGGTGGTCTACCAAAAAATCAATCAAACGCATGGTGTACTTCCCGAAGTTGTTCTCACCACAGTAGAAGCCATCCCAGTACTCGCCATGGGGAGACATCTTCTGACGGAAAGCCTGACAAGAGAAAAGGCAGTCGCAGTAGGGCTGTGGCCCCAGCATTCTTCCCTTAAGGAATCGCTCGATGAACTCTTGCAGCTTCTGATAAACGCCATTAGTGTTGAAACCATTCACCTCAACAAAGCCCTCGTAGTCTGCCGAGACAATCCAGTCACGCAGTGCGACCGCTGTCTGCCTCTTCCTGGTCTCGTTCTCCTTGAAGGGATCTATGTATTCCAGATTCATAGTGTTGATGATCTCGGGTGGACGTCTGGGAACGGATCGCAGCTCGATCATCAGCAGGGGCTCGGCCGCAATCGCGCGGTCCGGCGCTCGAGTGAACTTGATCTGTTGCTCCCGCTTAATGCCGCCAATGAGTTCACAGTCGGCCATCTTTTTGTGCATTGGAAGAGGCGCCATGGAGTTGCAGGAGGCAGGGTCCTTGATGCTGGAGATGTGGCCACCGTTACATAGCATGAGCATCCATCCTTGTGAAGCTAGGGCGATAGACAGTTCGATGGTCAGCTTGCCGATGTTGTTCGTCAAGCCCTGCTTGTAGTAGAGATTCTGTGGCGTAACAAACTTGCGATCGCAGAATTTCGTCTGCTCGTAAAATTGGGGCTTGTAGTCTTGACACTTCCAGCTTCCCATCAAGAACTGTGAGACGAAAGGCTCGATGTCGCGCGAGCTGGAGAGGCCATTCACCTCTACATAACCGATGTCCCTGAGCTCGACCATGATGTGGTCTTCACCATGCTGCACATGCCCGTCGTCACGGAAGACCATTTGCTGTTCGCGGAGGTCTCCATACCTGCCGAAGTTTCCACCATTGCAAGTGATCATCGTCCAGGCGCAGCGTTGCACCATAAAGTCCACAATCTCCATGGTCCTCATGCCCATGTTGTTTTCGCCTTCACGGCCACGCTTGCTGAAAACGTCACAGCTCAACTTGAGCGCACAATAACCCGGGTCAGCCTGGACCCTCCTTGCTTTCCAAGTCTGTTCCAGCCACTCGGAGAGCTTCTCAAAAATTCCATTGCTGTCAACACCGTTGACCTCCACATAGCCTGCCTGCCGCAACTCGATCCTTGCCAATGCCCCGAAAGTTGGAAAGCTCAGAAGACTCCTACAGTAAGGACCTTAATAAGTAGAATAGGGTTGGGGGGCCCATTATGCTACAACTGTAATAAGGAAACCCAAAAATAGTATAGGTAATTATTAGGCCCCTAATGGTACAGTAACTTGTCAAACGCATTCAAACGCCAAAGAGTTCAAAGGTTTTGCATTGGAGATCTGAGGATCATGAGGTGCGGGGCAGTTAGATTCAGTGGGTGGGGCGCCTTGAAGATAACCTGCTGCTCCCGGATCTGACCGAAGAAGCCGAGGTTGGTCCCGTTGCACAGATGAAGCCCCCAACCACAGGTTTGTGTCATGAAGTTCACCAGTTCCATCGTTAGCTTGCCCATGTTGTTCTCGCCTTCATTTCCACGAAGCTTGAAGACCGTGACAATGTTCTTGCCGCACATCGGCATGCACCGACACACGAGCTCGTTAGGAGGCCAGTCGAAGCTCGCGTCGCACAGGCGATTCCATTCTGCCATTGGCCCAACGCGGTTGACCATGCCAGTAAAGTAAGGTCCAGAGAGGCCAAAGTCGCTATCCCGGTCTGCAACGACACGTACTTCCGTGCTCAGGAACTCGCAACCCCACTGCTCCCCCATCCAATCCTCTAGCCGTTGGTAAATGCCACCCATATCTTTACCACAGATCTCTATATAGCCGAGGCTTCGGAGCTCTACCAGCAGGTGTGGGATTTCCGTGCGTGCGTCGAGCGCAGCCATGAGCCTTCGATCCTGTTCATGTTCTTGCTGCCATCGCGAAGTGGAGTTCCGCATCGCAGCAATACGCGCGGACACCGCAAAGCTTGATGGCTAGTTTCTGACTTCCGGTGAGCATAGGGCTTGAGATAATGACAGGGCGCCGGCATTTACAGAAGTTCCGGCAAAGGCTCAAGTCACCGCCGAGTCATCTCACCTTTCAGCACAAAGCGGCCCGAGCAAACTCGCATCTCTTTCAGTATGGCTCTTCCATCAAACCTCCCTTTCCAAACCTCTCGAACAAGAAACACTCCCCGAACTCAGGATCAAAGCAACACAAACTACCAATCACAGGATACAAATCAACATCAACCTGCCCTCAAACGCTCAATCGGCAAACCATCTAAGTCTCAGCCAAGCGTCTTAGCCCTGCACCATCCTGAATCCCCTTACATAGGGGCCTTAATGACTAGAATACGGTTTGGTGTACGATATAATGATGCAAATATACTAACAGGAAGTAAGGAATAGTGTTAGAACATGTCAGGGCTCCTATGATCAACCAAAGCTCAAGCCACAAGCACTCTGCCTGCGAGTGGAGCGCAAAGAGGCGGAATCGGAGAGATCCAGCAGAGCCCTTTCTGAGAAGACTTGGGGTGGGGCCAGGAGAGACTTGGGTAGGGTAGGGACCTTCGTTTTTGTCTTTACAGGTGCCCTAAAGGGCGGCTACATGTAAGTGTTCTGCAACATAAGGACTATAATGAGTGCATTAGGGACTATAAGGGGGTATTATTAGTAAGCATTCCGAACACCCCCCACCGATATTGCCGAACCTACCACAAGGGGGTGGCTCGCACGTTACTGTTAGTAGCAATGGCCATGATTATTGATTGCACCTACAACACCCCTACATGCTCTTCCCACTAGTACCCTATACGGCCTAAACCCTACAAGGGTTAGCAGGACTTTAGGGCTTGGGTTTGGGGTTGGGCCTGCTACAATCCAAGCACGAAGCTGGAGTCTGAATATGAAGCTTCCTGAGACAATGGACGGAAAATGCTTGTCTGGGTTGGCCTTTAAACACCCTGAAAAATATTTGTATATAGGGCCCCTTATAAACCCAAATAAGGAAAATGAAAAATGTCCCAAAATCCAACCTAGTTGTCACTAGGGCTGTATACCGGCCTGGGCCTTGCATCGAAACCCAACAACAACTGGGGGGGTACGCTCTCACAAATCGGACTTGCCAGATCAGGCCTTACAATATAGAGGCCTCAATGATTACCAATTTGTGGGGTCCCTTATTATGATTATAGTATGATATACTCCATTAGGGTTTAGCGTGCAGGGTATCCTCGAACCTCGGCTGGCCTCCGGTTTGTCAAAAGCCTTGGAGGTCGGCGGCACTGGCCTCAGCTCCAAAGTAGGAAATGAGGTTCATGTACATGTGTAAGATTTGTGTGTGTGTGTGTCTTTATTTGCACAGAAACTTGAACCGTGTTTCATAACGCAGACTGCAGATTGATATCGTTTCCGTTGTACAGGCACCTCTGTTGCTGCCGTAGAGGCCTGCCAATCTATCCATGTCCTGTTTGTCCGTTCATCACTGACAACACAATGTTCCAAAGGCAAAGACTGCTTGCCGTCAAGCCGTCAAGCCCCTGGCTTTGCAAACGGGCCCTCCATGCCTTCCATCTCGTAAATCCTTGGCAAAACTTGAACCCCCCTGAGATCCGCATCACACACTACACGGGCTTCAGCGACAGGTGCAGTACGGTCCTGCACTTAAATCAGGGCAAAACGGAGAGGGGTAAGCCGAAGCGGGGGAAGGGACGACCCCCGCACGAACTTCGTCGAACCCCGGCGCCCTTCGCCGAACCCCCCCCCAAACCCCCCCCAGCATTAATAAATATTAATATTATTATCATTAGTATTATTATATTATTATTATTGTTATTATTACTATTATTATTATTATTATTATTACTATTATTATTATTATATTATTATTATTATTATTATTACTATTACTATTATTATTATTATTATTACTATTATTATTTTTATTATTATTACTATTATTATTATTACTATTATTATTATTATTATTATTACTATTATTATTATTACTATTATTATTATTACTATTATTATTATTATTAGTAGTAGTATTAGTATTATTGGTATTATTGTTGTATTATCAGTAATATTGGTATTCTTAGTAGTATTATTGTTTTTAGTATCTTAGTATTATTGGTATTATTAGTATTATTGGTAATATTAGTGTTCTAAGGTATTATTAGTATTATTTTTAATATCAGTATTACTAGCATTATTAAGGTATTCTTAACTTAATATTATTAGTATTACTTCTATTAATAATATTATTTATTATTAACCTTAGCATCATTATTATGATTATGATTATGTCATACTGATAGGATTGTTACTGGTAGTAGTCTTTATTTATTAGTCAATAGGCATATATATATATATATATACATGTGTATATATATACATGTGTATATGTATATATATAACATATGGATGATGTTATGGTTTATATGGTATAGCATTTTGCTAAAATTAACATTTGTCTATCTTAATTATAGCATAATATTACAATCTTATATCAGATCATACTGTCTGAAATCCTATAATATTTTACTGTGCCTCACCATTTATTACTATATCATGTTACAGTAATAATAACAATTGGTCTGCATATTGATTTTATATATTACATCAGTGCTGTTCTGTAATAATATATATGGTGTACATATTCATATTCCATGTTTATACAACAGTGAGTGAATATTACATGGCATATTAGGACATTTTGTGATACATGTCTGATATGCTATAATTATTGGAATATGCCAGATGATATTAGGTAATGCTGTATTTTATCGTATTATTCGACTATTTGTTTTGCATTATGGTGTTTATGATGGTGATGATGAGTATCGTCATGATGACAAATATTACCCTTCTGATTATGATCATTCTGATATTTTGGTACAATTGCAGTTTTTAGCTTAGCTTTGAGTGGCATTGCTCATAAGAGTTTGTATCCTTTGAAATCTCACAACTTCAGTAGCAGTGGTAGTAGCGGTATTCGACTTCGCCTTCGTATTCGCATTGGCATCATGAAACTTGAAGCTTTTGTCACTGCTATTGATTTCGGTATTTAGATAATCGCGATTATTTCTAAAGCGCGGTTGCGGGTCTGGCTTGTATCGCCTTCGACTTCGTCGTGTGCTACATCTTCATGGTCTTCAGGCGGGGCGTGAGTGAGCTTCAATTTTTATTTTCAGGGTTTTGGTGGGGTTTCGGCACGGCCATAGGATTCAAGTGTCTTGGGATTTTGGGATTCAGAAATTCAGGGTTGGCAGTTATGGTCATGGTTTAGGGGTCCGGGGTAGGGGACCAGGGTTGAGGGTTCAGAAGGGTGTGGTCGTGAACCTATATGGATTTGGGGGTTCCTGAACTTAGGGGTTGGGTGGTGCAATATTCATAGGTCAAGGTTCCTTAAGGGTTGTTGGGGTTCAAAACTTCTGGTATGCATTTGGAGTTGAGGGGATCAAGGTTTAAGTGTACTGTAGGGATTTCGGGTGTAAGTTGGGAGTGTGGCTTGGGGGTGTTCAGGGTCCCGCCGAACCCCCAATGACCCAACTAATCACTAATCAGCAACAACAATCAAAAATCAAGAAACCCTAAACCCCTAACCATCCCTAAACCATGAACTTCCTAAGTGGTGGGATTAACTCAGGCGAAACCCACGAACCTGAAAATCCCCCAATAAAAAGGACCTCGACTCATATTATAAAACACAAACATAAATAACGAAGGCGAAACCCACAAATCTCAAAATCCACCTGATAATAATGATAAGTCCTAATATCGAACCCATTAAGTCGTCCCCCGAAAGCCAAAACCCCTAAACCCTGAACCCTTATTAAAGCCCGAAACCCCATCGTAGACCGCGGACACCACGTGGAGAGGAGGCCGGGGGCAAACCCCGGGGGTTTCGGGGTTTGACAGGTTGGGTTTGGGGGTGCTGATTGGGCGAGCTCTGTTCTTTCGGGCCCCAATCACTGGGTGAGCCCCTTTGGGCCCCAGTATCGCTGGGCGAGCTCCATCGTGGGCCCCAGTGACCACCAGGCGTGCCCAATCGGGCCCTGGTCAAACTTTGCTGGGCGAGCTCCATCGTGGGCCCCAGTAACCAGGCGTGCCCACTCGGGCCCTGGTAAAACTCTGCTGGGCGAGCTCCGTCATGGGCCCCAGTAACCAGGCGTGCTCACTCGGGCCCTGGTTTCACTCTGCTGGGCGAGCTCCGTCATGGGCCCTAGCAACCAGGTGTGCTCATTTGGGCCCTGGTAACCCTGCTGGGTGAGCTCCGTGGGCCCCAGCAACCAGGTGTGCTCGATTGGGCCCTGGTTTCACTCTGCTGGGTGAGCTCCAGTGTGGGCCCCAGCAACCAGGTGTGCTCGATTGGGCCCTGGTTAAACTCTGCTGGGTGAGCTCCAGTGTGGGCCCCAGCAACCAGGTGTGCTCGATTGGGCCCTGGTTAAACTCTGCTGGGTGAGCTCCAGTGTGGGCCCCAGCAACACATTTATCAGGAGAGCTTTCGGGCCCTGATTCCACCCCAATCACATGACATTCTTCATCTTTGTGCTTCCAGATGCCAGGTCTATCATGGTGGACGACGTCATGACCCTGATGGTTTGGGAGGCAAATGCGTGGCTCTTGATTTCGAGTGTGTTTCCCGCTTGGTTGCCAGGTCCTGGATTTCGGCTTCGGTCAGCTTCGAGGTAGGTGAAAGGCAGCAGCATTCGTGTCGATTCCAATGCCTGGCACGGCCAGGTCACATCCTTCGACTTTGATTTGGACAAGGCCAACAGCCTAGATTCTACCAGCTTCCGATTAATGAAATCCCGCTCAGTGAGGTCGTTTATGCCATCTTCGTCATGGAGACAGCGCCTGAGCTAGTTTCGCAGCTTTTTATCGGCCTGGTCGGAAATTAGATGATGGTCAGGTCCACAATCTCGACTTCGTCTGCGAAGGAGGTGCCTCTACTGTTTGCTGAATGAACACGGTAATTGGTGAGATATGGACAGGCTCCATGCCAGAGCTGCTCGAATGGCTTGGAGGCAGCTGCCTTAGCAGCAGTTGCTCAGAATTGGTGTAGGGCCTGATTGTGGTTCATTTCGAGATGCCAGGTCCAAGACTTCGTCTTCGACTTCGACTTCGTCCGCTCTCATGATGCCTCTGGGAAGAGTTCCCCTCAGCTGTTTGCACATTGCTGAATGAGTTGGTTGATGCACGAGAGGTTTGGCACTACAAGTGTTGCTTTGCTTGTCGTGTCGCCGGCCTCAAGTGACTTTTTGCCACATGTCACATGGATTTGACTCCAATATATACTCCGATCCTTGGAACATGGGTTAGGACTTAGGTGGCTGATGCTAAGGTAAATGCTTTACTGATCTGGTCCTCTACACGGGTTTGAGTCCTGGGATCCGATGTCCAGATTCTAAGATGACTTGCAGTGTAACTTTTTATCTCGTTCAACTATGACTGTCGCCCGAATCCTGGAACTCAGTAGGTTCAGAAGTTTAGGCAGGATGGCATGGCGTATTATTATCGAGGTCACTTCATCTAAGTCTTGAGCATTTGACTTTAATTGAGGTTCCGAGAACTGGTCGGCCGTGTGGAGTCGCCTTCGCCTTCGTCTTGGAGTAAGCGTCTCGGCTCTGCTGGGACCCCTGGGATTAAAGGCTTTCTCGTCTTCGTAGTCTGATTTGCGCTGAGCGCTGCTGCCATGAAACTGTGTCCACTGCATGGAAGCAACAAGATATCCAGAGTACTGCATGGTGGTGATGCTTTGCATAGATTGGTTATTGATGTTACCCTGGAGATTCAGATGCGGAGATGGCGCGCTTTGCGGATACCACAAGCAAGTATCATGGACCTGCTGTTTTTGTATGAACGTGAAATGGGACGTGAATCAGCCTTCTGCAACTTCTGGGATATGTGGAAACATTTTCAGGGCCATGAGCGGATTGAGATGCTTGAGCGTATCTCCCTCATATTCCCGCAGTTTGCTTATAGCATGCTGGATCAATGGTATTGCCACTCGATGCGTATTCACCTGGATCAGCTGGATTAGACCTTCTCAAGGCCGGCATGGGACAACTCCGAGCAAACAGCTTATTTCTGTGAGCGAGACAAACACCAAAGAGGGTACGAGCAGTTGGGCGCATAAATTTAAATATCTGGCGTTCTTCTGATTACTTTTGGAGTCATCTGCTTGCAGGGATTCTGGGCTTTTCTTGTGGGTCTTTGTCATGGATGGGGTCTCTCCTGGAATGGCAGACCCCCGGAATTCTTGCTAAACCATGAATTGGCGGATGTGCATCCCTCTCGTGATCGTTGCCGAGTGCTCCGTATAAACCCTGCTTTCCTCCAACAACTCTGGCGATGCAGCCGCCTCGGGCTTCTCGCGTCCACTTGTGTAGCTCACTTACCTGCTCCTTAGTAGTACTTAGTAGTAGTAGTAGTAGTAGTAGTAGTAGTAGTAGTAGTAGTAGTAGTAGTAGTAGTAGTAGTAGTAGTAGTAGTAGTAGTAGTAGTAGTAGTAGTAGTAGTAGTAGTAGTAGTAGTAGTGTAGTAGTAGTAGTAGTAGTAGTAGTAGTAGTAGTAGTAGTAGTAGTAGTAGTAGTAGTAGTAGTAGTAGTAGTAGTAGTAGTAGTAGTAGTAAGTAGTAGTAGTAGTCCCTGGCCAAGAAACCAGAGCAGCACTAACAAGCGACTGAATTATAATAGCCACAAAATCTTAAATCCTAAATTAGAACACAAACCCTAAACCTTCTTGAACCCTAGGATGGCAGGTCCCCGCTAGCCCTTCTCGAACCTGAGCGAAGAAAGTCTGACTCGTATCTGGCAGCTACAGAAGTGATGTACCAGTGTTCGTGAACCCGTGGCATTGGTTGGGGCTTGGGGTTTCTGTTGTTGTACGTATTGATTTGGTTCGGCGTACTGGGCCCCATGACGGACATCGTCAGACCCCCGCACAGACCCCGTCGTCACTCTCAGGCCGGAACAGCTGATTTTGGGCGGAGGATTGGGCTGCCGTGGCGAGGCCGGGGATTTGTCACCAGAGGCTCTTCCTTGAAGCCTAAAAACCCTGAAGCCTCAACCCTAAAGCCCGTAGACCCTTTAAACCCCAAGTTTGGAGGGCTTTTCTTCCTTGGAACCCTGAACACCCGAAGCTTTTCAACCCTCAACCCTAAACCCGTTAACTACTTGCACTAATTTCTGGGGCTCTGGGTCGTTTTTGGGTTTTGGGTTCCTGTTTACGGTTAGGGTATCAGGGTTCCTGTCACTGGTTCCTGTCGTGATTTAATTCAGGTTCTGGCGTTTGGATGTTGGTAAGGGAGGTCTAGGACCGGATCAATGCTTGAGTAAGACGGTTATGCTCATTTGTTGGCATAGGTTCTTGAGGGGTTCCTTTAGGGCCTTCAGAGTTCTCAGTTTTAGGTGGGTTGAGTCCTTCCGGTTCAGTGCGGAGGTTTCAGGTTCTTCGGAGTGGGATTGGTTTTCTGCGCACATACAGACAACATTAAACCCCGACCATGCCCATGGTCAATGGGGCCCTAAACATGTACAGGCAGCCAGGGGACGCATGCTCGCACACACAAAGCCTTGACCCAATCACCATTGTCATTCTCAGTGTCATATTAGAAACCCCGTTATGTTGTTGTGTGTTTGCCCTTTCAAACCCGTTAACTATTGTACCTATGCCACCGCAAAGAGAAATCACTCAATCCTGAACCGCTGCCCTAAAGTTTTAAACCCTAAGCAGGATTTGGACGGGTTTCGGAGCCAGGTTCCAAGCTTCTGGTGAAATAGGCAGGAGGACTTGCATGCAAAGAATGCAAAAACAAAGCAATTTTTTGACACAACAACTACCACTGCGGGATGTCCTCCTTAGTTCTAGTGGGGAGGGTTGCCCAGGGGAGGTTGCTTGACTTGGGAACACTTCGGCTTCCGGCGGGTGGCTCCATTGTTCAGGGTTATAGGCGTCAGCTGTTGGCGGCCAACCACTGGACCACACAACGCCTTTTCACTTGGCGGCCGAGTCCGGGCACGTCGAGGAGTTCCAAGTGGTGGACAGCCAGTCGCAGGTACATCGCACCATCCGAAAGGACTTGGACAGCCATTCCGCCGACAACAAGATAGCGCCTACCTCCATGGTGACCCTCTTTACCTGAGCGTATACCTGCTCAGACGCTAGTGGGTCCATGAGCACCGGAGCATGCTCGGTCCAAGCTTCTAGCCCAGGGCAACAGAGCCAAGCCGAGAAGCGGCAGGCAACCATGGTGAGCGAGGAACCACGGAGCCTCCAAGACATGGAAAGCGGCATGTTCCCCGATGTTTCGACTGTTGGGAACCACTGCCACTGCGCTGGCGGGGACAACCCTCAGGTTGGCGTCATGCGCTGCACTGCCTGCGGGCTCCTGATCTCCTGCAAGGGGAGTGAACCAACGCCCAGGACCGGGCTGGCATGGACATGTCTCGTGCATGGCGTAGGCCCAACCTAAACCCAACCTTAAACTCCCATGCCTGCTCGAGGTAATCCCCCTAGTGATTTAGTCCATGGGGATTATGGGGAAGACATTAGTAGGGGCTGGATTAATTACGGTGGCACCCTTTGATTGCTCACTCGTCCATAAGACCTTATTACTGATTCTGATCATTTGGGGTTTGCGGCCGCTTCGCCTTCGTCTTCGCTGGCTGCTGCCGGCAGCCGTCGTCGGCCGACACGTTTGGGGGCTTCCCTACTTAACCTTGCCTAGCAGTAGCAGCCCAGCCCCAGCCCCATTAGGATTAATCAACAAAGGCGAGTGAGCTTAAGATAGGCACATGCGAACCCGTTTTTTTCATGTCCATGGTAAGGCGGTGCCACCTTAGGCCAGCCACTAGGCGTAGGAAGTAGCATGTCATGTTGCAGCCTCGAGGCCACTTTCCCAGCCCTCTCCTTCCCAACCTGCATCCCTTGCGATCATCGAAGAAGGTCACAGACCCCTGTAGGACCCCCCTGGTGTCTGGAATCACCCGGGTCCGCGTGCAGGCTGCCATGTGCCGCCGTTTTGGCCGCTGTGCCAGTCCGGAGAGTCGTGTGAGCCTGAGCTTGGGGACAGTCGTTGCAAACGACTTCGGGTATGTGTTCAGCTATCACATATACTAGCACTGTTTCTTTGGTTTGCGACTACCGACCTCACTGCACACTTGCCAGGTCCTGCATTTGCGGTCGTCAGTCAAGGCCAGTGTGCATTCAGCAAGCTTATCCCTTGAAGCTCCCGCCTGGTCTAGCGTTTGAGGTCATCACTTACATTAGTTGGACTTCGTCTTCGTCAAGGCCAGTGTGTTTGCAGGCAATCATATTATACCTTCAAGCTCCTGCCAGGTCCTGCAATGAATTGCCATCGTCACTTACTCGGACTTCGTCTTCGTCAAGGCCACTGACTGTCGCATTCGTCCAGGAAAGAGTTTAGGGTTTAGGCAGGGTTTAGGGTTGAGGAGGTAAGAAAAAGCTACCGTGAAACTCAGCTCGCACGCTAAGAATCAGAAGCTGCCTCCTCGCACCACGACCTGCCTTGCCCCTATGCTCCCCAAACCATATTTCGGGTGAAGACCCCAAACCCTTCCTAAAGTTGCAGAGGCGTAATCGGGTTCCACATCGATTGCCATTCTAATCCCGGATTTCCCTGGAACCACTTGGGCCATTGAATTGATCTTCAGCACCCTTGGACACGAAATCCCCTTCTGAGTAGATGCAGGGTTTTGCTCAAAGAATCAGATTCCGCAGGATTTAGGGATGGTCTTGGAAGCTTCTGTATTCTTGCCGTGGTCAAAAACCCAGTAATGTCTAGATGTCCCGGTAGATAGATCTGTAAATAAAGTCAAACTCGGGACCAGCCTATCCATGAGACTCTCCTGTTGATTCCGACATGTGCGAAGACCATGATTTCTGGCATTGGAAGGTTCAAGCGAGGTGTAGCTGATTGGGCCATTTAAGGCCGTGAAGTCTGAAGCTCGTGTAGTTTATTTTGGTGGAGTCAGCAGAACATTGTAAGGTCAAAGTGGATTCTTCACGTCAGACAGAGCTCACCACCTTTTCCACAGAGCAAAGCCTTGAAGTCTGAAGCGGGTTAGAACCCAGGGTTTGTAATACAAGTTCTCAGTAGTTAACGTAGGCCGGTTATTCCAGTTTTTTGTAGTAATGCCTCGCAAGCGAAAGGGCGAAGATGGTGCCACTGCTGGCTCTGAGCCCAAGCATGCGCCTGATCCTTCGGCGCCTTCGTCTTCGCCGCCTTCGGATGCAGCGGCCAAGGCGGCTCCAGCAGCGGCTTCGCCTTCGCCTTCGAAGGCCGAGGGTCCAGCGGCTTCGCCTTCGTCTTCGACGGCCAAGGCAGAGGCCAAGGGTGCAGCGGCTTCGGCTTCGCCTTCGAAGGCGAAGCCGAAGGAGCCACAGCCCAGAGAGACCAGGTTTGATTTACGTGTCATTTTTCTCATATTTCCTAGCAAGAGTGTTCGCGTAAGGGCTGAGCTGTCCTTCCCCCACAGGCCGTTATATTACCCCTCACCGTTTTGCCCTATTCAATTGAATTGCCCAATATCTTCTAGATCCAGGATCCAACGTCGAACCGGAGCGTGAAGAGGGCGAGATGGCAGCAGCAGCAGCAGGGCAAGGCTAGTGCCTTGGCATTCAATCAGGTCAAGCTCTTCTAACTTGTAAGGCATGAAACAGTACATCATTATGTTTGCTGCTTCGTAAGATTAAAAACAGTCAATAATTAATATAAAGGCCAGGCATGCGGATTTGGAACTTCAAATCCCAGGCAGTACTCCAGTTGGTGCCACACCAATCGCTGCCAAAGCTCCTGCAGCTGCTGTCTTGCCGGCGGAGGCAGGTCTGGGTGCCGACATGGCGGCGGCTCCCATTCCGCCGCCGCCGCTTCCGCCGCCGGCTTCGACTTCGCCGCCGGCTTCGACTTCGTCGCCGGCTTCGTCGAAGGCGCCTCCGGCTTCGAGTTCGCTGCCTTCGTCGGCTTCGTCTTCGTGCTGTCCAGTTCCCCCCCCCCCGGGGGACGTTTTCAGCTTGTGGACACAGGCCATGAATGAGCTGGCGGCGATCAAGACTCGAGTGGTGTGGATGTTGTCAAGCGACAACTATGCCACCGCCCAAGACCATGGGCTGGACCGGCAGTCCTTGAACATCGCCCTCCCGCCGACGCCCAGAACACCTGGAGAGGCGCGTGACAGCCTTCAGGCAGGGCCTGGTTCTTTCAACTTACTAAATAAGGTTCCAAGGACTTGTACTTACTATGATCGGCTTTGAGTCGGCCTCAATTTCTAGGGGCTGGTTTCGCGTGCCCATGTCAGTTCATGCAGCGGCAGATCGCGGAGTTCGCCCAGTGGGAGGCGTTATACGCCTTCCACACTCCCGAGCTCGCGATCTATGCCAGGTATGTTCAGTCAGCGACGACCGTTCCCTGAGCAGACTTGGTATTTTATTTACAACAATAAACTTTTATGTTTTATATTCTATTTGTAGGTAAGTAACATGACTTGCTACATAGCCCAGAATCGCTAAGGGGGGCACCACCAGCCAGCTGCATGGCCTGAGAGGCCCTCCGAAGCCGTGGCGGCCGCTTCCCGAGCACCTGGGAGGGCCCGGCAGAGGTAGCGACAAAGGCAAAGGCAAGGGCAATCCCAAAGGCCCGGCCTAGGCTTTTTTTTGAATTGGTGTTCGCCTTCGTTGGGCGTTCGCCTTTGTTTCGTCTTCGCCTTCGCTTCCTACAATGTCATGTGGGAAGTTGAAGTGAGCAGCTTGAAGACGCATGCCGACAAAATGCTTCAGAGCAATCCTGAACAATGATGATAACCAGGGGTTGCTGAAATCATGATTACCGCTCACATTGTCTGCCGCCAGGTTTGATGACACCTTGGCCATGCACATCAGTCATTACAGATGGTTCGGGACTGAGTAGATGCTGCTTCGTTCCTACAATGTCATGTGCGAAGTTGAAGTGAGCAGCTCGAAGAGGCATGCCGACAAAATGCTTCAGAGCAATGTCATGATTACCGCTCACATTGTCTGCCGCCAGGTTGGATGACACCTTGGCCATGCACATCAGTCATTACAGATGGTTCGGGACTGAGTAGATGCTGCTTCGTGCCAAGTCAGTCAGTTCGGGCACTTGCATGAATGAATGTCCTTGGTTTGTGCCAGCTTTTTAATCATTGCTCAAGTGAGGGAGTGAGCACATGCACATGTCTACGCATGCAGCATTCTATACCAGGACATTGAAGCCGAGTTAATTCTTAATAGAAGAGTAGGCTGATGTCGTTATGAAACAGTGTCACTGGAATTGATGATTTAGCCGGCAGAAGCAGCAGAATTTTAGCCGTTTTCTGTCCCTGGCTTGGACGGCCGCGTCGAGAGAAGGAGCCCAGCGTCGAGAGAAGAAGCCTGCCACGTGACCTTGCAGTGAGAGCATGTAAGTATTTCATTTCATGCGAAATTCCGCGATCCCAGGACCTTCGTCGTCTTCGCCTTTTTCGCCTTCGCCTTCGTCGCCTTTGGCGTCATCCTTCGTCCTCTTCGCCTTCGTCGTCTTCGCCTTCGTCATGACGACGTATTTGTGCGTCGAGCTCGACTGCTGCATCGTCGCGGCGCACGGCAACAACCCGACGCACATCTGCATCTGGACTGAAATTAACAAAGCGTCCTCCTTCAGGTAGGCCAAGGTTTTTTTTTTGTAATAAGGTAAAAGCCAGAAAGTTGGAATATGATTATCCTAACTCTTCTATGGTAAATTATAGGGTATCCTACCATTAAACCATATTCCAACTTTCTGGAGTTCCCTGTATTATAGCAGAAGCTGAGATGACGCGAAGAGCTACTGGCCGACAGCGGCCGTTTGCCTGCTGGACGTCCAGCGGCTGTGGCCGGGGGAGCTCCCCGACAGCCTCCGTGGCGGAAGCTTGGCGGCAATTTACTTGAGCTGTTGCGTTGGTGCCAAACTTCCTTGCTTTCTGATCCGGCCAAGGAGACCCTCTGAGTTCACAAAATGACTTTTACAAGCTCATCTTGGAGGGCTCCGAGGCCATGGTGTCAGTGCTGTGCGTGGCATCTCGGCTGATTCCGTGTGCTTGGACAGAGACCTTCCTTTTTTTGGGAATGTTGAATGCTGAGCCCACCCAGGTCATGGGCATCTGCGCCGCCAAGGATGGACGAGACGACAAGGCCCACGTCATCATCCTCACGTGCAACTTGGCGATCAGTCACTGGTCCTAGGAGTGAGTTGCACCATGTCGAGTCAGACACTGCTTGGTACTTAGGCGGGGATGGTCGCCTTCGTTCCGTCGCTACTGCGATGGTGGTGGGCTGGTGCTTTATGGTTTCGCTATGGGTGCCGGGAAAATCTGCCTTCTACTCAGACATGGACGACATTCCAAGCTTCGCAGAGTCGAAGAAGATCACAGCTGCGATAAAAAATATCCAAACAGAGGCGGAAAGGAGGCCGATGGGCTGCATAGTCAATGTTCAATCAATTCAACGTGTTCTTCCTTTAATTAGTCCTGCTTCCTCAGGTTCTTGAACACCGTCTTCCACATGAACATCCAGACCTCAACGCCGAAGACGGAGGACCGTAAAAAAAAAAAAAGGAAAAGGCGGACGTGGAGGAGGAGAAGAACAAGGAGGAGAACGATGACAACGAGAAGAAGGAGGACAACAAGGAGGAGAACCATGACAACGAGAACAAGGAGGAGGAGAACAAGGAGGAGGACGAGAACAAGGAGGAGGACGAGAACAAGGAGGAGGACGAGAAGAAGGAGGAGGACGAGAACAAGGACGACAAGAAAAAATTTCTCGAGAAGGAGGAGTCGTCATTACCGGATGATGATGATGATGATGATCAGCCGCCCCCAAGTGGCAGCAAGAACAAATGTCCGTCTTGGCCTTCGCAAACGGCGAAGTTTTTGGAGTCTCTTGGTCCTCCGCCGCCTCCGCCACCGGGGAAGCCGCCGCCTGCTGATGATGATGACGACGATGGTGACGGCGAGGAAGAGTCTGAGGAGGAGGACCTCACACTGGCACAGCGAATGGTCAGAAAATACACGCCGGAGCTCTTCGAGCTGATGATCCAGATGAACATCGATGACAGTGCCTGGGCCGTGACTTGCCTGCAAGCATGGACTCAGTTGTTGCCTGCTTCAATATTCAAACAGATGGTCTGTTTTGCTTCAGTCCAGGGGATGGCAGCATTGTGCGAAGAAGACAAGACGAAAGCCCGGGAATTTATGGCCCATATTCTTCGGAAGCTCGGGCGGCATTTCATCAGTAGAAAATCGGATGTTTTAATGAATTATCATGTCTATGAAAAGAAGTTGTTTGAAACCTCACTATCTGATTGCCTTGGCCGTTAACTCAGGGAGAGGAGCAAGAAGGGCAACTGTCCCCTCGACGAAGTGTTCCGCAATGCGTCCGCCAGCGTGCAATTTCATGTCATGTCCCGCTTGAATGTGAGGACTTTTCGCTTCTTGGATTATGCCCGACTTCTTCCTTTTGCAAATTTTTCTTGCTTCTAATTACTTTGTCATTGACGATTTATGGAGTCAATCATTCTCCTGTTCACAAGGACCAGGAGACGGACCAGGACAGGGAGGGCCTTCGTCGTCTTCGTCCCAGCAGCACCAGGCTGCCGCATCTTCCCAGCATCCGTCGCAGTCGACTTCGTCTTGGCACCAGTCGACTTCGTCTTCGCACCAGAGCTCGCAGGATGGCTTCTGGTCTTGGAATAGTTGGTGGGAAGATTGGGAGTGGGTGTGGTATGACGACAATTGGAAGAAGTGGAGCTGGCACAGGTAAGTTTCTGGCCAGCTTTCTTGCGAGCCGTGCCGAAGCCTGAACTACATTAGAACACAAAGGACAGGACCAATTAATAGTTTAGTCAAGACTGGTTTTTTTGCATGGCTCGCAAGACCACGAGTCTTCCAGGCTCTTCCAGCGAAAGACCTCGATTGCAGCACAAAGTGGTCCAAAAGTGAAGAAATGCTTTGCTCAGCTATTTGCGCTTTCCTGATTCCTTGGTCACACCCCATTCCCTTGGAGTTGAGGTCTTTGGCCGACGAGATGTTCTTTTTGTCTGCCCCTCGGCAGGTGCCAGTGCCAGTCGTCTTAGTTCGCACATCTGCAGATACACTTTACTGCCAGGTCTGACCAGCAGCCATCTTCTCTCATTATTGCAAACAAGATCTAAGCCGGGGCCTTGGATTCGACAGTCGTCCAAGCACTCCTGTAGAGTACCCCAGATTCCGCAGCTCGACATGCTTAGGTCCAGTAAAGCATCGAGTCCAGTGCATGTGAACATGGGGTCGTGACGTGCACATTTGGCACCGAGATGACTCCGAGGTCCTGGCCGTGGAGTCTCGACTTGGTGTGACTGGCAAGGCTGAGTAGTCATTCTGCCGAAATCTGAGTTGCAATAAATCCTGCAAGCTTCTGGCGCATGAGGCCATTGGCGATCAGAGAGGCTGGCACCTGGGTTTAGAAGTCCGTGTGTCTCATATTGGGCTGCCGTTGTGTGAGCAAGCAGCAGGAATCGAAGCATGTGCTGCAGCATTTGTTTGCTCTGGGTTCATTGCTGGACCGTGCGAGTCAGTGTCCACCGGGGTAGAATCCAGCAGAGATGGTGCGAGTGCCTTGCCAGTTTGTTCGAGACGCACTTGCTTCTGTGTGTTTAAATTTCAGAGGAAATTTGCAACAGCTGAGGCAACACGGAACAGAGGCAAGGAAGCTGGAGTGCCGTGGTTGTAAGCCAGTCTTGTCATTTATTGTTGCTAGATTAGAACTTGTGCGAAGTAGTGACTGAATCTAAGGCCACACGGAAGACAGGCCAGCTAGAGAAGCAGAGGGTGGTTGTGCTCTGCTCGCAAGTATGCGTCTCTGGCCGAAACGCTCGCTCTGGACCTGTCACTTAGTTCCTGACCAAGATGAGGCTACACGGAAGACGGGCAAGCAAGCAGAGCTGCAAGTGCCGCTTCTGCAATCAGTTGGTTCCAGGACTGGAAATTCACAGACAATTGACAAGCACTGTTGACAAGATTCTTCTGATGTGAGGTCAACAGCTCGCCTTCGCCTTGCACACCCCCTCGGCGTTCCAATGTTCCTGTGACTGCAGAGTACGCAAGACGTTACAGTTACAATGCAAAGTGTCGTTCTGCACCTTGTCCTCTGAATGGTGACCAACGTGTGAGGTTCAGAGCTCGCCGTCGTCTTCGTCGGCTTCGCCTTGGTCGTCTTCGGGGTCGTCTTCGGGGTCGTCTTGTGCCTCGAGTAAGAAGTACCCCGTCAAGATCAACCGGCGACTGGTGGAGCAGCAGATACATGATCTGCAAAGTATAGACAACTACCTGTCCATCCCGAAGAAATCGTTCAAGGCAGTAGTTCACAAGCTCGCCTTGGATGTGGCTCCCCAGTCAAAGCTGCATTTCAGCAGCGAAGCACTAGATTGTCTTCAAAAAGCCACAGAGGCCGGGCGGTAGGTATGAGCTGACGTTTCACTCAGATTCGCCTTTATGAATTGGTGCATGCAGGACTTGGCCAGTGACTTCATCCTGACAATGTACGCGATGTCGCCCTCGCCTTCGGAGTCGACCTTGCGGTTAGTTCGGGGGTTGTGCAACACGTTTTCCGAGCCTCTGCGCAGAACCTTGCTGCAAGCAGCAAAGCCTTGACTTGTTCCTGCACACATGTTCTGTGTGACTCGGCCTGGCCTTCCATTGGTCTTGGTCTCACTGTGGGGTCCTGCAGACGACCATCGTGTCGCCTTCGAGTTCGCGCTCCGGGGGGTCGTGGAGACAAAAAAAGGACATCGGAAGAGTCGGCCAGCTGGAAGGCGTTCGTGTTTGCAGAGGGCGTTAGTCTTTGCACAGCTTCATGCGAGCATTGGTGGTTCTTAGAATTCTAGTCTATCTAAGGTCCCTGGCCATGGTCTTCCAGGAAATTTTCGGAATCCGGAGGCCCGGCTTCATTGGCAGACCTCAGACTCGACAGAATCCTTTTCTTCAATTGAGGTTTGTTGTGAATTCTTGCAGTGCCATGCAACATTATCTTCAGCAGTTTAAGTACCGCAGGTGACAGGTCGCCAGGTCCCGCGTGCATTTTTCATTACGTAGGTTTCAATTCTAGTAGGGCAGGCAGCGCCGTCCGGTCCAGGTCGACATGGAATACAACACTAACAGGGCGAGCAGCTGGAACATGAGATCGCCAAGCAGGCAGACGTTTCAGGCACGGCAGACACATAAGACTAGCGAGCAAGGACGAGGAGGCGATAGACGATGATAGGTCCAGACAATAAGTGCAAACTCCATGTGCCTGCATGTTCCAGATGAATATGAAAGAAGGTTCGGAGGAGGAAGCCCCAAAAACAGGTCTGATGACTTTCTCTTGCTGCCTGTGTCCGGAGTTCATTCTGTTTTTCCAGGAATGTTCCCTGCCGTGGGACGAGCTGAAGGA